>JAOTAX010000003.1:30359237-30378040 GCA_025629825.1 Erythroxylum guanchezii | reverse complement strand
ATCCTAATTAAGCCCAATCACTCTCATCCTATGCCAAATTACTATTCTACCCTTCCCGTAGGGGGTGGGATGTTACATATATGCTCGATCTTCAGTTTAAAAATATTTTAGATCTCAACCCATAAACCTTAACCCATAACCCGTGATGGAGCTCCCGTGAGGCTTATCGGTGAAAAATACCAGGAGCGTAGGAGTTAGAACGAGAACTTGTTCTGTTGATTCACAAGTCTTATCTTAGAAGTTTTGTAATCTTTAGCCAACATGAATGATACTAACTATGGATTCATTGTTTTAAATTAACAATTTTTTAGAAATGAGTTTTTGGGATAGATCTTGGATGTATAGACAATTAACACCTAATGGTTTCATTAATCCTGAATTTGTTGAGGAAGTTGAATCTTTTATTCATTATGCATGTTCTCAACCTGCATATATGGATGTGCCAAAGATCAGATATCCATGTAAAAAGTGCAAACACAAATGTTTCCTTCCTATTGATGAAGTTAATCGGCATTTGCTGAGAAAAGAGTGGTTCCCAATTATTTTGAGTGGACATGACATGGGGAATCGTTGATTTGTAGCACCTCAAGGGAATCAAGCATAATCGTCTGTGAACTTAAATAAGTTTGAAGGGGGGATTGGATTTTGAACAAATTATAGGGATGGAATTGAAAATTAGTATATGCAAATAGTTTATAATGCAACCAGTTATACCTTTGAGGAAAATAGGGAAAATCTTGAAGAAGAACCTAACTCATATGCAAAACATTTTTTTGACTTACTACAATCAACTGACCAAGAATTATGGCCAAATTGTGAGACAATGATCCAATTGCTCGAATATTGAACATAAAGTCTGAAGGGCATATTTCAGACCGTAGTTTTGATAAAATTCTTGAATGGTATAAGGAATCATTGCCTCCTAATCATACGATGGTTGATAGTTTTTGCAATATGAAGAAACTTATTAGAGGTCTTGGTTTGCCTGTTAAAAAGATTGATTGTTGCAAATTGGGATGTATGTTGTATTGGGTAGATGATGTGGAATTACAAGAGTGCAAATTTTGTGATCAATCTAGGTATAAGCCTAGAAAGTGTTCTATGAAACAGAAATTAATACCCTAAAAATGGATGTATTATTTTCGCTAACTCCAAGACTTCAAAGACTATATGCTTTTGATGTTACTGCATCTCACATGAGATGGCATGATGAACACGAACATGAATATGGAATAATAAGTCATCAATCAGATGCACTGGCATGGAAATATTTCAATGACACCCATCTTGAGTTTGCAACTGAAAGTCGAAATGTTAGGTTGGGATTGTCAACGGATGGATTCCAACCTTTTGGTCAATCCGGCCAGTAATATTCATCATGGCCAATCATAATTACTCCTTATAATTTGCCTCCGTGGATGTGTATAAAATATGCATATATGTTCTTGGCAGTGATTGTGTCAGGGCCCACAAATCTGAAGCATAAAATTGATGTATTTTTACAACCATTGATATCTGAATTGCAGCATCTTTGGGAATATGGTGTTCAGACATATGATGTGTCTCTGAAACAGAATTTTGTGTTGAGAGCGGATTTAATGTGGACCATTAGTGATTTTTCGGCATATGCCATGTTGTTTGGATGGAGCACAGCTAAAAAATTGGCTTGTCCTTATTGTGATAATGATTCAGATGCGTTTTATCTTCCAAACGGGGGCAAAATATATTGGTTTAACAATCACAGGAAATTTCTTCCTCCAAATCATCCATTTAGACGCAATAAACAAAAATTCATTAATAATAGGCTGGTAAGAACACCTCCTCCCCCTCACAAAGCTGGTGAAGAGATTTTGCAAGAGGTTGACAAATTAGGCTTGCTGAAAGTTATATAATTTAAAGCTGAAAAAGTAAATACATCCATTAGTAAAAACTTTAGTTGGATAAAACGAAACATCTTTTGGGATTTGTCATATTAGAAAACTAATTTAATACGTCATAATCTAGATATGATGCATATTGAAAAAAAATATTTTTGACAATTTGTTCAATACCATAATGAATATTGAAGGGAGGACAAAAGGCAATGTAAAATCACGAGCTAATTTGCAATTTTTTTGTAGAAAGAATGAGTTACATAAGGATTTTCGCACCTGTAAATATCTGAAAACATGTTACACTTTGGACAAAAAACAAAAGGAAATTTTGTGTAAATGGTTGAAAAAACTAAAGTTTTCCGATGGTTATGTTTCAAAATTGGCAAGGTGTGTGG
The DNA here is from genome assembly GCA_025629825.1 of Erythroxylum guanchezii. Classification (NCBI taxonomy): domain Eukaryota; kingdom Viridiplantae; phylum Streptophyta; class Magnoliopsida; order Malpighiales; family Erythroxylaceae; genus Erythroxylum; species Erythroxylum guanchezii. The sequence goes on along the minus strand of JAOTAX010000003.1, from coordinate 30,375,771 downwards.
AAATGAAGAAGTACAAATTATTTGGGATGAAAAGTTATGATTATCATGTGTTTATGAAAAGGCTAATTCTAATTACATTTCGGAGTTGTTACCGAATAAGGTTTGGGAAGTAATAAAATAATTAAGTTTGTTTTCCAAAAGTTTAACATCATCTGAAATCAAGTTAACTTAAATGGAAAAACTAGAAAGGGAAATTTCAGTAATTTTGTGCAAGTTAGAAGGGATTTTTCCTCCGAACTTCTTTGACTGTATGGTGCATCTACCTGTGCATTTAGCACACGAGGCAACACTAGCCGATCCAGTTCAATATCAATGGATGTATTTGTTAAAGAGGTAATTCAAATTCAAATTATTGTAATTGAAGTAATAATTAACTAGTAAATTGTAATAACCATATTCTCTACTATAGGTATTTGCATCACTTGAAGAAAAATATAAAAAACAAGCCTAGAGTTGAAGGTTCGATATATAATACTTATTTAGTAGAAGAAGCTAGTATATTGTATTCACATTATTTTAAACCGCATGTTCACACAAGAGAAATAAAAGTTCCTCGTAATGACGATGGGGGAGGAACGAGTGATGTTGATAGTAACTTATCCATTTTCACATATCTTGGACGAATATATGGACGTGCAATAAGAAGAAGGTTAACAGAGGAAGAAATTGAGGTTGTGCATGGTTACATTTTATTGAACTGTCAAGAGGTTCAACCTTTTCGTGCAGTAAGTTGAACATGAGAATTGTCGGTTTTCAAATTTTATGTTGTTCATAACTAAAATACATAATAATGTATTTAGATTATACGAGGTATTGTTACGTGAGATAATGCCGAACATCACACAGGATAATGTAAATAAAGAAGTTGGAAGATACTTTCCTTGATGGTTCGAGAGATAGGTAAGTTTTCACTTACAAATATTCTTATAGTTGAATTATAAGATGTAAATGTTAAAATGACATTATACTCTTTGATATAATAATTTCTTTTATGTAGGCCTTAGAAAATCCAATAGAGAATAAGTTCATTTGTGATCTTACAAAGGGACCTCTACGAACTGTTAAATCGTATCCGGTATATTTCGTTAATGGATATAAATATCATACAGAATGTCATGGTCATAGCATGGCAACAATAAATAGTAGAGTTTCCATACAGGGAGAATTGATGGATTACTATGGTAAAATTATCGAGATACTTAAAGTTGAGTACCCTGCATTGCCAATAAAGCGATGTGTGATATTTAAATGCGACTGGTATGACCCAACTCCAAATGTTGGAACAAAAATGCATAGCCAATACAATCTAGTTAAAATCAACAACCGAAAAAGATTTAGACAATTTGAACTTTTTGTGTTGGCAATACAAGCGAAACAGGTGTGTTATGTCCCTTTTCTAAGCTTAGGGCGAGATAAGTCAGATTGGTTGGTGGTTTGCAAAGTTAATCCTAGATGAGTTTTTGAATCACATGGAAAAGAAGAGCAGAGAATTGAAAGTGAAGCGTTTCAAGAAGATGTTCGTTCTATAAATGCATCTGTCATATATGACGATAATGAATCTTTGAACGATCCGTCTAACGAATATGTTGAAATTTTATCTAGAGAGGATGACGAGGGTCAGAGATCTGAAGAGGAGCCAGAGTTTGATTCTTATTCTTCCGAAAAAGATGATTGTAATTTACAATTAAGTTATAATAGGGATTAATTTGTGTTTGTAATTAAATATTTTATTTTTCAAATCAATGATTTCCTTTTCAGTATCTTATGTAAAGTATTTAATTCAAAATCTTAATCAAGGAATGTCGATATGGCAACTGGTGCCGGATGGTAGTAATTCATTCCGTTGGGATGAATGTGGCAAAATTGTCCCAACCCAAGGAATAAACAATGCAGGAAAGATCTCCACTTCATACACTAAAAATCGTTTGCCTTCCATGGCCGATCTTCTACTTCAAGGTGTTTAGTATGATCTAGACAACGTCACTTTCCTTTTTATGTACATCTCATTTCTTTTGATGAAGCTATCATATATATTCACATTTGATGGTCTATACTACATGTTGTTTTAAGCTTCCTTAAATCTCGAAGATGGCATGTATGCCGATAGAGGTGGGAGCGATGTCACAACGGTCTATAAAGGATTAGGGAGATCGATTCTTTTGAAAAATTCGTCAATTCCACAAACCTCGTCCAGACATTCACGTATGCATTAATATCTAGTTTTGGTTTGTTTAATGGTTTTCTAATATGACATTATCTAAGTTCTATACTGATTGTGTTTTAAGGTAAACCTGTTAGTACCAGTAGTTCTTCTGGAGAGTTAGTCTTCCATACTAAATCTGGCAACTCATTCACTATATCTTCTACAAGTTTAGCTATAGAGGAAACGTTGTTGCAAGGTGTTAAAAAGCCTACACCTGAACATGCCAGGACCCTTTTCGAGAATCCAGACATCAGGAACTCATTTACCTTTACCGACTCTCATGTCACATAGAATCCAAGAAAATAATTATATCATTGTGATTTATCGATGCAATATATTAGACTCAACTTTAAAGTTGATTTATTGTTGTATCTGTAAGAATTTGTCGAACAACCTCCTTACTAATTAGAGGTCAACCTATGTTATATTGAGTATGGGTTGTTATTGTTCTTGTTCTATGACTTTAACAATTGTTAACCTTCTATTTAGGATTGTTGTACTCATTTGCTTTGAATTACAAAGACTTATTATGTACACTGTAATATTTTTATTATCAATTAAGATAATTTTAACTTTATATCATCAATCAACTTTCTGTTTAAACAAATTAAATATATAAACACCTAAAATTATTATACATAGATAATTCATAACAGTTTAAATTATGTATTTATCATAAGATCATGAAATAAAATTTGATGTCAAGTTTTTTTATTAAAAAAATTCTTACTTTTATTTACTAACGGAATATAGAAGACCGTCACAAAAAACACTATATTTACCAACGGAACACCTTAAACTATTAATAAACTGTATGATATTTACTGATCGTTCTTCTTCCGTTGGTAATATTGAAACCTTTGCGATTATCTAAACTATGGTTTGCCAACCGTTCTTTTTCCATTGGCAAATGTATTGACGGGAAAAGCCTTTCGTCAATAAAATTTACTAACAGTTACGCCTATCCGTGAATATACTTTACCGACGGAAGGGCAAATAAAAAATCCGTCGCTAAATTTACCTACGACCATATTAACGACACCGTTGTCCATCGTTTTATTCCATCGAAAATTATTATTACCCACAAAATACTTGCACTTACCGTCAGTAAACTACAGATTTCTTGTAATGTATGATACCCAACAGCATACATCCACTAATACAAATCTCTTCCAACGAAATGCATTTGAGTGAATCACATTATGAAACTAAATAACGTTATTTGTCTCTAAATTTACAAAAATTTGCTCCGGAACATAAAGCCCAAACAAGGGTTTCGCCAAAGCTACATCTAAAATTCCTTTACCCACTCCTTTTTGATCTTCCAGCCAAACATTCAAAAGATCCCATATATCAAAAAATTCCTGACAAAAGGATCGGAACATTAAGTTTATGGGAAGCTCCGCAGAACTTCCTACACCTTTTCTGATCTTTCATCAAGGTATTGACTAATAATTACGAGCTATCAGTAATTTCTCTATTCGGAGTGTCTCAATCAGGTTCCATTGGTGACAATTTTAGCTCCAATTCGTCATCTCAGTACTTATCTTCAGCAACAGATTGCAAGAGGCTGAATGAAAAGAACTGTTGCTCCTTACTTAGTAAACAAAACCACTTTCTTATGAGATCAACATAGACTGATTGACAGTCAGTCGCTGAGGGCTGCAGCTTACTGTGGATAACTTTCTCAAAATCAAGAGACAGAAGCCCCAACAAGGCACTCAATGTCGCCATCTGAACAGGAAGAACTGACCTAATGGTACCATCTTGCCAAAGAAAAGTAGACAGTTTACACCTCAAGTCCTCAACTCCTTCATTCTCATAACCACATGTTGATACACCAAGCCTGTATTTTAGCAAGTTAATACAAACATTCCGGATTATGATTGATACAGAATTACCAAGGAAAAGGGAATTATCTGCTAACAAGCAAACTGCTTTCAGGCAAAAAACCGATTTACTCAAATATTGTATAGTTCTCACTAGAATAGCGAAGGCAATTAAGTCAAGTGACATGCAGACTACCTTTTACTTTCTCATTGAACTACAAGAAACTGCGAATGATATTACCCCAGTACTATGATTGCTGCACTCCTTTTCTATACGAAGGCCAACTAATCTATAAAATTCCAAGTATAAACAATGTTCTATACTCCCTTTCCTAGCAGATGAATATGTTCCAGCTTCTAAGCATCAATAAGATCAATAAAAGCAATATATACATGGATACTTTCCAACAAAAACAAAAGAACAAGTATTTCCGAAACTATAGAAACAATAAGCAATAACAATTAAATCAAAGATAATGAAATAATCAGGTCAAACGTACCTCCCAAGCTGCCCAAGATGAATAAGAACAGCAATAGCAAAGTTGTCAAGCTTAGGTATCTCCAGCATCTCCAACATCTTAGGAATGAGTTTGTCAGAAGTCCACTTCCATTTCTGCACAAAAAGAAGGCAGATAATAATATATCTTTTAAACAAATTATACTTTCCTAAATTCTTCTTTGACAAGCTAATTATTTCAGTTACAAAGAAACAGCCTCACTTTCCCAGTGCAAATTCTACAACACAATATGTCCAAAGCATATCAATTTGGATGACCTTCCCAGCATTGACATTGTTGGAATTATGTTAAGATGCTAAATATCAGAAGAATGCATCAACTTCAGAATTATCTGGTTCATATAAATGGTTAAATTGCTTTTTCCATTGTCAAAATTGTGTGTTACAGTATGATACTCAGAAAGTCACAAGTATAATTAAACACAGTATTCATATGTTATAACGCCTCATCTACTTTTTCCTTCAGTTACCAATTTCTGTGGCCAATAAAGAAAATTATGATTATAGAGTTGCTTAATGTTAATATTCCTTCTGAAATTCTAGGAACTTAACCAAGTAATACACACTCCAGAGAAGGCGGTAAACTAAAAATCTGGGACTAATATCGAAGGAATAAGATGAAAAACATACCATGTTGCATGCAAGCATCTCCAACAATGACAAGCAGTCAATAAAATCACATATGGTCTCATTGGCCAAAGAATTGGAACAAAGAGAAAGCATCACACACTTTTTCAAGCTACAGGATGCTTCGCAATCCTTGTCAACAGAATGATCCTCTTCACAACTTCCTATGGGCATATTCTTGTGGTGCAGACCACTTGAATTTGACAAATGGCCCAATTCCATTTGACGCTGATATGAAAGAGTATAGTACTGTAGCCTTTCCACAACAACTAACACGGCATCATCTGGAGAAACTGCACCCTGCAAGAAAGGGCATTTACCAAATGGACATTTGATACACCAAAGATCTGGAGAAACTGAAGCATCTGGCACATTTTCCCTTTCTTGAAACACGACAATTGATTTCAATACAATCATTGTCAAACTGTACTCCACTTGCGAGAAAAATTTGTCTCCACCAAGATAAGCAAAAATGTGAAGAATATTTAAGACAAGAGTATTCTGTCTGTGCTGTTGTAGAAGGTAGAAAGAAGTTGCACAAAGAAACCCAATGTTTTCAATAGCTGCACATATTGACCCCAATATGATACCCCCTGCCACCAACTGATCAGCTGAAGCTAGTTTAGAGGACAATCTTATGTTGACACCATCGAGAAGGACTTCTAAACCTGACTTGCAAGTGATCAGTTTTTCAGAAGACTCATCAGCATAGAACATTACTCTCCTATTTACGAGGAAATCCTCCATGAGACCAAGAAGTTCATCCAAACAGCATACTCCTGCAAACAAGCTTCTTGCCTCGACATTACTCATTACTGCATTTCAGGAAATAGCATTGTCAACACCAAGCGTTGCATTAAGTTGGGCAAAATTGTCATTTATGTTTTATAGTTACAAAACAAGAAAGCAATGCACACAGAAATCTACCTGATTGTATGTCTGCAGCAAAAGAATCTAAACAAGAAACAAAATCACCATTCAGCAGGCTTCCAGATTTTCCCATGTATGAAGAAAAGCTCAGCAGGAATGTTGTGAAAAATGCACACGCCTTCTCCCTAAAACAATGAAAAATGATTAAATAAACAAATCCATAGTTCTATTACCATTAACTAGCTGATCAAAGGAACTCCAACAGATAACCAAAAGTGCAACATGACTTGTTAAGCTTACCTGGGAAAAGCTTTCTCTTCCTTTTTAAGAGTGAGCAAGATTGTTTGCACCAGTGACACTGTTCGAGTACCCACAGTGCAGAGAGATAGGCATGCTTTTGTAGCAGAAAATATTCTGGAAATGCTTTCAGCATCATCAATATCTGAATAAATCACACAGAACTCCGGAATACTCTTATGAGTAGTTCCTCGTTCTTCTTTAGATGCAAAATCTAGAATTTCATCATCAGATTGACATGCAATTGACGTGTTGAAAGTGAATCCATAATCCTTAGTACGACTATTTGTTGCTTTTCCTGCATTTTCAGCACTACGAAAGCCATTTCTGCAGTCTACTACAGAAAAAGGATTTAGAGGACCATCTTCCTCGTGCAATAATTCGCTACAGAAATTTCCAGTTACAGCATGTTTCTCATCATTGCAATTAATTTCAGTAGTAATAACATCAATGCAGTGAGAAGGAACCGGCATCTCTTTTCCAATTAACCTTCCTCCAAGGAAGCTTTCTTCTATTAAGGGTTCAAAATTATCCAAATCAAATGCTTCAGCATTTGCAATCAAAGGAAGAGTGGGGGACATGGGCATTTCCATTACTCTCCTAAAACATTCCTCATCAGCAGGATTATCCAACTCCAACAATTTCATATAGTCACCATCAGCTAAATCTTTGAAACCTACTACATTTTCATGGTCATATCCAAAACAATCCCTCAAATTATCTTTGCATGTCAAAGGCTTTCCTGTTAGATGACTGGCAGGAGAGGGAGTCTGTCTGCAAGCATTTGTGTCATCAAGGAATTCATTCAAGTCATGCCCACTCTTCTCTGATTCGTTAATCACAAACTTCAAATTTACTTTCTCTTCACAAGTTTCCTCTCTCTTCTTAGATAACTTTTGATGCTTAGCACATAAACTATCTTGAATACTACGCTTTACACAGTCTGTTTCCTCCAAGTGTAAAAGCTCAGCAGATTCAATTGCATCAGGCATCTTCCTCTTTCTACCATGTACTTCTAGTCTATTAACAACATCAACACTATGAGGATTTTTCACATTATTTTCAGCCATCACAGAAATTTTTCCATGTTTAAGTAACCTAGTATCTTCAGCAGACATACTTGACATTATTTGCGGAGTGTTGAAGTTCTCTTCTGTTAAAGTTCCAGATGCAGTAGCAACAGAACCTCTTTCCTGTGATCTGGCCAATGAAGCATCAGAAAAAGATGCTGAACTCAAAGTTACTGCAGAATGCTGTGACAATTTTTGGTTAGAGCCTCCACGCAGAGGCTGCGATTTAGAATTAATACCTGAGGTCACATCCACACAACTGGCCCCACATATAGGCCGAACTGGATCACTAGAATCAAAGGTTTGCCCGAGACCAGAGGCAGTACCATCTGACAACCCAAGTTTGAAAAGTTCACTTTCAGTTCGAGGTGAAATTTGAAATTGTTCAAAACCATGCTCTCTCATCAACTTTGACCTTTGGGTATTTGTAAAATCCAAAGCCTACATGTACATTGAAGAATCAAATAAGGAAATTCTAAGCATGAAGTAGCTTAATTTTGCTCATGTAAAAAGACAAAAACATATATATAACGAAGATAAAAAAATGAAGGCAAAGAAATACATAACATGCGGCAAAGATCTTTCCATTTTTGAGGAAATACGGAATACACATATCTTTAAATGTTAAGTGAAGTGCGTGAAAGTATAAGCAGCAGAGCTACAAATAACATTAAAAATTTGAATTGTTGCATATATATACTAGTTGCATTGAATTGCATTCAAGGGTTTGAATTTTTAAACTAAACATTATTGAGAGCAAATATTTGCTCTACCCACCAGATCATTTTACTAAAGATCCATCAGGTAAGCATATTTGTTGGAGAAAAATCAACCGGTAGCAAAGTATAGAACAAACTCCAAACCTGTAAGCTATTTTAAGAAGCAATATGATAAACAAACACAATCGTCAAAACAGATAGAGAATTTTGAAAAATCAAATTATATTCCGAGGATTCTACATGTTAACAGGAGGACACTAACCTGTTCCAGGTACTTCATACCTTGATTGCTCGGTGAGAAACATTTATCAAGTAAATCCAGGCGACATGATATTTGACCAAAATCAAGCTTCAAGCGTGAGAGCTCTTGCAGCAAAATGTTATGACGACTCTTTTCCAGCTTAACCACTTGTTTGGTATGCTTCAATTTCATTTTCTCAAGCTTCAGTTGTTTATCTAAGAGCTTCATTTTCTGAGTCTCCCTGTGTTTTTTCTCAATAATTCGTCTAGCATCTTCCAACTGTCTAGAAAGATCTTCAGCACGAGATGTTTCTTCCATGATCTTCCTCTCAGCCACACATCTTTGCTCCTCTATTTTAGCCCTCTCTATCTTAGCATGTTCTTTCTCTTTAGTTACATCAGCCTTTGTTGCTTCTAACTTTATGATTGCCTCCTCAAACTTCAAAGTCTGAGAAACCAAATTCAACTTAGCTTCCTCAGCTTCTTTCCTCAATGTCTCCAATTGAAGCTGATAATTGTTAACCACCTCCCCTTTAATATCATCCTGTTGTCGTCCTTCCTTTTGTATCTCCTCAATAGTCTGATGAGCTTCTTTGAGCTGCCGACAAAGCCTTGCAGCACGAGATGTTTCTTGGATAACTTTCTTCTCATGTGCTTCAACAAGCTTCCTTTGCTCATCTACTTTAACCTTCTCTGAATCAGCACGTTTTCTCTCTTTTGCCACCTTATTCTTTTCAATCTCTAATTTTCGATTTGTCTCCTCAAACATCGTAGCCTGAGTAACCAACTTTGATTTTGTTTCATCAGCTTCTTTAATGATTGCCTCCAACTGAAGGCAATACTCCTCAGCCTTCTTTCTTTCAATATCAGCACGTTTCCTCTCTTCATTTACCCTAGCCTTTTCCGCTTCCACTTGCTTCCATGCTTCAACAGCACTCTTCTTCTCTGCCACAGCCTTATTTCTTTCATAATCTGTCTTTATTTTCTCTTTGTCAAGCAGCTCCTTGAGCTGATGAATTTCCTTTTCCAGTCCAGAAACACAAGACTGTAGAAAATGCACTTCACTTGTTTCATTCTTAGCATCCGCAGTTCCATTTTGCCTCAACTTGGATAGTTCAGACTTGAGCGTGGAAACCTCATTCTCAAAACGAACTCTCAAGGCTAGTTCTTTCTCCTTCTCCTGTTTCTCACCTGCTGCACGCGTTTGCTCTTCTTCAAAAGCTACAAATCACACATACCAACACATAAAATTTCCATACCCAAAAAGAGAAAAGAAAATACAGCTATCCGTATAACATGAAACGAACTGTTCCTGTATAAACCTAGATTGCAGCAATAGCCCTTTAATGCTATTACAGCAATGACATGAAGCAGAAGAAAAGAAAAGCAATACCTTTGGTGAGTGATAGATTGTGCGATTGAAGCTTATGAACTTGTTGGTCAAGCACATCAATCGCTTGCCTTAAAGCCTTACGCCCCTCTTGCAACTTGGCATTCTTCTCCTTCCACTACTCAACGAGCCAACACACAAATTAAAACCAAAGAAACAGCACAAATATTATAATCTTTAAATGTATACGTCACAACTTACCGAAGCACAGCAGGGATTGAGCGGCGACTGTTTTACAGGAGAAGCGGTGGCCATTTTCCAACCAAAATCATGCGCATGAGACGGATTCAGTTCACCCAACTCTTTGGAAAGAAATCTTAAACAACATCGCGTTCGTACAACCCAACCCTAAGGAAACGATAAATATATATAGGTGCTGCTACGCCAGTTAGCGTTTCCTTTCTTTTTTCAAATGCTATTCGGCTCCTAAATGGCAATTGCTTTCTTTTGGGCTTCGAAATTCCAAGTCGATACCGTACGCTAGAGTTGATTACACTAGCACTAGCAATACCGTGTTCGTATGTTATGTGCTGTATAAGTTTTTTTTTTTCCTTTTTATACCGCCTTAATTTTTATTAAAAATACATTTAGTATCTTAATTTTTTATTTTATCGGATAAACCTGAAATTTGTAAAGAATATTTAAATAAATTTCATTTATGATTTAAAATATGACTAAAAATTAGATAAAATTAAAAAATTTAAAATATGATTGAAAGATATTATCTTTACTTATCGAATAATTTGAAATTTAATTTAAAAAATATTTTTAAATAAAAATTAATTAATTAATTTTAGTTTATAAAAATTTATTAATTTATAAAAATTGACCGATTAATTAATAAATTGATCGATTTTTTAAAAAATTATTAAAATAAATCAAACTAAAAAGTTAAAATTTAAACTGAAAAATTATACGATTCAAAATTTTTATAATTAAATATATTGGATTTTTCAATTATTGCATTTAGTCTCTTAATTTTTATTTTATCATATAAACCTGAAATTTGTACATAATATTTGAATGAATTTTATAACAAATTTCATGCATTTTCGGTAAAAATTAAAGACCCTATTGTCTTTGTACATAATATTTGAATCAAATTTATAACAAATTTCATGCATTTTCGGTAAAAATTAAAGACCCTATTGTCTTCGTCGCTGCACCACCATCTCCCATCTTAGTGAAAAAGTGGGGATTTTCTTTCCAATTTTATCGGTTTAATCTATAAAATGACGTCGTTTTAGACATTAAATAAAGTTAAACAATTTTTATATTCATGTCCAACGGCTAAAACAATATCATTTTAAACATTAAATAGAATTGGACAGAATAAAATGAGTACTAGAATCTAAACTCGTTAGTCAATTAGCTGTAGTTACTATTAGCATGAGTGCCGCTTATGTACTTTCGTTTATGTACTTGTTCTTGTATCTGCTTGTATACTTGATCTCAAAAGATGAAATCGCGTATCCTAGGCGCCCCTACATTCCAGCCCGATAGAGTAGTGAGGGGGGTAAATTGTGACCTGATCTCAGCCAGCTTTTTAAAAGGGTGGCTCAACGTCGGTATGCACAAAGAGTCACCACATTGGATGAACTCCCACAATATCTACTTGTATACTTGAATTTAGGAATAGGAAGCGAGCAAAAAATATTTCAGTTCTAGTTCTAGAGCATAAACAACAAATGTAGGTGATGCTCAAAACATTGCATAACCATCAACACTGGAGGACCAGATCTGGAAATTTGATCATTGTCGAAGATACTAGATTATTGACATGAATTTTCTTTACCTAAAGAATGTTAAAATATTATTTATTGAGCTAATGTATACAAGAACGATAGCATTTATGCTCAACCCCTTTGGCAATATCTTAAGGAGCGGTTGGTTCACGTAAAAAAATGGTGATAAGAATGAGAATAAATATAATAAGGAATGAGAATAGATATAATTATTATAATTATGATAGTTGGTTAAGGCGAAGAAATGATTAACATTACTATTGATACTGGTTTGTTAAAAATATTAAGAAAGAAATTTTTTTTATATTTTAATTAATTACATTATAATTAACTAATTAATTATATTTAATTAATCAATTAATTATATTTTAATTAATTACATTTAATTATTTAATTACAGTTTAATTAATTAATAATTAATTATATTTTAATTATATTTTAATTAATAAATTAATTAATTGTAATTTAATTAATTATATCATATTTTAATTAATTATATTGTAAATACTTACATTTTAATAAATTATGTTTTATATTTTAATAAATTATATTTTAATTATATTTAATTAAAAAAATTTAAAAATATTAATATTTGCGGGAATCAAAATCATTCCTCTCATACATGAAAAGTTTAAACTATTGCCTAAAATTAGAATATGAAAAAACTATTCAATCAACCGCAATAAATAACCAAGTATTATTATTTATTCCTTTCCCAATAATTTATTCTCGTCCCCTTAACCAAAAACTCCACTTGCATCTTTTTGTTTGTCACTTGGCTATCAAGTTAATATTGGGTTTCAAATGCTATTCCACTGAGGAAATCCACATTGTGCCGTTAGAAACGGAACTTTTGTATTGTATAGAGTACGGGAAAGGAAAGTTTGTGGTTAAGGTTATCTATCAGTCAAAACATCTATTATGTTTGAACTTTGAGAGAGTGAGAAAGGGTGTACTATCTTATAGAACTAATTTGGTTTTAATTAGGGAGGTCCACGACATAAGCCATACATCTCCTTAGACGATTAATGAAATATTATAAAAAAAGACAGAGAAACCTATACATAGTTTTCATTGATTTAAAGAAAACTTATGATAGAGTACCTAAAGAAGTCATGTGGATGTGTTTAAAAACTAGAGAAGTTTTTGTTGCCTATATACAAATTACTAAGGATATGTATGAAAGTGTTAATACTAGAGTAAGAACGATAAGAAGAGATACAAAGTGTTTTTTTATTGATATTAGGCTACACCAAGAATCTCGTTAAGCCCTTTCATGTTTATAGTAGTTATGGATGAGCTTATCAAGAATATCTAAGGGAATGTATCTTGGCATATGTTGTTTAATAATGACATTATTTTAGTGGATGAAATAAAAATAAAATAGGGTGTTGATATCAAACTAGAACTTTGGAGGGAGACATTAGAACTTCAGGTTACATACACTGTGGAGATCAATATTGGTATATATATTATAACACATAAGATTGTTTTAAGTGATTTGGATCTATCATCCAAAGCAGTTGCAAAATAGATGAAGACATAGTTTACTGTATCAAAACAATGTAGCTTAAATGGAGGGACACCTCAAGAATTTTATACGACAAGAAGATACTACCCAAGCTACAAGGTAAAATCTATTATTTAGCAATTAGGTCGGCCAAGCTCTATGAGACAAAGTGTTAGTCCATTAAACATATGCATAGTCATATGTTAATAGTTATGGAGATGATGATACTCTATTGAATATGCAACTTTATAAGAAGAGATAAGGTCATAAATGTAGCAGTAAAAGATAACTTAGGAGTGGCTAACATTAATAATAAAGTATGGGAGATAAGGTAGATATGTTAAGAGAAGATATCTTGAAGCCTCAATGAGAACATGTGAAAAGATTGTACTTAGATAATGTAAAAAAAAAAGAAGAAGACCCAAGAAAAATTGAGGAGAGGTGATCGGGAATGATATGACCTTACTCGAGCTTACCGAAAACTTGGCCCTTAATAGAAAACTTTGGCAAACTAGTTTATAGGTAGAAGATTCTACATAAAGTGGTTATTCTCTTTTTATAATCCTTGAACTTTTTTCTTTGATTCTTGTGTCTTTTAATTAGCCTAAATATTTTTGTTTATAGCACTTACTCCTTTAGTTATTTTATTTTATTTATTTATTTCATATTTTCTTTTCCAATTGCTTATTTGTTTTATTTACTTGTTTGTTTATTTATCAACTTACTTTTATCTTTACTTTTATTTTTATTTTTAGTTTTATTTTTCTTTTATGTAGTCATTTGTTTATGTATTTGGCTATTGTTTTCTTCTAACCATTTCTAAAAAAGAAATTTCTTGTGGGTCCATCAAAAACAATATCTCTACTAGTTAGGGGATAAGATTGTGTACTTCTGAATCCTCTTAGATCCTACATCTCAGTAAGATTCCTACTAAGATGTTGGTGTTGTTTTTATTTTTGTTGTTGTTGTTGTTGCTATTATTATTGTTTTGGAGATAAAGTGAATTTATATGCAACCGATGATGAAGAATATGTTATTACGAGAGCAAATGAGAAGAAATATGGTAAGAAGGTATGTTGTGGATGTTAATGCTAATGTTGTAGAGAAGGTTGAAAGAAATGAGAAGGATTACAATAAAGAGGCAGCTTATTCAAAAAATTCACAAAGATAAGAAGAGAGTTTACATGGCTACGGTAGTGAATATAAGGATAGTGATTTTGAAGCTCAATTAACAATTTGTAGGATAATGGATGGTGCTGAGGCATATGTCACAAAGAAGAAATACATTGTGTTTAGTCCAAAAGGAAGGATTTTTAGTTTGAAATTTGTATGAAGTTTAAGGATGAGATGCAGTTTAAAAGAGCAATAAAAATTATACAATTACAAAAGGATTTGAAGTTTCAATAGGGACACCTGGTGTGAGAATGAACGGTGTCTATGAGAAATAATTTATGTTTAGGGCATATGCTAGCTGGATTAGAAATAGAAAAATTTTTACCATGAAAATATAAGGAAAAAAGTATGGTTGCAAGAAAGTGGGGAAAAAAAACAAGCAAGCTAGTAAGAAATGAATAGTAAATGAATTTTTACACTAAGTTTAGAAGTACCTGAACTAACCAATTAGTGAAATGATGGATGATCTTCGAAGAAAGTATGTGTTGTACGTGACTAAATTTCAATATTAATGGGACGTTATTGTAATAGTACGAGGATCTATAAAAGATCATTATGTAAGGCTATAGAGTTATAAACAAGAGTTACGACATGCTTACAAAGATGGGCAATTCATTAGTTAAATTAAATTTAATGAAATGTCCAACAATCAATATCTAAAAGGTTTTATCTGGGATTTAGTGCATTAAAGTATGGTTTTCCTAGTGTTCATAGGAAAATAATCAAGTTAGATGGATTTTTTTAATAGAAATTCCTTAAAGGTGTTTTATTAATTGCAACTAGTCATGATGGAAATAATCAGACCTTTCTTATACCTTAGGTTGTGGTTGAGGGAGAGAATCTAATGTTAGCACTAGTTTTTAATATTCTTGTTGAACATCTAAATATAAGTGAGAATGCATGGACTTTTGTAATCGATTAATAAAAGATGATCTTTGAGGATTCATATTGCTTATGTGCATTTGTATATATGCTTTGAATTATTCAACTAACATTAGTCTCTCTTTTTAGTTAATAGGAGTTGCACAACGCTGAGTACGGTTATTGTCTCCTGTATGCAGAGATGGAATGAAACAAAAATTTAGAGATATAACAGAACAAAAATTGAAGACAGTGAGATATTTGGTTGTGATGGACAAAACAAATAAAACTATTTTCGTCTCGAGGACAGAAATGTGATTGATTGCAGTTGACAAAACATAAAAAACAGTGTTAATGACTAAATTACCCCTACAGTATAATATGATTGAAAATGTATAATTCATTGATTATTTTAAAACAAATGATTTGTATTAGTAAAAAAGTTAACAAATAATAATAATAATAGCAATAACAATAAGAAATTAATATTGAATAATAATAATAATAATAATAATAATAATAATAATAAGAAGAAGAAGAAGAAGAAGAAGAAGAAGAAGTAGTAGAAAATTTATAACAATAATTAATAAAAATAATAACAACAATTAATAATAATAATGATGATGATGACGACGACGACGACGACGACGACGACGCTAATAATAATAATAAGATAATTAATTTCGTATAATAAAATTAATAAAAAATAATAATCTTAATAATAATAAGAATAATAATAAGTAGAAAATTTGTAACAAAGAATTAATAATAATAATAAGAAGAAGAAGAAGAAGAACTAGAAAATTTATAACAATAATTAATAAAAATAATAACAACAATTAATAATAATAATAACAATAATAATGATGATGATGATGATGACGACGACGACGACGACGACGACGACAATAATAATAATAATAATAAGATAATTAATTTCTTATAATAAAATTAATAAAAAATAATAATCTTAATAATAATAAGTAGAAAATTTGTTACAAAGAATTAATAATAATAATAATAAATAAATAAATAAAATTTATAATAATAATAATAGTAATAAGACAATTAATTTCATATAATTAAATTAAATAATAATAATAATAAGTACAAAATTTATAATAAATAAAAATAAACATAAACATAAACATAAACATAATAATAATAATAATAATAAGTTTTGTTTCAGAGACAGAGACAAGAAATTTTGTCCTTCGATTTTGAAAAGAACAAAAATTTATATTTTTGTCATCCGGGGATAGAACAAAAATCACTTAGGACAGCAACCAAACACGTAGAGGGACATGATTTTTTTGTTTTGTCATCTGTCTCCACTAATGGAGACAACAACCATACACTACCCCTCCGTTTGGATAGTGTCCCCGTCCCTGGGGACAGTGGACAAAACAAAATAATCCTGTCTCTGTATCCGTTTGGTTGCATGTCTCCCTGTCCCCGTCTCCTGTCTCCGGTGGACAGGGAC
>JAOTAX010000003.1:30335352-30347367 GCA_025629825.1 Erythroxylum guanchezii | reverse complement strand
TATATATATACATATTCTTATTTTCTTATTATTTCTATTTATTGATGTTTTTATTGTAATTTACTTTTCTTCATAATTTACTATGCTAGTTTTACCTATTTTCTTTGTAACCTGCATCACTCTTATATTGTCTCATTTGCATATGAGTCTACCGGAAATAACCTCTCTATTGTGTAAAAATAAGGCTGTATATTATCAGACTTCCCTAGATCCCACTTCGTTACGGGATTTCGGAATAAGTGATGATGACGAAGAAGAAAAAGAATTAACTTATAATTTAAATATATAGCTCGAGGTCCTGTAAGACTTCGGACATTTTGAACTTGTACAGACTAGGTTTTTCAATTCCACCATTTTACATCCAAACGAGGAAAAGCAAAAGAAAAAACAGATATCCTTTGGCGTATTCATCTATGGACTAATGCTACTTCAAGGAATTGAAGAAGCTAATGGTGTCCTTGAGAGCCTGAATGAAAACATCAACATCCTCCCTAGTGTTGTAAAAATGGAGACTAGCTCGTGCGCTGGCATTCACACCTAGTTGCCGATGGAGAGGTTGCGCACAGTGGTGACCCGATCTTATAGCGACTCCATGCTGAGACAAGATTAGATACATAAATATTTATCTTTTTATAACAATATCTACTTCTCATACATACCTGTTGGTCAAGAAATGTTGCAATGTCTGTGGGATGAATACTTTCCACATTGAATGAACAAAGAGCAGCACGACGAACACGCCCACTAGGTTTTGGCCCGTATATGTGAATGTTTGCGACAGTACATAGGCTTTCATATAAATAATTACCCAATTCCATCTGCATCCATTTATTTCCACTATTTCAATACACAGGTTTTTCAATCCTATAGCTTATCAGTACATCTCCAGCAGCTATGTGCGTGACATTTTAATGATTTTCAACACTGAATAGTCAATCATGCATAATTATTACTAGAAGAAAAATGAAAATGGCATGAAATTGATGTTCTAACCTCATAACTATGAATTTTTTGCATGCCAATTCCTGATAAATAGTCAACTGCTGCCCCTAACCCAATGGCTTCCCCAATTGCAGGCGTCCCAGCCTCAAACCTAACCCATCGAAGAAGCAAATGAGGCCAAACAGTAGTAATTTGGAATATTACATAAGATAAGAATTATGACGTAATATGCAGGAAACTAATAGAAGAAAACAAAAGAAACTAACTGCCTACTGCTTCACCAGTCGGTGAAATCATCAGTAGAGTGGATATGGGGCGATAATCTCACTAACCTTGAAGGAGGGTATGCAAAGGTAGAATGATCTAAAAATACTTCAGATATCATTTCTCCACCACCTACAAAAGCAAAGCAAAGATCAAGACAAGCTTCAGTTTAGTTCTCAAACTCATTTATTTCAACACCGTACACACACGGAGAAACAATGGATAAGAACTGTACTTTCTACAGGAAGAAGCTCCAATTCTCACTTGTCACACTTACCTAAAAATGGTGGCATCGAGGACAAGATTTCACTTTTTCCATACAAGAATCCAATGCCTGTAGGCCCACACATCTGGAACATGATTATTTCTTAACTCATATACTGCCTAATGTTTATGCTCATAATACAAGGGTAATAAACCTACCTTGTGTGAAGATGCTACAAGAAAATCAGCATCAATCTCTTGAACATCAACAACCATATGTGGAACACTTTGACAAGCATCTATAAGCACTTTTGCCCCAACATTATGCGCCAACTGGATTATATCTCCAATAGGAAGAAAAGAAGCTGCAAGAAAGCCATATAAAGATGCTGTCAGCATTATCCTTCTTTATTTTATCATTCAGAAGAAAATTGCATCAAACAAATATAACATTATAGCTAACAGGAACTAACCACGTACACATAAGACCTAACCTTCAATTATTTAACATGTAAGTGATGCCAACTGTTGTATAGATTAAAATATAACAAAAGCAGAAAAGGAATTGATTTCATCCAAAAATTAAGGAAATTTGAACTGTAACGATGTGTTCTCTTGTTACTCCAATCAAATGGAGGATGATACCCTCCCTCTTTGTTACTGATTTGCTCCACCATTCTCTTGGAGTTGGGTAATTATTCAGACTCTATCATGGTCAACAACAATAGTCTAAAAGTGCTAGTGGATTTTGACCCTAAAGTTTAGGGGGATCATATCAAAGACTCTACGGGCATTCTTCATTTCAGCCCTTACCGTCCAACCATAATAGCTCCAATCTCTCACAAGAATATCAAAGGGAAAAATATGCCTTGACAGACAAAACAACTATATAAATCATCGAAGAAAAGGAGGAAGGAAATATCAAAAGAAACAAGCAAGAATGGCCATTGCAGTCAATACTAACAATGAATTACTATTACCAGAAGACTCAGAAAAAAATAACAATGATTATAAAACAGCAGGTTCTAGTTCTTGTGCACATGTTTTTAACAGTGTAAAGTTTCCCTCCGAAGTAGTGATGGTACACCTGAACTCAAAGACAAATTTCCATAATGTACGTCATAGTTTAAAGTAAAAATTTTGAGGGAACAAAATACAGATTTTTCAACAAGTTTTAAGATTTCCTCAACCTCAAGAATCACAAGGGAAAAAATCAGACAGTTAAAAAGCAATGCGACATCAGAGTCAACAAGCCTACCTAGCATGTTTGAGATATGGTGAACAGCTACAAGTTTTGTCTTCCTAGAAATCATTTCTTTCAGCTTCTGCACATCAGGAACTTCACTTTCATTCAAATCCACAAATTTCAAAACAGCACCAGTCTTGTGAGCTACAAGTTGCCAAGGGACGATGTTACTGTGATGTTCAGCAATTGTGAGTATGACCTAGAGCAGAATAGGGAATGCCTCAGAAGATCTCGCAGATTCACAGACAAACACATCCAATCAAATCAAAAAAATAGAAAACCACCTCATCTCCCGGTTTCAAGTTCGTTAGCCCCCAAGAGTAAGCTACAAGATTGATAGCCTCAGTAGCATTCCTCGTGAAAACAATCTCTGTAGACTCAGACGCGTTAACAAAGGCCGCAACTTTCTTTCTCGCCAACTCATACTCACCAGTCGCCTTCGTACTAAACACAACACCAAACAGAAATTACACCAAAACCCTTAATTCGTTTGACGCAATATTCAAAAAGATATAAACTTTGTAAACCTCAAGTAATGAATTCCTCGATGAACATTAGAATTGTAAGTTTCATAATAATTCTGCAGCGCTTTCATCACAGAATTTGGCTTCTGAGACGTTGCGGCATTATCCAAGTAAACAAGCTTCGATCCATTTATCTCCTATCAAAATCCAATCGATTAAGCAACTGAATTAGAATTACAGGGTAGACCAAGTAGGCCAATTTAAATGATAGAGAACCTGATGGAGGACGGGGAAGTCAGGTCGGGTCAGGTGACCGACCGAAACGGACCCGAGAACTGACTCTGTTTCACTGCCAACAGTAGCTGAAACAGGAAAAGAAGAAGAAGAAAATCTGTGACACCCGACGCGAATAGCAGGAGGAGTCCGAGCGGAGAGGTTTACGAATTTGGAGTTAAGAGATGGGAGTTTTAGAGCCACGCTGTCCATCATCATGCGCAAAGCAGAAACGCCGTGAGTCGTCGGAGGGTGGTGTTAAATGGAGTTAGAGCGACTGTCTATTGGTTTCAGGCGAGGAATAGAAGACAAGACGAGAAGTAAAGTTGGAGTTGTGTGGATGGAAGGCGGCTGCTGAGTGTTGACTGGCGGCTAAATTAATTAATAAATTATAGCTTGTTTTGTTACCATATATTGCCAAGGAGGTGACAACCTATTTTGAGTTATTATCGTAAATTGTAATGAATTTATTATAGTTTTGAGTTATTTTCTGTTATAAATTGGAATAACTTGAGGAATTTATGAATTGGAGGAATCAAGTGTACTAGTTGTAGTATATTTAAAACTTTGAACATGTGCCTAGATTAGATGTAAGGCTATTAACGAAAAATTGTGGTTACTTTGTGGATTGAAAATATTGGGTTTAGATTGGAATTTTTGGTCATTACATTCCGAATCACTCTTAAAAAGTAAAACAATTGGTTAAAAAGTAGATGAATTAGTTTGGAAAACTGAACTAACAAAGGAGACCAAGCATGATCAAGGCATTTCTTACTATTAGTTAATCTTTTCATAAGAAACCATTAGGAAACAAAACTACTGCATTGTTTCTAATGTTAGAAATTTGAGAACATATTAACTAAATCAAATAATTTGTAATTGAATGTGCTCTCATAGTATCATTATTGAAATTTATCATCAAAGTCATTTGTTTAGTGAAATTAGTAGGACTGGAAATCATAGTTGGATCACCTTCTTTCAAGAAGAGAGTTAATTCACAACTACTTCACATGATTAATTTTGATTAGAAATAGTCAAACATTTTTTTCAAATATGTGAGACAAATGAAATTATGAGCAATATAATAAAGAAAACTTGGTTTATGAAGTCTAATACACACTAAAGTTTGGAAAATGCTAAGAAGCAACATTTAAGGTTCCCTTGGCATTTCTTATCATCATCTCAAGATATCCTACAAAGATTATTTTATTCGTTATCTTTGAAATAATAATTTTATTGATTGAACATAATGACTGTGGAACTCTTGTTATAATTTTACAGATGGAATTAACAACATATAGCAACTTTAATTATAATAATGTTAACAAAGTGGTTTGCCTTTTTGGACTGGATGTTTCTTTAAGGACATCATGAAGTAATCCAGGTGGAAGATTTTTAGAATGTCCTAATTATTTCATTGGTAATTGTAAATTTTTCTAATGATATGATAATCAAATTCTTGAGAAAGCTTTCTATATAATGCAAAAATTAAGGAAATACATATCTACACTAAAAAAGGACGTAAAAGAAGTAGAAATATGCATGAACTAAAAGAAGATGATGAGCAATTGAAAATTAAGAGGCAAGAAATTAAGATGTTGACTAAAGAGAAAAAAGAGTTGAAGTGAAAGCTATTCAATATAATCATATGCTTTATTTATTTTTATATTATTCATCTTCTATATGGTTGTAAAATTTTAGTATGACTAGTAGGAATGTACTTATACTTTTTATTAATGAATGGATATATACAATTATATGCTAAATTGAATTCAAGTATTGTCAAAATTCAACATTGTTTTTCTACCAAAAAATAAGTATAGTTGAATTTAATATGCTAAAATACTTATTTATGTGAAATTACACATTAGTTAGATAGTTGATACACCACTAAATCCACACAATATAAAATCTCCTTGCATGCAAGATGTATCATATATACATACTTATTGTGTATTTATCATATATACAACCAACATTTGAACAAATTAATAGCATTCATTCAATTTGAGTGGCAAATGTATGATTTAGTTACAAAATACACCAAATCAATTATCATATATTAAAATACATTAATACACCAAGTCAATTTCCTAGTTTGTCAACTTGTTAACTGCTAATCCCAATTATTTAGCTTGTAGTTGCCTTAAAGTGATGGTAGACTTATCTTTAACATAAGATCTCTTAGTTCAAATGAAAAATTAAAATATCTTGGATCAATCTGTCTATATTTCCTTTAAGTAGTGTTTGTAGAACTAGCAACTTATAAACCAACATATTAATAAGCATGCATATGAATTAAATATTGATAACCTACTAATGAATATACATTTGAGTTCAAAATTGATCAACCTACTAATGATTATGCTTATGAGTTTTAAATGAGAATAACTTATATGAATGCATTGTTTACTATGATGACATTCCTCAGTAGCTAATGTACAACTTTGAATCTGGGTTTGCTGAATATAATTTGGGTCAAATGGGCAGTATTATAATTTGTGAGATATAAGAAGTTACCATCGTAGAGTTACCTTTGAAAATTGTCTAACATAAGGCCCTTTAGTTGAAGTTTTTTCAATTTACAAAATAATATGCAAATTGTTAACATTGATAACCAAGTTAAAATAGAAAAAGCCCAAATTGGTCCTCTAACTTATGGGCAAGGTGTACAAGTTTCCCAAGTTCTTTTTGCCCAGGTAACCTTAAACTTTCCAAAACTTTCTCTTTTAACCCTGACTTCCCTAGGAGATTAAATTTGTGTAATACAATTTGCCCCTATAGTAAAATGTCAAGCCATAATGACTTGTTAATCTGTATTTACATTATTGTCCTACAATTGTAACTTATTTCTTGAACTGAGGGAGTCTTTAGTGTTTAGTTTAATAAGTAAACGCAATAGCAAACGTTGGCCTTTTGTAAGAAATCCAGGCCCTTAAGCATGAACTCATTATTTTGATAGTAATAGAAAGAAAAAAAATGACAGAGTCGAGGAAGAGGTTAGAATTGAGGGTAGAGGAAGAGATTGACCTTAGAGGATTAAAAGGGATATCCTTGTGATAGAAGAGAAGGAAGAAGATTCTCATTGGCATAGTGTGGATAATTGGTCCATAGTAGGATTCATTTTATGCTTAAATTGGGAATTTCAATTTCTATAGAATCTACTATTATTAAATTGGTGATTCAATGCATAAATAGGAATTCACGAAGATGTTGGCAACTGAGGAGTGGAGGAAGACATGATACTCGTGTTAAACAAGTAGGAAGAAGACCTTCATGATAGGAGCCATTCTTGTATGCATGTTATGGCCTTAGAGGATTAGGAGAGATATCTTTGTGACAGAGGAGATTCTCATTGGTATGGTATGGCTAATTGGTCTATAGTGAGGTTAGTTAGCGATTTCCTAATTTCTAAGGTTACATTTCCTGCATAAATTAGGGATTTAAATTTACAATGAAAGTTATTATTATTAAATTAGGGATTTGCGCCATAATTAAGGTTGAATAACTTATTTCTCTTTTAATTCTTATTTTATTAGGATGTAGAATCCCATTGAAAAGGGAATTACATTTCATTATAAGGGAGAAATTGATAGAAATAATTGATTTCAATACATTAGTGGCAATAAAATATTAGTTGAAGGTATTGACTTAACCAAATTACATTGGTTTAGTATCGTGGGAACTGTTAAGCTTAACTGGTATGATAGATTAGGTAAATTGTACTATAGGTAGTCAAATAAACATGAAGAAGGTTGGTTGATTAAGATTGTAAATGATTAAAAAAAATTGATTTGATTTATATTATTGAAAATCATGAAAGAGTGGGGGTTTATTTTGAAGGTGAGTATAATGAAGAGAAAGCATCAAAAACAAATAACGTGGATGATGGTGATGATAACATAGATCTAACAAATGTTGAAGAAGAAGATAGTCATTATACAGAGGGTGAACTGCTTATCTTAGGAGTAAGTAATATAGATGATAGAGCAAACCTTAAAGAAAAAATTGTATTATTAAATGACAATGATGATAGTGGTATCTTTTTTAAAGATGTGCATATTGAGCATGAAGTTTTGAATAATATGCATGATGGTGAGCCTAATGTTCTAAATTTGAAGCACGAATTTATAAATTCTGAGCAAGATGATGTTGCTATTGAGTATGATGGTGTTAATATTGTATATGATGGTGTGAATATTGAGCATGATGTATCTAATGAAGATAATGTGCCTAATGCTTCTACTGATGATAATATGCCTAGTGAGGATGTGCACAATAATTTTACAGAAAATGATGATAGTGAAAGTGATCTAATGATTGATTTGGAATGTTAAAGTTAAAGAGATGATGATAAGCTCCAAGCTGTCAAATCAAAATATAAAGAAAGGAAGTCCAGGAAAAGAAATAAAGATGAGGCTGTGAATAATAATGATGAAAATCACGAAAGTGAAAAAGGCCATAAATATGACCATGAGGATTTTGTTTTTAAAAAAGCCAACTATTATATTAAAGGTGATAACCAGGGTCAATACTATATAAGTTTAGATGAATATGATGACAGTGGATAAAGAAGAGGTAAATGTAAAAACTTATATTATGTTCCAACATCTAATGTTCATACTTGGAATGTAGGTTTGAAGTCTAAAAATGTAAAAGATTTTAAGGAGGTTATGATTAAATACTCCATTGTAAAGAGTTTAGGTCTGAAATACATAGAAAGTAAGAAGTCTGCAGTGAGAGTGATATGGAGATCATAACACCCTTAATTATTTTTTGTGAGTTTGGAGAGAAATGACAACAGTCTTTTCATGAAGAGATATAAACCTAAGCACAATTATACAATGACGAACATCAATAAGCTTATCATATCAAAATGGATTGCAAGCCACTACAAAGACAAAATTGAGTTATAACCAAATATCCAGGTTTTTTAGTTAAAGGCTTTATTAAGGAAGGAGTTAAAGGTGGATGTGAGCTTTAACACATGTAAGAGAGTAAAA
This sequence comes from Erythroxylum guanchezii, assembly GCA_025629825.1. Lineage (NCBI taxonomy): Eukaryota > Viridiplantae > Streptophyta > Magnoliopsida > Malpighiales > Erythroxylaceae > Erythroxylum > Erythroxylum guanchezii. The sequence goes on along the minus strand of JAOTAX010000003.1, from coordinate 30,338,971 downwards.
GCAACGATCATCAAAATGATTTATGAGTGTCATATAGAGGAATTTGCTAAACTCTTAGGGTATGGAGAAGAGTTGAAGATCAAGAACCTAAGGACAATATAGGCAATCAGACCAAGCACTAATGATGAAGGTAAAAAGGATATTTACAAGGTGCTATGCTTGTTTTAGTGCTTGTAAAAGGGGTTGGATTTGAGCTTGTAGAACAATAATAGGACTAGATGGATGTTTTTTGAAGGAAATATATAAAGGATAGTTATTGACTACTGTTAGAAAGGATGGAAACAATAAAATATTTCTTATTGATTAGGGTGTGGTTGATGTTCAATGTATTGAAATGTGAAAGTGGTTTCTAGGGCTTCTTGTTTTAGATCTACAACTTGGAGATGGTAATGGCTTCACATTCATATCTAACATAAAAAAGGTATATCTATATTGAATTAATAATTTATGTTTATATATATGCAATTAATAAAAACTTTTATTTTTATTTCTTTATATTATTGTTTAGGGTCAAAATGCAATAAAAATAATTTTATCAAATGTTGAGCATAGAATGTGTACAAGGCATATTTATGTTAATTGGAGATCAAGATAGAATGAGGACCATCTACAGTTTCAGTTTAGAGGATAGTTGAGGCAACATTTGTTCTTGATTGTAATGATCAATTATATGTGTTAAATGGTTTGAGACCAGGTTACATTGAAACTCTATTGAGATATCCCAATAAGCTTTGGTGTAAGGCATATTTCAGTGTCAATTTTAAGTGTGATTATATGGATAATAACATGAGTAATACCTTTAACGATTAGATTTTAGAGGCTAGGGTGAAGCCTACAGTTAGTATGTTGAAGCATATCAAGAAGATGGTGATGAAAAGGATGCATATAAAAAAGAATTTTAGGGATAAATGAGATAGTAACGTACCATTAAGATTTCAGGACATATTAGAGGATAATAAGAAATAAAGTTTTACTTGCTTTGTTAATTGGAATGAAGATGATGGATATAAAGTTAAGTATAAATTGGACAAGGCTCTGTGTGAAAATTAATATTCGTACTTGTATTTCCAGATATTGGGCTTTGATAGGGATTCCATGCCCTCATAATATGGTTGCCATTTTCTAAAACCACCAAAATCTCGATAACTACATTGACAAATTGTATAACAAGGAGAGGTACCTACAAGCATACAAGTATTCCCTCAAGCCACTTAATGGATAAAGATTTTGGACCTTATATGAAGTTATTAAGCCACCTACAAAAGGAAAATGCTTGGTCTACCTAAAAAAAAAGGAAGAAAGAGAAATTTGAGTAACTGAAAATAGGAAAAGAAAATAGATATTGAAGAAGACTGACTTGCACCAAATATAGACAACAAGGGCATAACCAAAGATCTTGCAAAAATCCAACAAATGTAAGAATTTTCTCATTAATTATGGAACTTATTTTTATATTATCATTTTGTTACTAACCAGTCAATGATTGAAAAATACATATAAGTACCAAGATCATCTTGTACCAATGTTCTGACAAAAGGTACTTATTTGATTTAATCAATGTTTGAAATATATATATATATATATATATATAGACACAAGGTACTTATTTGATCTAATCAATGTTTGAAATATATATATATATATATATATAGGTACCAAGATCATCCATTATTGATATTTTGACACAATGTACTTATTCGATGGAATAACTATCTTAGATATAATAAAATTATTTTGTTGTATCCAGACTAATATCGATCTAAAGAAAACTAGACAGGTATCCTACATCTATTAAGGAGTTCAATCCATAAATTCAACACATCTTGCATTAATAAATGTTACACATGCTGAAGAGACTCGAAAAGATAAAAAAAGCATACAAACAATGATTAGAAGAAGAGGAAAAGGAAGAGTTAGAGTGAGAGGAAGAGTTAGAGTGAGAGGAAGAGGTAGAGGAAGGACCAGGGAAAGGGGCAAATAGAGAAGGATGAGTGGATATGGATTACATTTCATGAGTCAACTAGCTTAATTGAGTAACATGTAAGTTAACTAAAATTTGGAATATGTTAATATTAGTATTTTAAATTTTGTTTTAAATAAACATGTTCATTTTCATGTTTAAACATCATGGAGATAATGTTCATATCATAAGGCTAGGCAACTCAAAAAGATCCATTATTGTAGACTCTAATACCCAAACTAAATTTAACTTTTAACCAAGAGGATTGCATTAGAATGGTAGAAATAACATCACTTCATCTGCCTTATACAATGAGAGGGGTGCAAAGAGAAGAAGGTTTGGAGATTCAACGTTGAGAGAAAGTGAAACTTGATTTTTGAACTTGTAGTGAATTTCTCTATTTGAACTTATTCCATTTCAGACCTGTTTGGAAATTGAAGTTGTAATGAACTTAAAATTTCTTGGAATTTGAAGTTGGAATTTGGAGTTGTGAAATTGCTTGTTATTGTGACACATTGGAAGTTGGTGAAATGGAAGTTAGTGAAATGAATGTCAAAGTTGTTATAGTACTTATATCATTTGAGAGTTGGTTAAGTGTTAAAATCACCATTTTGGAGTTGTTATGGATATCATGTCCACTTAATTTACCAATAATTGGATACAAGAGGAACTACAAATATCACTATAAAAGCTAACAATATATTTGTCCTTATAAGTACGATAAATTCTTAATTTAACAAAATAGTCCTAACAAATTACCATAGCACATCATCAAATTTTATGAAGTTCATATTCATCAACTTTTCAATAATTATAATTATAAAAATAGCTACAAATATTATAACACATACACTATAATCATATATGGCCTTTCGGTAATCATCTTGCCTTAAATATTATACATTTTAATGCTACTTTCACTTATGCCAATTCACTTTGTAGCTTGTGCACATTATCTATGCATGTACCAACTTTCAAGTTCTTGTTCTCAACCTTTAACCCTTTATTCTCAAGTATTAATTTATTTATAATGTATTTCGCCTTTTCACTGAAATCTTTATCTACATATCAAAAAAATTACATCCCCTTTCTTGTAATAATGTTGTAAAAATGTTATTAATTATTAATAACATTTATCTTTCTAAATACCAAAAATTGATTATTAATAAAGAAAAGGACGTCCATAAAATCTTCTTCCACAATTGTCATTGGTCTAAGAAGTAACCAAATAATTTTGACTTCCATATTGACTAAAAACCTCCTCACCATATTGTTTTTCACTACGATCCCTTCCGGTTGAGTTTGAAGATTCACCATCCATTACAATTGACAAAATCCTATACAAATTAAAAATGAAAATAAGGGTCAGGACCAATGTTACGAATACCGTACCGGGTTTGGTACCGGATTGAGTTCTGGAACGGAACTGTACTGGTACCGGGTACCGTTGTAATTTTTTAAATTTATAAAATAGTCCCTAAAATTTTTAAAAATTGCAAAATAGTCCATATTGGTATATTGTATAGTTGTACTATATACTTTACTAGTTTACTGTTTACATCAAGCATGCTTTCAAAAATCTTAATAATAAATAATAATGACAATTAATATGAAATAAGTCAATAACAATAATTTTTAAATATTTACATATAAATAATA
>JAOTAX010000003.1:30298959-30309775 GCA_025629825.1 Erythroxylum guanchezii | reverse complement strand
AATGGCATGAGATAAATTGATGGAATGAATCGTATTGGGAGAAGATATGATTATGGTGAATGACAAAATGTTTTCGACTATGAATGTGGTATGATGGAATTTGATGTATAAAATGGATTGAAGAATTGATGGATTTAAAATTGAAAATTTAACGACTTCAAATGATGTGTAAAAAGAATAATAAGGAAAAAAAATGAAGCGATGTTAGCTAAGGTATGATCGTATGATATGATTAGTTGATGGTTAAGAGTTGGGTTCCGGTAACGGGATCCAACAAGTAATTACTTCCAATATGCCAAATTGAAAAATATGTTCTTTTTTGATCCAATTGAGTTCAACATCTTTTCTCTTTCACTTTCTATTACTTGGGTGTTTCGTAGGTGTAATATCACCCAAATATGATTGCTAGTAAACAGCATCATCACCACACAACTGCAACGGAGCTTCACTCAATTCTACTTTGCCATTAAACAATTTACTTCTTTGCCATCTATTCCCATGTTCTAAATAACAACAATGCCCCGTATAACATATTTTACTTCGTAGCCTTATTAAATAAGTTTGATGATAACACACAGGACAAGCCATATACCCTTTAGTGCTCCACCCAAAAAAAATCCCATAAGTTAGGAAATCATTTATAGTCCATAAAATAGTGGCATGCATTCTAAATGTTTCACTTTGAACAACATCAAAAGTTTGTATTCCAAATTCCTATAGATCATTTAATTCATCAATTAATGGTTGCATGTAGACATCGATATCCTTACCAGGAGAAGTAGGACTTGGAATAAGCAAAGAAAATAACATAAAAGGCTTCTACATGCACTTCCATAGAGCTTAATTGTATGGCACTAGAATAACTGGCCACATGTCGTATGAAGTACTCATATTATCGAAAGGATTAAATGCATATGAAGCCAATCCAAGTCGAACATTATGACAATCATGTGCAAACCATGGAAACTTTCTATCAAATTCTTTCCATGCCATTGAGTCTACTGGATGACACACAATGTTATGATCAATGCGTTTCTCTTTATGCCACCTCATATCCATCGCTGTTTGTTTGACATAAAAAGTATTTATAGTCTTGGCTTAATAAGAAAGTATTGAAGAATTTTATTCGGTATCTTTTTCCCTCTCCCATCGTCCACTTGCCACCTTGATATACCACAAATCAGACACTCCTGAACATCGCTTCTTTCCTTCCAAAATAGAACACAATCATACTTACATGCATGAATTGAAATATATCCTAATCCAAGGTCCCTTAACAAATTATTTACATCATAGTAAGATTTTGGAAATTTGTGTCCAACAGGTAATGCATCATTAAATAAGTCAATTAACATGTCAAAGACTTGTTACTCCATTTATTATAGACCTTCAAATGCAACAACTTGACAATAAAAGATAGTTGTGAGAAATTTAAGTACCCTGAATATAATTCTTCTTGAGCAACTTTCAATAACTTCCCAAAATTATCTTCAGTTATACTACCAATTATGTTAGGCATACCTATTTATAATTCCCATAATCGTCTAACCTCTCACCAATCCCATCATCACCATCATCATTAACATCACAATCATCTACATCATTATTGTTACTACCATCATAACTTACACCACCACTTCTACTACAACTTGTTTCCTTACGTCCACCATGACAAAGCCATGGACTATAGAATTTATCTATGCCTTGGATTAGCAAGTGATTATATACCACATCTTGACTTTGAAAGTCAACATTTAAGCAATCAATGCAAGGACAATGAATACTACATTCATCACCCATTTGATGTTGTACAAATTGTATAAAACTCTTAACTCCTTCTACATATTTAGTGGACCATTTCTGACTAGACATTAACTTTCATCCATGTAGTTATACAATTAAAGAAGATAATTGAATTATTTAATGCATTTCTTGTTCAATTTTATGTTACAATTACAATTACTATTAATTAAGGTACGTGGCATTGTTCATACCTGTGAATCGAGGAAGGGACTTCTCGTTGTGGCTCCTAGGCTTGTGGGATTTTTCACTGATAAGCTTGATCAGAGCTGCATCACCGGTTTCCAACCTATATACCATCCTATGTTTCTAAAAATATTGCAAACTAGTACACAACCAACACATCATCTACATTAACACAAAACCAGAACACATCCTGCTTGAAGTTTATACAAAAAAAGTTCATAAGAAAAGAAACACTATGGTACGTGGCGTTGTTTATACCTGTGAATCAGGAAAGAGACTTCTCATTGTAGCTCTTAGGTTTGTGGAATTTTCCACTTATAAGCCTCATCGGAGCTGCATCACTGGTTTCCAGCCTATATATCATCCTATGTTTTAAGAATATTGCAAACCAGTACAGAAAACCAACACTTCATTTGCATTAACACAAACCAGAACACATCCTAGTTGAAGTTTATACAAACAAAGTTCGTAAGAAAAGAAACACTATGGTACGTGGCATTGTTTATACCTGTGAATCAAGAAAGGGACTTCTCGCTGTGACTCCTAGGCTCGTGGAATTTTTCACCTATAAGCTTCATTGAAGCTACATCATCGAGTTCCAACCTATATACCATCCTAAGGGTTTATTATGCCTCAATGTTTCAAACAATACCCATATTAAATGCAATCATCATTCAATTGTTACGTGACAATAAAAGTTACTACTAATTAGAACTTTATGTTAACTCAGAACTTCAAGTTATGATCAATGATACTCAGAATATCACAAAACATTTTCTCACAAAGACTCCAACTAGTAAAGCAAAACATTATAAATGGGTTAGACGACTTACTTGGATCAACGGACAGCTGCAAACTATAAAGAAGGAGGACATTGGATGATTGTGGACGCTCTTCAACACAAAACAAAGTCTGCAAAACAAGGGAATTTCATATTTAATACAATACATTTGCTCTTTATCTTTTCAGTATTAAAAGAAATTATTATTAACTGTAAATATAGTTGCAAATTACAATATAGTTCATCTTGTATTCATTTATTGGTAATTAAAACAATTTCAACTTCAAACTTTATATGGATAGCATATGTCCAAGTATTAGATGAGAAGAGTAACTACATCCATATATGTATAGCACCTTTTATCTTTCTAAATCAAGAAAAGTAATAGATGATAAAACTACATCTATATAAAAGCCATATTATTTAAGAGTTTAACTAAACTTCCTAAAGGAGAGAAGAGCATTTGAATCATATGAGTCTATAAGACAAAATTAAAGCAAAATGATTTGACATACTAAAAGTGTGTTGAGTAGCAGAACACTTTCAATAAGAATATCATGTTGATTACAAAAATTATTCACACTAATTACGTAGCATAATTACATTTGTAGTTATATTGGAAACATACAATTCATGCTATAATGCATAGTATGTGTATTTGTTTATCAATACCCTATTTATATTAAAGTTAGACAAGAAAGAAAATTACATGCATTAAAGAAGACTTTATGTGCACAATAATTCTCTCCACCACAAAATTAAGAAAACTATTCACATTTAACATGAAAACATAATCAATTTAAACATAAAAACATTGTAACAAAACATAATGAATTTAAACATGAAAACATTGTGAAAATGATATCAATACCATGTAGGAATTTTTTCAAACACCTAATGTGCAAGCACATATCAACCTAAATTAACAAAAACACTTCATTATTTTCCCTTTCTTCAACCACAATAACACATATAAACTATATTTCAACCATTATCATTAGCAACTAACATAAACAACTTAACATTCTATATAAAAATACCCATGGTTATCGACATATACATTTGATGTTTATTGTGAGATCAAAAAAACAAAAGTAGCACCACTCACCAATTGGATACAAAGCACAAGGAGACGATGGATGACAAAGAGAGGAGAAGAAAGTTCAAAAACTGATGATGGGTGTGAAAGAGTTTTGGCAATGGAGCGTCTGTGGAGAGGAATTGACGAAAATGAAAAAAGAGGGAAGAAGAGAGGTGTTTCGCGCGTCTATGTTTAAACAGGCTAGGACGATGTCATTTGTAGTAAAAACAAAGACGTCTTCTCAGCTTATTTTTTGTCATCCGTTACATTTGGCGATGAAGACAAAGTTTATCGCCAAATCCCAGATTCACCTACTGAATTAAATAAGTGTTGCAAGTTCTGCAATATTTTGCTACCAAATTAGATAAACATCGCCAATACTAAACTTGTTTCATAAAATTTTTTATTTAGCTAAAATGATTAATATAAAGTACTCATATTACAACCAATCATTAAAATCATGTTTGGAAATTATTAATATTTAATGTTGATTTGCATTTACAAAAGAATATTAGAAAATATTGTCTCCTAGCTTTTATTTCTTATAAGTTAACTTAATACTATTTTCAAATAATATTTTATTTTGCTAAAATGATTAATAACAAGTGAACATTCATAAAATCAAATTTGTTCACTTAATGTAATATTTAGGTAATTATTTGTAATAAACTTATAATATTATTATAAATCAACGAGATTAACTTCTAATATTTTTAAATAATATTATGGTGGTCATTGAGGTATTGTAATAATAATTTTTTTCTCTATGTGTAATAATAATTATGTTACATAAAGGTGACAACAAATATAGAAATGCCTTCAACTTGGCAACGATTTTTCTATTTCTAACAACATTGTACTATATTTCTTCCGACAAAATAGAAAATGTCATCGTTTACCTTAACAACAAACGACGTCGTTTTGTATTAGGTTTTTATCATTACTTCAACAAACCTCCCTTCATTTTCATGTTAGCCGTCAACATTCCTCTACATTCATAGTCCAATAACCATTATCCCCTCTCATAAGCTCGTCTCCTCTATTGTGGTCATCATCGTCGAAAAACCATCCTTATCTGTATTGGTATTGTACTTTTTTTTTTCTATTTTTAAACCCTCTATCTTATGCTAAGTTTAATTTATACCTTTAGGTGTTTATTATGAGTTCGTAATTCTACATTTGTTACATGGGTTGTGTTTGTGGTTGTGCTTCGAAGATGATTATTGTCTTCCATTGTTAGTTGTATATGGGTTAACTTCTTTTTATGACCTTTAATGCTTCCCTCAAGAAAGCTTGCTAACTATTTGATGAAAGGTCTGAAAGAGTAATTAACTGTTTTTAAATTGTATTAATAGTAATATAACCCAATATAGATAATACTATATTTCTGTACATCAATAACATAGTTATGCGTAATCTACTTTAAATTCTAAAATTTTGTTATGATATAAAGGGAAAATAGATTACTGTTATTTTAATAAGGGTAACATTCATCTCATTAAGCAGATTGAAGATGTATAAGTACTAAACTATAGTACTGAAACTTATCATCAAAATTGGAGTTGAATATAATGAATTTTATTCTAAATTCACATTTGCAGAATATAACTCTTGACTTAATTAATCAAGGAATGTCAATATGGCGACTAGTTTCTGATGGTAGAAATTCATTCTATTGGAAGGAATGGGGGAAAATTATCCCTACTAAAGGAAAATACAATGCAAAACAAATCCCCTCTTCATACACTAATAATCGTTTGCTATCCTTGGTTGATCTTCTTCTTCAAGGTTTTTAGTATCATCTGAACTACTTCACTTTCCTTATTATGTAGATCTCATTTCATGTTATGAAGCTATTATATATGTTCACATTTGATGGTATATACTATATGTTGTGTTAAGCTTCCTTGAATCTTCAAGATAACATCTATGGCAATGGAGGCAAGGGCATTGTCACAATGGTTTGTAAAGGATTAGGAAAATCAGTTTTTGGAAAATTTGTTGAGTCCAAAGGCTTGGTCTGCTCATTCAGGTATGCATATGTTCCAATTTAGGTTTGTTAAATGGTTTCACTAAACTACTAATTTAAGTTCTATACTGATTGTGTTTTAGGCGAAACGCATCATATTGGGAGTTCATCTAAAGAAGTTGTCTTTCATACTAAATTTGGGGACTCATTCACTATATCCTTTAAAAGTTTAGCTATAGTGAAGAAGTTTTTCGAAGAGGGTGTCAACAACTCTACACCTGAGGGAAGATCTTTCACTATTTCAATTAGTACCTTCGAACGTGCAAGAATCGTTCTTGAGAATCTAGATATAAGAAATTCATTTACCTTTACCAACTCTCATGTTACTTAGAAACCTTTTAAAAAAATTATATCATTGTCATTTATCGATGGAATCAACTAGACTCAACTTTAAACTTTATTTATTGTTCTATCAGTAAGAATTTTTTAAACAGTCTCTCTATTAGTTAGGGGTAAGACTGCGTACTATTTTCGTTGTTATTGTTGTTGTTCTATGTCTGTAAGAATTGTTAACCTTCTATTTGTACTACTTACCATATATCATTATATTATATTGATATCATTTTTAAAAAATTATAAATAATTATTTTGTTGTTACTAAATATTAATGGTTAATACTACTCTTTTACTTAGAATTATGATATTTTTAGTATTGTTAAAATTAATCGTTTCTAAAATATATTTACTTTTCATATTTTAAATAACTTATCATGGGTTTTTCAACATTATGTTTTAAACATTGAAAACAACTTTACACAAAACATATCTTAATTAGGATAGATAATAAAAATGTCAATTATAATTAACCTTAACTACGATTATTACTTATTATTAACAAACTATCTTCCAAATATTATTAATTTTTAACAATATTATTACATATCAAATTTCATCAATATTCACATAAAATTTTCAAAAATATTCTAAGAACCACTTTTAGTGACGAAATAATAGGTCGTCGCTATATCCTACCTCACTTGCGATGAATAAAGGAAAATGGTCACAATATGTCCAACAATCCGTAACGCTAAAGAAACTCGTCACCAAACTTTACCAACGAAGTACAATAAACGTTGCCAATAGTGAAAATTCCACGACATTCAAACATTTATCATCGCTCCGTATTATCTTAGCTCGACCTTCTGCGACGATTCACCAAAACATTGGTAAAATGTGATTAAATTTGTGACGCAATTTAGTTTTCTGTCGCAATTTTTTTGAGCAATTGTTGACGTTTTGCTAAATCGACATTAATCACATTGATTTGTTCCACATATGTCAGCAAAAATTTCTAGTCATTAATAATTGTTTCTTTTTGGTGACGGAAGTACCTTAACGTCGTTAGAACATATTGTTATTATGACGACTTCCATTGTTGGTTTTGGCATAAACAAAAAGATGTTAGGCAAAAACAAAAAGTCCCAAATGCATCATTTTAAATGGAAGTGGGAAGTCCATTTAAACCCACCTCCCAATCCAATAGGCCCCACTTTAATAAAATTAAAAAAAATCCACTTCAGAAAAAAAATCTTTGCTGTTCCTTTTAGTCAGGAACTGTTTTGAATGTTTTCCAAACATTATGGTTCATTTTGAATGTTTTGCAAACGTTAGTGTTCATTTTGAATGCTCCAAAATGTTATGGTCTAACTTGGATTTCAGTGTAAACATTGGGCTAAATTAATCTTTTGGCCTAGTTACATTCAAACTCTTACGTTTATTTATCTCAGCTTTCAAAGTAATTTCTATTTGATTTTTAGATCTGCCTTAACTAGTAATCCAGGACTACATTTGGTCATAAACCAAGGAACCTACACGTAGAAGACAACTATAACTATAAAAATCGAGAAAAGAGTGTTATAGAATAAAATAAATAAATATAAAAACAAACAAAAATGTGAGTAGACTATTAAAATAAAGCTTTCCTAGTATTTTAATCCTCTGGCAACGATCCCAAAAGCTTGAAGTGATATAGAAAGGAAACACAAAATAGAATACTAGAGAAATCTCCTAGGTAAATGCATCTATTGTTTCATATAATATGGCTCAATGAGTTAAGTATCAATCCTACGAGGACTGAAATTACAAGTACTAACTATCTTCTTATTATCTAATCTAAATAAGTGAATGATTGAGTAAAAGAAATAATTAAAAGACAAAAATAACAACTTGGAATCAATAAAAATAATGCAATAATTAAGAATAAATAATTAGTTGATAACTAAGATATAATAATAATATACTTAGGTCTTTAGTATGTTTGAATTTATCTTGGTTCGATGATTAAATCTAGCTCATTTGATCAATAAGAATTCCAAAATTACAATTGTACTCTCACATTTAAAACATATAATCCATATTCTTAAGTATTTTGATCGAATTTCTCTCGAATCAAAAGTTCCTAAGAATGCATTAGTTCATTCTATGAATTGCCAAGACATATTTCACTCCAACTTAGAAAGATAATGTGATCCTATATCTAGAATTCCATTCAACCCTCATTATTCATGCTATGACTTAAGTATATATAAGACTTTGTGTTTGCAACTTCAATCCTATATATGAATTTGACGTTGAATCCTCTACATTTATTACTTTAATTCAACATAATAAAAAACATGAATAATTCTCAAAAAATCATAATCTTTCATGGAAACAAAGGAATTAATTAAAAAATCATTATAAGGTTCATCCCATTTAGATCTATATTCTAATTAGTTTATAATAAAATAAAGAACATCTATAACAAATAATAAAGAACACAAGAAAGAAGATTAAGTTCTCATCTCTTCAATCTTGAATGTTCTTAATGATTCTTCTTGTTTTTTCTCTCCAAGATTATTTTATTCTTAATATCAGATGTTTTTATCAACTTACAATTGGTTTTTCAATGTTTCAAAACCAATCCGAAATTCATCTCTTTTTATTTTCTATCGTATCTCTTGTGAGACATAAAACTCTAATTTTTTTAGCCAATATAGGCCAAATACTATATTGTTTTAGCCTACTGTGTTGCTTAAGCCCTCTCCCAATTTATTTTGTTATAGAACACCTCTAATGTGAGTCTGGATATGGTTCATGTTTCTTTCATATTGGCAAACGTATCCTAGATATTGTAAAATGTTTGCAGTATATGGAGAAATAGAATGAAGCCTTCTAAAACACTGTCTAGACACAAGTATGTTTTAGTGCCATATTACTCTTATAAAGAACTTACCCACAAATAGAATGTGACTTGTTAAAACACATATAGTGTTTTGCTACCGTTTTTGGAGCACTTATCTAAAAATCTATAAATGGCTCTAACTTGACTAAAATCTTTCCAACTTTACTCCTTTTTCAATGAGAGATTAAAACAAGATTTGAAATAAAATACAAGTCATTTTTAAGTACAATCCAATGAAAAATATTAAATCAAAATCATAATACTCTAAAAATTATGCTAAAAGCATAGTGTAATTAGAACTTTTCAAGCATGCACCTAACATTCACATGACTTTGATCTCTATAAAAAAGCTTGATGAGGAAGGTTACTACAATGTTTTCAATAATTAGTAGTGGAAACTGACTAATGATTCATTATTTGTGGCTTAGGGTAACAAGTCCTCTAACTTGTATATGATGCAACAATACATTTTTGGTGACTTGGTGAATATGTTGGAGAGTGATACTTCATTAAAATTATGACATAAAAGATTGAGTCATATAAGTTTAAAGGGATAACTTGTTTGGTCAAGAAAAATTTGCTTTCTAAGATTAAGAAAGATAAGTAACACATATATGTCTATTGTCTGGTTAGGAAATAGAGAAAAGTCTCTTTTCATATTCATCTACCTTCTTAAAATTCAAATTTTATAGAGCTTGTGCACTCTAATTTTTATGATCCTTTTAAGGAGAGATCATATGATGTTAAACTTTATTTTGTCAACTCTATTGATGATCATTTTAGGAAAATGTAGGTTTATGCTCCTCATACCAAAGATCAAGTTCTTGTGAGATTTAAAGAATTTTAAGGTTTGGTTAAAGAAAAACATGTAAGAAATTGAAATGTAACTATAGTGAAAATGGTGGTGAATATTATGGTCCTTTCGATAACTACTCTAGAGAGCAGGGTATCAAACATTAGAAGACTCCTCCTAAAACTCCCTAATTGTACAATTTAATAGAGAGGATAAATAGAAAATTGGCAAAGAGAATTATATTCTTACTTGCAGAAGCACAGTTGTCGAATTCCTTATAAGAAGAGTACTTTACACAATTTCTCATGTTATCAGTTTGTCTCCCATTGTTGCTTTGGATGGTGATTAAGTATGGCAATGGGCTGGGCCAGGCTCAGTCTTGTCTAGGACCTAACCCGGGTCAAAAGCAGTTCAGTTCGAGCCTAGGCCTGATCGGGTCTAAGGCGACCTAGCTTAAGCCTAACGTGAATTTTATTTTTAAAAAAAGCAAAGTGATGTCGTTTTATGATAAAACAACGTCATTTTGCATTACCGAGCCTGACCTGTTGACTTCGGCCTAAGCCCTTTGCCATCCTAATGGTGATCTCCCTAATATAGTTTATTTTATTAAGGATGTTATATATGATCACTTAATATTCTTTAGATTTGAAGCATTTCTAAAGATGAAAGGTTGAAGCTGGATATTAAAACTAGGTAACATGTCTTATTAGTTATGGTTAAGAAAGGTTTGGATATCAAATATATGGTATAGGAAAGAAGAAACTTGTTAGAAGTTGTGATGTAGTGTTCTTTAAGGACCAAACTGTTAAATGATTTTCAAAGCAATGAGAGTTTGCTAATAATGACTTAGTTTTCTTTTAATAATGCATTGAACCCAATGGTAAGAGGCGAGCATGTGGAAGCTACAAAACCTTGAGGTCTTGTGTTCGAATCCTGGAGAGGGATTCCCAGACCAAAGAGGACAGTACCAATTGTGTGGGCCG
>JAOTAX010000003.1:30209410-30222615 GCA_025629825.1 Erythroxylum guanchezii | reverse complement strand
ATCTTCCATGTATTACATATATAAAATTTCTCATTATTAGCCCTTAAATTTAATGAATAAACCATATGTTTATTCTAAGTCTAAATTAAATGACATTTCTCAAAACCAATCAAAATATGTGTGCACAAAACATGTGAGTAAATATCAAAGCAAATAAGAGTTTTATTGAAACAACAAATGTACAACAAAAATCATTTGTTGCAATACTTAAACTGCTTAGGTGGCATGCCTTTAGTTAAAGGATCTACAATCATCAAATCAGTGCTAATGTGTTCTATGACAACTTTCCTTTCCTTAACACGTTCTCTTATGGCTAAATACTTAATGTCGATATGGTTACTTCGACTTCCACTCTTGTTATTTTTAGCCATAAAGACCACAGCGGAGTTGTCGTAATACAACCTTAATAGCTTAAAAATTGAATCAACAACTCTATACCCAGATATGAAACTCTTCAACCATACACCATATGAGGTGGCCTCAAAACATGATACGAACTCAGCCTCTATAATGGAAGTAGCAATCAGGGTCTGCTTGGCACTTCTTCAAGATTTCACCGGCTAGCATAAAAATATAACCAGATGTTGATTTCCTTTAATCAATGCAGCTAGCAAAGTCTGAATCAGAGTATCCAACTACTTTCAAGTTCTCAGTTCGCCTGTACATAAGCATGCAGTCTTTTGTGCCCTAAAAATATCTCATAACCTTCTTCGTAGCTTTCCAGTGGTCAATACCTGGATTACTCTGATATCTTCCTAACATTCCAGTAACATATGCAATGTCAGGTTAGGTGCTGACCTGACCATACATAAGGCTTCCAACAGCTGAGGCATATGGAATGTTCTTCATATGTTCCTGCTCAAAGTCATTCTTCGAGCATTGATTCAAACTGAATCTATCACCTTTCACTATGGGTGCTACATTTGGTGCACAATCTTTCATCCGAAATCTCTCTAAAACTTTGTTGATATAGGTCTTTTGAGACAAACCCAAAATGCCTCGAGATCTTTCTCTATGGATCTTAATGCCGATGATATAAGATGCCTCACCCATATCTTTCATATTAAAGTTCTTTGAGAGAAATTGTTTCACCTTATATAGCAAACCCTTATCATTAATCGCAAGTAAAATGTCATCCACGTAAAACATAAGAAAACAAGTCTTACTCTCATTGGCCTTCTGGTATAAACATTGATCTATTATATTCTCTTCAAAACCGAATGAAGTGATAACCTCATGGAATTTTAAATACCACTACTAGGAGGCTTGTTTTAACCCATATATGGATTTAGTAAGCTTGCAGACTAAATGCTCACCATCACTAGAGGAGAATCCTTCAGGTTGTTTCATATAAACCTCTTCCTCTATTTCACCATTAAGGAACACCGTTTTCACATCCATTTGATGTAACTCAAGATTAAAATGAGCTACTAATGTCATGATTACATGAAGATAATATTTTTTAGATATAGGAGAAAATGTCTCCGTGTAGTCAATTCCTTCTCTCTGAGTGAACCCTTTGGCAACAAGTCTTACTTTATGTCTCTCAATGTTGCCTCGTGAGTCTTTCTTTGTCTTAAATACCCATCTACATCCAATGATTTTCACACCATTTGGCAACTCAACGAGATCCCAGACTTGATTAGATGCCATAGAATCCATCTCATCCTTCATAGCATTGTACCATAAGTCCGATTCCTTAGAACTCATAGCCTGTGAAAACGTTTCAGGATCATTTTCAGCTCCAATGTTGTAATCTAACTCTTGTAGATACACTATATAATCAATAGGTATTACAGACCTTCCAACCCTAGTAGATCACCTCAATGTTGCACCATCATCCTCATGAGGAACTTGTTGCTCAACCTGATGTTCAACTGGTTGCTCAACAATTTCTGGTTATTTCTCATTTACAACTTGATCTACTAGATTGGTACTAACAGCTTGTGGAACTTCAGTAATTGGTTTTCCAACACCTGTTTCAACTTGAGGGGTATGAATGACAATCAATCTATCACTTGAACCAGAGGATTCAGCTTCATAATTGTCATTTTCAAAAACTATATCTTCAAAATGACCACTCCCACTGATCAAGTCATTCTCAAAAAATTTTACATTTCTTGATTCCACAATTCTAATACTGTGAGATGGACAATAGAATTTATACCCCTTAGACTTTCAGGATATCCAATGAAATACCCACTAATGGTCCTTAGGTCTAGCTTCTTCTCCTATAGGTGGTAAATTCTCACTTCAGACGGGCATCCCCAAACGCGTATATGCCTCAGACTCGGTTTTCAACCCTTAAATAACTCAAAAGGTGTCTTGGAGACAGCCTTGGTTGGAACCTGGTTTAATATATACACAGTCGTCTTTAGAATTTCAGTCCACAGGGATTAAGGAAGTTTTGTGTTACTCCTCATACTTCTCATCATGTCCATTAAGGTTTGATTTCTTCTTTCTGCCACACCATTCTGATTCGGAGAACCAGGCATGGTGTACTGGGCAATAATCCCATGTTCCTGAAAAAACTTCGCAAAAGGACCAGGCGCTTGTCCAATTTCAGTGTATCTACCATAGTACTCCACCTTTATCTGACACAATTTTAATCAGTTTTTCACATTGATTCCCCACTTCAGCCTTAAACATTTTAAAGGCATCCAAAGCTTCGTTCTTAGAACGAAGTAAGTAGAGATATATATCTCACGAATAGTCATCTATCAAGGTGATAAAGTATTTCGAACTACTAGCGTCCATATATGGACAACAAATATCTGTATGTATGATTTCTAACAGGTTTGTACTCCTCTTCGCACCCCTTTTAGACTTATTAGTTTGTTTGCCTTTAATGCAATCCACGTAAGTCTTAAAGTCAGCAAAATCTAAAGTACTAAGTACCCCTTCATTTACTAATCTCTTAATTCTCTTAATGGAGATGTGTCCTAATCTACGGTGCCATAACATAGAGGAATCTTCTTTCACAACACATCGTTTCAATCTAGCAGTGACATGCATCGAATTATAGGCATCATCATTTTGTAACTGAATGGAATAAAGACCATCAGATAATGTACCATAACCAATAACTTTAGATCCATTACATAAACTGAAACTAGAATTCGAAAAGTTAAAGGAAAAACCAAAAGGTACAAGTCTTGATATATATATATATATATATATCAAATTTCTAGAGAAATTTGGAACATAAAAGATCTTTTCTGAGCACAAAATAAAGCCACTGCTTAAAACCAAACTGTAAGTGTCAATGGTTTCCATATGTGAACTCGTCTTGGTTCCTGAATAGATGAATTATTCACTTCTCACCGGCTTCCTTAGGATTTGCATACCCTGCAAGGTATTTGAAACATAGATTGTAGAACCAGAATCAAACCATCTTGTGTTATGATTAACATTAACCATGTTAGATTCATAACAAACAAATAAAATTTGAGTACCTTTCTTCTCGAGCCAGTCCTTGAATTTAGCACAGTCTTTCTTCATGTGTCCCCTCTTCTTGCAGAAGAAACACTTTGACGACTTCTTTATATCGGATTGAGGAGCAATTTTGCCTTTTCCTTATTTTTGGCATCATCATGCCTTTCCAGAAACAGTTAAATTGACCCTTTCACTATCTTCCATCAACAACCTCTCCTATTCTTGCACACACATGGTCAACAGTTCATTGATCGACCACTTGTCCTTATGTGTGTTATAAGAGATCTTGAAACGATCGTATTGTTGAGGCAGAGTGCATATAATGTAATGCACCACGAAAGATTCTGATATAGTCAACTAAGCCGCTATATCCCTTATAAGCATGATATGATCACATACGCCCTTTGTCCCAGTGAGCCTTAAGGATGACAACTACATAATCAAAGTACTAACAAGGGCCTTATCAAACGTAGTGAATTGCTCATCAATGGCCTTCAATAGATCTCTAACATTACTATGCTGTTCGACAGAACTACGAATGCTAGCAGATATCTTGGTCTTTATGAACATCACGGAGAGACGATTAGATCTCTCCTATTTTTTATAAAGAACAACAGCTTCTGGAGTGCTGGTCTCAGTCATATTCGATGGTTCATCCTTCCTAATAGTATAGTCTATATCTATCCAGCCCCAATGAAGCAGAATTCTCTCCTTCTACACCTTATAGTTGTCACCTTTCAATTCGAGAGTATCACACTTAATATTAGAAATATTAACTGTCTGAG
This sequence comes from Erythroxylum guanchezii, assembly GCA_025629825.1. Taxonomy (NCBI): domain Eukaryota; kingdom Viridiplantae; phylum Streptophyta; class Magnoliopsida; order Malpighiales; family Erythroxylaceae; genus Erythroxylum; species Erythroxylum guanchezii. The sequence continues at coordinate 30,218,395 of JAOTAX010000003.1, read as the reverse complement.
TAACTGCAAATTAAGAAATAAAAAATATATGCTCGTTATATATATTTCGAGACCAATAATAATTCATGGTTTATCAATGTAAATCATGCATTTAACAAATGAATCTAGTGACATAAGACTTACCTGTGGGTTAAAGTTCTACTCAATTAGATTCATCTAAAACTTTATGATAAAACTATTGAATTATGTTCCTTTTCTTAATTCTTGTGGGTAGATTAACAAATATAATATGATATTTCATCCTAATTAATTATACAAATATAACAAAATTCCTGTGGGTAGATTTTATCATATCACGTATGATTAATTACAATTAATGATTTAATGTGATCTTAAAACTAAATATATAATTGTAATTAATTTGAGATGCTGTGGCTACTCCCAATTAATTAAAATCATATGATCACTCACATTATCTTAAGCTTTAAATTAAAGCCTAAACATTTGCATCAATTAATAAATAATGCAAATAAATCAAATAATAATGCTCAAATTATTTAATCTAATTTTGCATGTATAATGATCATAAATTTATATACACAAAATTTTCAATTAATCACATGTAATTTGTGCAAAATAATTAAACAATTATTACTAGTATGTCAAAATTTAAATTCCAACATAAGACATACATAATTAAAAGTTAACATTTTCTTAAAATATTAATATCAAAATGATTTTTATAATTAAAAATCACAACATAAGGGTTAGGTCTTGATTAACTCAATTGATCATTAATATTAAACAAAATTAATATTAATAAATATTTTTTAAAAAAAGAAGGAAAAATCGCGAAGTTGTCTTCAACCTTCGGTTGGGTTAGGTGTGACCTGGCTGCAACTCGATGGAGCTCCAATGTTTTCGCTGCGCAGAGGACACTTGAAGACGAATGAGGGCCGTCGATGGGACAACGTCGACCCTCCAACGTGCATGAGACGTCGGAGAACCGACCATGCATCGCTTCATTAATGGCAACGTCCGAAGCCATCACCTTCAGTCGTCGTCCCTCCTCCTCCTTCATGGTCCAGTCAATGTCGAGTGCTCCATGGAGCATGAAAAACACGATTCTCACGTCCATCATATATGAAAAACGTCGAAAAAGTTCAACAACCTCAAGCTCATGTTTTTAGCAGAAACTCAACAATAACAAAGCAAAACAGAGACAAGATTTTCACGGCTTATAAAGCAAGACAGACGCATCACTGAAGCTCTGATACCAAATGAAATAAATCATGGCAGTACATGCATCTTATACAACAACATTACGTAAAAGATACATGCACATTAATATGTATACAGCAGCGGAAACTTAAGAAAAAAACACACCTCCAGCTATTGCTTACCGATGATCCAACAAAGTCTCTATGTTTGAATCGTCTATCCTCTTGCTCTTCACATAACGATGGTGTAAAATTGTGAATGCAAGGATAGGGACTCAAACTTGTTTTAAACAGTTCTTAACACCTTTGCCCATCACTGAGGAGGTAACAGGTAGAGCATGGGCGTTAATGTGTGCATGTGTTAAGGGTCAATGCATTAAATGGACCATGACATGAACAGTAGGAATGTTAGGTAACTTTCAAATTTTTACATGAGGTCTTATATTTCTTGTGTTACTGCAGGTCGTATCGTTTTCGTGACAATTCTCTCGTTTGAATTCACAGTTCTACAGTTGTTCCATGTTTATTATAAATTTTTATTGCGTGGCATTGTGCCTCTGCTTGCTGATGCGAAGCATATGTACATAATGCATGCGTGATAAGCAGCTACTGCAGATCTAAAATTCAATTTTTTAAAATATTATTGACTCACTTGTCTTTTCTCAAATTATAATTCAATCGCAGACTCTCAAGTAAATAATACACTAATTCTCGTATTTATTAAAAATTTTCGTCATTTATTTCTGGATGAAATTTGTTTATAAAGACGTAAAAGAATAAGAAAAGAGTTAGATAGTTATAGAAAAGTGTGAAGCAATTTCTCTTCACATCAAAAGGGTATTTTTTTTCTTTTTTATAACAAATTTAAAAATGTCTAAAAGTTTAGAGTTCTTTTAATTCAGTGCTCAATTTTTTAGGATTTTAATTTAATCATTAAGTTTAAAATCAATACAACTCTAATCGGATGTTGTTTCTGTTAGTTAGTATTTATATGATATTTGCTATACATATAAACTTTCATATAGATTTGGATTCTAAATAACTCATAATCCATATCCTATATCTCATCCCTTATGACCCATAATTCATATCCTATAATTCATGACTCATCTAACCTAAAATAACCTATCTTTGTTCATGTCTCCATCTTTACAACTTTAATTTTTTATTAGTAATTTTACTCTAAAATCATTAAAAATTGCATGTAAAAAGATACGGTAACTTGACATGTGTTTTCATTTTTCCCTCATCCAGGTTTGTCTTAGCCAATGTTTTAAAAACCGGACAGAGCATCAAACCGATCAAATGAAATGTTTAAAGTTTAAAGGTTTAACTGGTATTAATTAAACTACTATTAAACTATTATATAATAAATAAGAAATAAAATAAACTTTTTAGTTCGATTCAATTTATTTTAATAAATAATAACCCTTATTGTTAAAAATTAATCAATTTATTAATTAATTAGTTGATTTTTATAAATTAATCAATTTTCAATAGTCTTTTTAATTAAAATTTGATGAATAAAAATAGTCTCTTTTAATTATATTTTAAACTTTTTAATTTTTTAATTTTTAATCGATTTTACAATAGTTTAATACTAATTGAACTTTTTAAATCTTTCAATTCAATTTTTAAAATATTTTTAAAATAAAATTTGAAAATTTTCATTGCAAAACATTAAGGAAGAAAAAAAAAATGAAACGCTCATCAAAATAGAACTAATCAATCTATTTTTGGCCAAATAATTAAATCCAGCAACACATTGACAACTTGACCTTACCCATTGGCAGAGTGTAACCATGACCATCTAACATTATTGATCAATTACATACCATTATCATGAGCGTGAGGAGATGAGCTCAGCTTTTTTCCTTATTTCTTTAATATAGTCTTGGAACCTGTCCCAAGTTGGACACTCTCACCTTCCAACGTATTACTCTGTCTATCACGTAATAGACTGAGCTTGTTGCCTTGTTCCTTCCAATCTTAGACCAACAAATAATAGACTACTGCAAACTATGCTTCTTTCGCTTTTCAATCTACCCACCTGAGCGGAAGAAATCGTACAATGTCTAGTGTTTAACTTCAAACTCTCTATCTAAAAGCATCTCTGCACAACCCACTTGGTTAAGGCTGTAGAGTCGAAAACGATGGAACTGATTGTTCTAGGGTAAAAGATGAAATCTTTCTGGTTGTTCTTGAATTGTTTGTTCAACTTCAAATTCTTCCTTCTGTTCATCATCTCTATTTTGGTTTTGATTTTTGCATTCTTTATTTTCTAGTTCCAGCTAGTCTGTTTGCTCAGTCTACTCTCACTCTCCTTCTTATTATAAGACGATTTTTTGGATTGGACCAGTTCGTCGAAAACTGGCTGATTCTCTGATTAACCGACCAATTTTTATACATAGAAGTTATTAGGTGAAACTAAACCAAACAATTGACCAGTTCAAACGGTTGCAGGTCAGACCGAGTGGTTCAGTTCGATTTTTAAAACCTTAGTCTTAGCTGTTGTTTTACATATTATATGATTATTTTAATTAATAAACGAATTCTTTATGTTTATGTATTTTGTTAATTACATTTGACATTTTGATACTAAAGGTAAAATCATTGGAATAATCGTTATGCAATTGAAATTATTGTGAGATCATATTTTTTAGATTCAATTTGTATTTGTGTATTATTCCTAAATTATTTTTATTTGTAATTTCATCAAGACAAGATATTATATTTCTTTCTTACAAAGAAAGTAATTGATCTTATAAATTAAAGTATAAAGATACAGTACTTAAATAAATATGTGGATGCTTATTAGAAAAATAGTTCATTAAACTGACTTGATTATGAGGATCCCAAATGAAATATTACTTATGTGTCTATAGATTTCCTTATTATGATGGTTGTCTAAGATTATCAAAGTATCTCGTATGTAAATTATTGTATTTTGCTACTTATGACCGATTCTAATTAGGGTAGCTTCAATAGTACTTGGATATAGTATGAACTATATATAGAGAGTTGAATAAGTTAATAAATTATTCGTCACTCTAAAGTAATTAAAGAGAAAGTTCTACTATTTTTTATTAGTAATAATCTAAGGAATTCTCTATCTAAAGTAAATTGAGATTTGAAAATATATTTTCAAATATCAATTATAAATCAATTGCTAATTAGTAAGATTGAACATGATTGAATTAAGGAATAGACATAGTATCCATACTATATATCCAGCGGAAATATTGGATGACAATGATTAAATTAGACATCATAATCATATATGGATAGGTTGAGTCAAACTACTTTGATATTAAATATTTGGGTAGTTATGATATATACATCATGACCAAGTATTTGGGTAGTCAAACTACTTTACCCTATATTTTTTTAATACTAATACTCTTCAAATAAAGTCTTTATTTGTCATTTCATATCATGACTTGCTTTTTTACAAGGCTTCACGTCATCTTTGACCCATCTAAATGCTTATTTAATCTAGTGATTCTCCCACCTTTCAAATACTTATTATAATACAAACAAATGATACGGTTCTTCATTCTAAGAACCAATCTATTATGAGCCCAAGCTAAATAATCAAATCTTCCTAAACCTAAAGTGACTGAATTATCAAGAGTACTTGAACTTCTGTCCATTTATCTGTAAAATAAATAATGACATATGTCAACAGCTTCTCAACAATCATATGACATAGGCATGCGAGTGAACTTCATGAACTTATATAAATGATTCTTTAAGAAAATTCGAGACTTAAACACATTAGAAATTCTCATGTTGTGTGAGCACAATTCAACCATAAAGTCGTAAATAACTCATTTTATAAGATTACATAATTTAACCTAACACATTTTATATAATTATATAATTCAACCATAAATTCAAAACTATAACCGATTTTGTGTGAATATAGTTCAACCATAAAGTCATAACTATAACTTATTTTGTAAGATTACATAATTCAATCATAAAGTCATAACTATAACGCATTTTCTATGATTACATAATTTAGCCATAAATTTACAACCATAACCCATTTTGTGTGAGTAAAATTCAACCATAAAGTCATAACTATAACTCATTTTGTAAGATTACATAATTCAACCATAAAGTCAATACTATAATGCATTTTATATCATTTCATAGTTCACCATAAATTCACAATCTTAACTTATTTTGTGTAATTACAATTCAACCATAAAGTCATAATTATAAATTATTTTGTAAGATTACATAATTCAACCATAAATTCATAACTATAACTAATTTTGTATGATTGTATAATTCAATCATAAACTCATAACTATAACTCATTAATGAGAAATTATCTTAGGTTAACTTAAATATAATTAATGAGAAATTAAATTACCTAAAGTGTCTCTTTTCAATTCCCATGAACTATTTTATATCATGTATTTAACTATACATAAAATAAGATAACGAAAATGAATGTGTTTTTGTAATTTTACTATCATATTAGAAATATTCCTTTCTAAAGTTTAATGTTCTGTATTTGTAATGTTATTTTCTAATGAAAATAATGTAAAATTGCAAACATTAATTCAATAAACTCAAAATTTATCTCATTTATTATTAAGGTAAAAGTTAACTCAAATTGTGCTTATAAAATCACCTTTAATCCTTACAAAAATCAAGTTGATAAGATATATAAATGTATAATGAGTTAATGGTACAAACAATTTCCAGAAATAAGTTAACTTTAACTCTTAAATAAAGTGTTACATAAAATTATTTGTACCCTTAATATGTAATTTGTAATCTGCAATACATAATAAACATACACAAGTCACAAACAACACAACTTCACAAATTCACAATTTATAAATAATAATCCATAATTCCATACCACATGGTCCACACTCCATCCCATCATCCACCATCTGAAAAAAAACCACTCACTCACAGCCACGAGTCACAACAACCAACCAATCGAATGTATCTACCAATTATGAATTACTGGTTTAGCACCAAGGAACCAACATAAACTCACAATTCAGATTTTAGAAACCAACTAACTAGTAATCTCACAAATGAAAGATAAAAAAAATACAACATCTGAGTACCAGCCGACAATAGGAGAAAAGGCTAAACCGTTGACGTAGCTTTGAGCAGCGGAGAGTTGCAGATAGTGATAATGGTGGTGGAGCAGATTTGAGAACTAAGAAGGCAAGAGTCAAAAGAACAAACGGTGATGGCAATGGCGGCGACGAGCATATGAAGAGGGAGAGCGGTGAGAGACAAAGAGTGGGCTAGCGGTGACGAGCTGACGAAGAGGGTGAGACGAAGAGTAGGCCGACAGCAACGAGCAGACAAAAAGAGAGAGCGGTAAGAGACGAGAGTAGGCTAGTAGCGATGAGTAGACAAAGACAACGAATAGATGGCGGGTCGACGAATGATGAGAACTGAACTAAACCAAGAAGACCAGATGAAGAGCGAGTTGTGAGTGAGGTGCAAAGTAACCTAACAAAGGAGTGAGGAGGACAAACTAGAGGCTGAGTCAGGATTGGGGGTAATTAGGGTTTTTCTAACTGAATGCTCAAAGTTCTTAAAATTATAATTTGACCTGATTTTTTTTTTTTTGAAAATGAATAAGGTGTCCTATTCACTATAGCTCAGCTATCACAAAATTTAAAGAATATAAAGATAGACTCATTACGGACGGCTTGTCTATCTAATATAGATGGAAGTACAAAAACTTAGAGCAGAGTGCTAACTATCTATCACATGACTAACTAATTAACAACTAGCTTCAAATGTTCCATCTAGTTCTCAAGTAAGGGGTTATTAAGAGATTAGCTTTTCTGACTGGTACAGTTGCTCGAATTCAGTTCAGTATCTTGTCCGCTAGGTGATATTTATCTTCTTGAGCTTGGTTGTGCACTCTTCAATTCCTTTCTTTCCATAGCATATAGATGGTAGTGACAAACGCAACTTTGTGGAGTGCAACGTTTTCTTTATCCGATTGCGAATGATTAATAAACCATGTCAAAGTACTCTCCCATTCATAAAGATGGTTCATCGTCCCCACCATGCATTGGATCTTACTCCATATGGATTTGGAATAATCACAAATGAAGAATAGCTGGTTTCTATCCTCATTTGCATTTTGGCAAAGGACACAACATATATCTGTCAGATTGAACTATCGACGTTTTGTTCATGGCCTGTTCTTAATGGTCAGCCAGGCAATAATGGACGCTTTGGGATTCATTGTGTTTTTTCATATCAGATTGTACCAAGGGATCTCTGTAGTATCGTTCTGAATATATGACGACAAGATTCGTTAGTAAATGAACCTCTCGAGTTTGGCATCCAGCATATTGAATAGTATAAGGTTTTATCCCCTAGTTAACGAAAATGGTCCTGTAGAGAGGAATACTTGTTAATCAACTATATATTAACAAAATTCAAGTTCTTTTAGTAGCTTGGGCTAAGATTTCGGTGTCTACGTTTTGTCAAACAACTTAATTCCCAATAATTTATGAAAACCTATTATTAAAAAGCTTCTAATTATGCAATAGAAATGGGGTCCTTAATACCTCTGATTGGCATTGTCATTTAGTGGATTATTAATGCCGGCGACCAATAATATATGCCTCTGTGAAGCTAAATTGGAAGGACTGCTTTGAATTAGGTTAAGTGGAACCGGTCCTACTTGTAATAATTTCCAAAGAACCATTTTATGATTCTAGCTACCATCATATTATCTCATTTTAAAATTATAATATAAAATTCAAATAAGTTGAATTAGTTACTCAAAACTAATTAACAAAAGGATTACGATCACATAAAAATGCCTGTGAAGGTTTTTTAATTTTATTAATATTCAATTAGTTGAATATGTCACTTATTTACTGAATAATTTATCTAAAAAATAATTTAAAGTTATTATTTATCCAAAATTTAAATGTGTTAAGAGCCTTCAAACCCGAAAATTCCCTAGCTATGCCGTCCCTATCCCAAGGGCTTCTTGCCAAAGTTACATAGGAAACAATATTACATGATACATGAATAACTTGGTTAAAGTTTATACTTATCATTCCTCAACTCTTTTCCCTTTCGTATGAGAATCCAGCGCTGGCAATATTACAGCCTGAAAGTCTAAATTTGTCATTACATTTTCAATATATATATATATATATATATATGTATAGTTGTTGATTATGATCATATTTTGAAACTCCTCATATATGATGATTCTTTTCTGGCCCACCTTACGATTATATACAAATATGCATGCCCAAGTTGAAACATTATTTTTGCGTTAACGTGTAGTAACGCAGTTTTCAGCATGTATGATTTATACTCTTTCAACAGGACGGCCATGTGTCCATTCCTGCTGGAAGCTTACACTTGGCTTTGCACTATATATACACATTCGCTATATATGTGGAGCATAGTCGCCATCAGCATTCTACGTTAGCTCCTGCCTCCTGCTATACATACATAGATAACATCGTATTTATCTAGACTGCTGTGAGCATTTTCCTGGGTGGCAGCTGAACATGGCTGCTTGTAGGCTTTTGTTATTTGCTTTTCTAGCTTTATATTCCTCCTTTGCTCTTGCATCTGATCCCAGCTCGCTCCAGGACTTCTGTGTGGCAGATCCATGTGGCAAAGGTAGCAAAAAACAATCAACTATTATAACATGTTCATAATCTTTTGCTTGCACTGTCAAGCGTTTTCTCTGTTATTTATAAATTCAAAGTTTTTTATTTAAAAACATCGCTTGTATCTGGTAAAGATTTGTTTAATGTTTTCATCGCAGTACTGGTGAATGGTGTAACTT
>JAOTAX010000003.1:30131299-30148773 GCA_025629825.1 Erythroxylum guanchezii | reverse complement strand
ATACAAACGATAAACTGGTTTCGAGGACCAGGACCTCCAGCCTACGGCTCACACTCTCACTCAACAGTATACGCAATGCCCTCCTCTCCTTGTCTATTGCTTATTTATACTAAGAATCTGTTAGGAATAACAGATTCGGTTAGCTGACAACCAATCATAAGGTTGTCAGCCCCCTTCCCGCAACTAACATCATATACGTGTATATATATATATATATATATATATTTACTATATATGTAAATTCATTGCTGAGTTGTCCTGGTTCTATCGACTATTACTGTGCAAAAGTCCAAAACATAAAAGAGGTGTAAAATGGGGAAATTCCTGACATTAAGCTTAATAATCACATGCATCAACATAGTAGTTGCATCAGCTTTTGGAGACCCCAATTTGATTACGACTGTGATTGCAGTGACATGAATCCGTTCATATCCAGTTGTTGGTTCATTTGTAGGAGGTACTCTATTGTGCTAAGAAAGCTGGTGTTACTCACATCTTTAAGGCTGGAGGAGCTCAGGTTTGAGAAGACAAATTTGTGTTCATGTTGTGCTGTGCAACTTAAAGTTTTTAATGTCTCAGCATGAAAGTTGCATCTTACAGTTTTAATGTTCAGGCCATATCTGCCATGGCTTGGGGGACTGAATCTTGCCCTAAGGTATTGATACATAATATTCAATTATGTGCATGTTAAGCTGAAGTTTCTGGAATCTTCATATTGTTTGGGCGTGCATTTTTTGTTGATTCTTGGTGATCATTGCTGTTGGTTGCTCTTTGATTCATTTTATTTAATGTTGATTGGTTTTACTCTTGAATGACTCCATAAGAATAATTACCTAAACAAGTTTTGAATTTTAGTTTGCCCCCGGCAATTAATTTAACTTTACAGGTAGAAAAGATCTTTGGGCCAGGAAATCAATATGTTACCGCTGCAAAAATGATCCTTCAAGTATGACCCTTTTTCTCTCACTTTTATGATTTATGTAATTGGATATGGAATTAATTGAAGTGACATGACATTTCTCCTTTTCTGTTCTCTCTGTCATGTGAGAATCTTTTCTCCTTGGTTACATTTGTTTTCGATTTCCTTGACAGAACAGTGAAGCTATGGTTTAGATTGACATGCCTGCTGGGCCTTCAGAAGTTTTAGTCATTGTTGACAAACATGCCAGTCCTGTACATATAGCAGCAGATTTGCTATCCCAGGTTATCTTCTCATTTTCCCATTAGTAACTGTATGTTTATTTTCTAATTTTGCTTTCAGTGTACTGCAAATTTCTTGTGAAAATAACTATTGTTTCTGTTCCTTCAAGCAGACATTCCTTGTCTAGGTTGTTTTGCTGTGTGATATGTCTTTGCTTTCTTGAAAATAAGTTTATTTATTGATAGGAGGCTGTGGCTGCTTCCTTGTGTTGTTTCATAGATAATACTGTGATCCATGTTTCTTGATTTCTCAGGCTGAACATGGACCTGACAGTCAGGTAGTCTTAGTAGTTGCTGGTGATGGTGTAGATTTAAAAGCCATCGAGGACGAGATAAGGAAACAATGTCAAAGCCTACCAAAGGGAGAGTATGCGTCAAAAGCATTAAGCCACAGTTTTACAGTCTTTGCACGTGATATGGTTGAGGTTGGTCATTGTTTCCTCTATGGTTGCAGCTCAAGCCTATGTTTTGGCTTCTTTGTTGTTGGTGTTCAACTTTCTAATAGAACAGGCATTAGAGTATAACTTTTCTAAGGCAAGTAATAATTCCTACAATGGTTTGAAGCCTGCTGATATCGACAGTCTATCTTGATTTAATAGTGTAATGAAAAGTGGAAAGATGTTTCAATTGATGTATGTTGTACAGAGCTAGAGATGCATATAATTAGGCCTTAGATTCTGTAAATCTGCAGAGCTATATATTCTGTAACAAATAGGACATTGAAAGTGCTTCGTGCAAGTGATTTATCATCAACATAAAAAAATGTGAAAACAGTTTGTGGGATTTGTGGTGTTTATGCATTTCATGCTGTTTGAATTATGATGCATATTCATAAGACCTACTTCCTAAATTGGTCCTTCAGGCTGTCTCCTTCTCAAATTTGTATGCACCAGAGCATCTAATCATTAACGTAGAGGATGCAGAAAAGTGGGAGAGTTTCATTGAAAATGCTGGTACGTCTCTATATTTCTCTTATCGTGTTTTTATCTTCTTGTTGAATTTTGCTTTACTCTGAAGGTTATTGCTTTCGAGGCTCTTATCCATGTATTATAGTGATTGAGATGCTAGTGGTACTTCGACTTTGTTTGGACTTGTTGCTACAGCGGCAAACTCTTACCAACTTTCTACAGTTTTCATGTGGACCAGACAGAAACCTGAATTTTTAAAGATTCATTATCGGGCTTATGCATTGACATTAAGGTTTGGTGATGGTAACGTGATATATGGTTGGTTGTTACTTTCAGGCTCTGTGTTCTTGGGTCAGTGGACCCCGGAGAGCGTAGGAGACTATGCAAGTGGTACAAACCACGTCCTTCCAACATATGGATATGCAAGGATGTACGGAGGGGTATCCTTGGATTCATTTGTGAAGCACATGACTGTACAGTCTTTGACAGAGGAAGGTCTAAGTAAACTTGGTCCGTACGTGGCAACCATGGCCGAAGTTGAAGGGTTGGAAGCCCACAAAAGAGCTGTGACTCTTAGACTCGAAGACATCAAGGCAAGGCAACTGACCAACCTAAAATAGTGAATGATTGAGCGCTATGCTTTTAATTACTAAATCCATCGTTATAGTCGCAGTTTTAGAAGTTGTACTGTAGTGTAAATTCCTGTTTATAAATTTATAAATTCCTTTATGAAATTCTATGTCTTGTGGAAGTGGATAGGATAACAAATACACATCTAACATATGTTTCTCCATTAACATAGTTGTCTAATCTGTAGGGCACTTTGAGAAGCGGACTCCGTTAAAGAGGCGAGAAGCCAAACGGTTTGTCATTTTAGTGGCAGTTTTGTGTTTTTTTTTTCAAATGGAAATTGAATATATTAAATAATAGTATCAAGAACATTACAGCATTGGGTGAGCAAGGATACTCTCCTATCATAAAACGACAGATGCAATTGATGAACCAAGCAAACATCGATAGACCAGAGATACGCTAGAGAACATTAGATAAAAATATTAACATAAGGTGGACGACAACGTTTCAAGAGACTTAGATGGTAAAAGGGGTAAAGGCTCGAGACGTCTCTGCGAATCGATGTTAAAAGCTTTCCCAATTAGGCTTGGAGGATGCAACGACGATGAAAGCTACTTGTTATACTAGACGAGTTGTCAATGAGAGAGCGTTCACTAGATGCTTCTTCCCTTACTCAGGGCTACATATAATTGTTTGTTACATGTCTTCCCAGGCCATATTTGTAGAATCGCTATAGGTAGAAAGATCGCAGGGCAAGTTTAGTCCAAGTAAGAGGTCCTGTCCTTTCTTGATTTAAGCATCGTCTATTTCCCAGCTTATTACGTGTTCTCTTGCATTCCTTATGATCATTTGCATCAGAACTTATGTCGAATGTTCTTTGTGCTAGAATTTCCTCCGGTTTCTTTCTTTCCATAATTCTTGAGAGGTTATGGCAAGAATCAACACCCTCTGCTTCCAAAGTGAGGTGTTAGCTTTAGTTTGAGTAAGGATGACAACTATCTTCATTAGGGAATTGATAGTTCAGTCCAACAGAAATATTCTTTGATTAAATTCCAAATTGAATGAGAAAAAGGGCAAAGAAAGAACGAATGCTCCTTAGACTCCAGGTCTTCTTTGCATAAACAACAAGCCCCGTCTAGATTTATCAAGTAGTGAAGTCTATCCATTTTAGCAATTCTATTCTTAATCACTAGCCATTGGAAAAAAGACATGTTGGGTCTTAGAAAGTTATTCCAGATCACTCTAACCTAAGGCATGTCTTGGTTTGAACTATAGATCCATTTCCTATAGGCTTTAGTAGAGAATCTCTCAATAAGAACTCCAAACCAAAGGTAACTATCTTGAGAATGGGGATCTGGAACATAGGAAGGTTTCAGTTGCTGAATTGCTTGTGGAAACTGTAGTCACTCATTATGGTTAATGAATACAACAACTTTCGGCTTATTATCCAACCCTGCAAATGCTAAGATAGCTTCAGGGTTTTGGGATAGGGGGCCGACAATAGTCTAGTTATCATGCCATAGAAAAGCAGATTTCCCATCCCCTATTTTGCAACTAACTTCATTACCACGTCATCCTTTTTCTTTAAAAGAGGATTAAGAAACCAAGAGAAGGAAGATCTAAGGGAAAGAGACCATATACTGTTTCCTTTTAAAAAATAAATGTGAAGCTATCTCATCCATAAAGAATCTTTATCTTGAATCACCCTCCAAAGTCTTTTAATCAAAAAAGTGTTATTGGCTTCCCTTATAAAAATGATACTCTTTCTCCTTGGGTTTACCCAAATAAGCTCATTTAGCTTTAGGAAAACTTGGATTTCAATTTGCCTTATCCCATAAAAATTCTCTCATCAGTTTCTCTATAGATTTGATCAACTTCTTTGAAAAAGGAAAATGTGAACTCCAATTTAAGTGAAGAGAGCATAAATTTGATTTAATTAATTGAACTTTATCTCCAAAAGAAATAAATCTTTTTGTCCACTTACTGATTCTCTTTTGAATTATTTCAATGAGTGGTAGACATTTGTTGAAGGTTAGTCTTCTAGTAGTTATAGGAAGACCAAGATATTTCAAAAGAGGAATTGTCCTTTTCATTCCTTTAATGGAGGAGATAGCATCCTATATAGAATATGCAAAAGTTGAAAGAATAAAATCGCTTTTATTAAGGTTCACCTTAAGACCCGACGTCCCAGAAAACCTATTAAGAGTGTCCATTAATAGCTTAACAGATTTAGGATGAGCTCTTGAGAAGAGAATTAGGTCATCTGCAAAGCTAAGATGAGTAAGAGATTCTTCTACATTTAGAATGGAACTTGAACTTAAGATTATGAGAGACATTGAACTTCAACGTTAGAGAGAGGACTTTCATACACAGAATAAAGAGATAGGGAGATAAAGGATCACCCTGTCTAATTCCTTTCTTCCCTTTAATAATACCAGAAAGGATGTCATTAATCAAAACACAATAGACAATAGTAGAAACACATGCCTTAATCTAATTGATAAAGATATCGGGAAAGCTGAAAACCTTAAGAACCTGAAAGAGGGAAAACCAGCTGAAGGAATTAAAAGCTTTATTGAAATCAATCTCAGTCACACAATTTAGAGGAGAGTTCCTTCTGGTATAACCCTTAAAAAGCTCTTGTGCGATAAGAATATTATCACGAATGCTTCTATCCTTCATAAAGGCATTTTGATTCTCACATATGATGAGACTAAGAATCCCCTTTAGACGATTTGCCAAGATTTTAGCAATAATTTTGTAAATGAAGTTTGCGTAAGCAATTGACCTAAAATCACCAAAAGTATAGGGTTAGGCATCTTAGGAATTAAACAAAGAAAGGTTTTACTAAACTCCCTTAGGATGATCCCTTTATCAAAAAACTCATGAACGATCTCTCTAACCATAGGCCCAATAAGGGACCAGGTCTTTTGAAAGAAAAAAACCATTTAGCCCATCAGGACCATGAGCCTTCATCCCATTCATAGTGAAAACAGTAGCATTGATATCATCATAAAAGACATGCTTCACTGGCTCCCGAGAGTCTTCAGAAGAAATTCTACAAGTGATAAGAGATTGGAGATATTCCATAACGGTAGGAGACTCAATATCTGAACCCAAAAGCCCTTTATAGAATTTGATCGTCGCCTCCATAATACTCTGCTGATCAGAAATTAGTCTCCCATCCAAACTGGTTATATAGCAAATTTTATTGACATTCCTCCTGTCTGATAGGGAATTGAAAAAGATTTTGGAAGCTTTATCTCCGTCCTTAAGCAAAGAATGATTTGAATTGGTTATTAAATAGGTTTCCAGCTCTAACTTCTCCTTTTGAATAAGATTAGTATCCCTAGGATTGAGAGAAAGTAAGAATTGAATTGCAACTAATATATCCTTGGCATCATTAACTGCTGCATGAGTGCTAGAGGAGTGAGAAACTTTTAGCTTCTTTAATTCTGTTTTAATAGCTTTGAGTTTCTGGCAACAGATGAATTGACGAGAGCCAAAGACTTGAGCCGATAATCCCCTCAAAATTGCATCATTAAAACCATCTACTTTGACAAGATAGTTGTTAAATCTAAAGGGATGATGAGTAATGGTTCTCTGGAAAAGCCCATCAATCAAGATCGGAGTATGATATGAAAAAAGAGGATCTAAAAAGGAGGCCTTAGTGTTGGCAAATTGGAAAAGTCATTCCCCATTTACTAGAGCTTGGTCCAAATTTTTTTGGATAGAAGTGGATATGTTGACAAAGAACTTTTAATTTTTTAGTGTAATATATACATTATATGATTTTGTGGGACCTAATTCTCTTTTAAAAATAATTAATTAATTAATACAGCTTAATAATTTTAATTTACTTTTAAAAAATTAATTAATCTAATAAAATAACTTAAAACATAACTAAACCTCAGATTAACAAAATTCGTAATTTCATCTAGTTTCTATTCTCCCTAACATAACTCTTAATTTTATCCTTTTCACTGTCCTTCTCTTCATATGTCGCCAGCCTTCATCTCTTATTTTGTTTGCCGTTTCTTATCTTCTGAAGTTATTTCAAGGCATTTAAGGCTTTTTCTATCGAATCCTAAAACTGAAAAATCTTATGGTTTTGCTGTAAGCTCTTTACTGTGTACCCCTTTGAAAGTTGAGTGTTTATTGTTTTTCTATTGTAAAAACAAGGAAAAAATTGATTAATTCGAGTCAAGCAAAGGATACCAGTCATTTACAGAAAATGGATATGCTTCTAGTTTTTTCTTTATCTTTTTGTTCAATAGAGACTTCTTAGAGTAAGATTATGTCGGAATTTTAGAATATACATGCATAATCATAAATATATATAGACATATTGATGAACGTGTGTTGTAGTAAATAATTACATATATATCTTTATTATAAAATTTAAGGAATTAATGGAAATGATCTAATTTTATTTAAAGGTTCATTTCATCTAATTAATATACAAATATGTGTAGAATTTCTTAGGTCTAATTAACAAGTTAATGATGAGCTAAGTTGGTAATTACACCTTAATTAGAAGTGAGTGTAGTCCTCAATTGATGTATAGAAATAAGTTTTATATTGTTATGTTCAACCTGAAGACTATACTCTTGGAAACTCTTCGGCTTTTTCACCGAAACTCCTCCTTTTTCTACTCACAGATTCAGGTATTCTTCTGTTATGTTTCTTCTTCTTAAACAATCTTCCATCTAGTGGTATCAAAGCCAATATGGTCCTATAATTGTTTGAATATGATTTTGTGATGATTATTTAAAGTTTTGATAATAGTTTATGTTCAAATAATCATTTAGGTTAAAGTCCCTAAGTTTATGGTGATTATGGTTTAATCATGTTAACATCTATGATTATAGTTTAACTACAATAAGGAATGGAAGTTTTGTATCTCAAATGATTGAAAATTTAGACAAGGTAATATCGCCTTTAACTAAGTCTCCAACTGGCTAGGATTTAAAATCACCACAGTTATCAACAAGAAACGATATTGTTTATGCAAATAACATCTCAGAGTTTAAGTTCAATTTGGCCTCTACTGCTGAAGCGATTAAAATGTTAACAAAGAAGATGGAAAAACTTTTTTCCATTTTGGAATAGGCCATTAGGCAAAATTCTCCTTCTTTAGCAAGATAGATTTTTGAAAGGCTCAAGGGACAGCTTGCATCAAATGCATTGGAAGTTATTGAGTATAATAGTCTTCCAATTTCTTCCTTTGTGGAAGAAAGATATGTTCCTATTCATAAAATAAAGGGATATTCTTGTGGTGCCTTCGCATGTTAATTCTAGAAATGGCCAAGATTGTTTGGCCCCAAGCTCTTAGAAGATAAGGATTTAGTTTTGAAGTTGAAGATAATGGGCCAAATTATGACCTAGGGGGCAACTTTTTGACTACAGACCAAATTCTTATTCCTATTATGCTCCTCCACATAGGAGGTTTTAAGTTGATATGGAAGCTATTGGAGAAGTTGCTCAAGAACTATATAAGCCTAGCTTGAGACAAATTGGCTACCCAGAATTCTGTAAGCCTTATCTAGAGCATATTGACCATTAGAATCCTTATCCCCATTGTTAAAAAATTCCTGATTTTCCTTTTTTTAATGAAAATGACCAATCAATTATTGAGCATATTTTCAAAATTACTATTCAGTATGGTGAATTGACTAATTACAAAAATTTTAACAATTTCAAATTTAGGCTGCTTCCAAATTCATTAACAAGTAATTTTTTTTCTTGGAATGCTTTGTTTCCTAGGAATTCTGTCCAACCAAAAGTTAGCATAATTGAGTTTTCTAGAGTTAATTAGAAAAGTAGTGAGAATATAGACATATTCATCACTCAATTTAGGAGAATGAAAAGTTGATGTCAAATTGTGCTCCCAGAGATTGAGCATGTAAAGCTAGCTTAGAGGGGCCTCGATATTGAACTTCAAAATTTTTTTCCAAGGTATGGAATTTCATTATTTTTATAAATTGGTAGTAAAAGTGTTTGAATATGAAGAACATTTTAGGGAATAAGGATATTAGAAAAGGACTTAAACAGGTACTTATTTTATGGAAACAAGTTCATATGACTCAATAGTGACTGAGGTTAATATCCCAAGAACTTGTAATTGCCCTACTCTAAAATGAAAATCACTCGATTGAAGACGAAGAAAGGTATAAACTCCTACTCAAATGCGATACACTTTTGATACCTCCAAAATAGAAGAAAATTTTGATTTCTTATTGTAAGAGGAGTTTGTTACTTTGCCACCAGAATATAGGATTCAACACATTTGGACTAAAAGAGAAAAGACCTAGTTGTTAGGATTTCTAGAAGTAAACTAAATTGCTTAGAAAATTCTTAGGCATTGGGATTAATAAAGATGTCTAAGATTTTATAAGTCAAGATGGTTGAAATCATGTTTAACATGTGGCAAGTGGTTAATCAGGACATGATCATAATTAGAAGATACTTGGAAGTTGAACAGTTATAGGAAAACTACTTGAGGTGATTGAATTTGAGATTTGAGAACATTATAACATAAGGCACACATACACAATCACAGACGCTACCTAGACAAAAAACCTTATCATTATTTTAGCTTTCTTGCATTTTGTACCCATTCATTAATTAAATAAAATTATCCTCTTAATTTAAGTTTTAAACCCCAACACTCTTTAGCATTTAACAACTTGGTAACTTAAAATTGTATTCTTTGAGTTTTCTAAAGTCTACTTATATCACTGTTATAAGTAAGACATATTTTTGAGAGAATTCTTTAATGACACGCTCAAATTTCATGTTAATTATAAAAGTGATTAGTATTTCTGCTTTTTGTTTATATGGATTAATTATGCCTATTTTATGTGCATTTGGTGTTGCATATATCATATTTTATTATGGTAAGTGATTAATTTTAAATAACTATAAAATTAAGTATACTTAATTCTTCACTTCAATTAGTTGAAGCAGTATAGTTATTAAAGTGAACTCTATTGTGGAAATTTTTTGATTATGAATTATTAAGGTGGTGGTGTCTGTTTTTCTCATACAGACAATATGTTGGCCTAAATGAAGACTATTGTTTGGTAGAAACTTACATGCATATGTGATAAGGAGTGCATGATGGTTACTACGCGTCTATTGTGAGTGCTAAGTTGGTCTAAAGGAAGGATAAGCATGTGACTAGATTTATCATCAATACTCGATTACTACAACATCAACAACAACGTCCCAATAGGAATTTCACTAAGATTCGAGGTTTGGGTCTAAAAGTACGCATCTTTACTCCTAACTAATAAAGAGACTGCTTATGATAAATTCACAAAAAAAAGGTTTTTGAAAATGGTTGAAGAAACAACAATCAAATACATAAACAAATAAAATTAAAATTAAAATTAAAATTAGAAAGAAAATAAAGATAAAGATAAAAGTAAGTAAATAAATAAATAGACAATAAAGAAACCGAATAAGTAAATAAAAAACAAGCATTTAAAAAATATGAAATAAAGAAAGAAATAGATAAAATAACTAAAGGAGCAAGTGTTATAAACAAAATTATTTAAGCTAATTAAAAGACATGAATTGACAGAAAATGTTCAAAAGACATATGAAAGAGAAGGACCTCTCTTTATGGGGTCCTATACCAATATCCTACTTCGCAAGTTTTTTATTATGAGCTAAGTCCTCAATAATCTTTAGTAGAGTCATATCCTTTCTGATCACCTTTCTCTAAATCTTCGTAGGTCTTCTTCTTTTCTTACAGTTTTTAAATACAATTTTCTGGTATCTTTTTACTAGGATGCCAAGACGTCTCCTCCTAACATGTCTAAACCACCTAAACCTTATTTCTCTTAATTTACTATCAATGTTAGCCATCCCAACTTGTCTCTTACCATCATATTTCTGACCTTATATTTTCTTGTAAGGTTACACATTCAATAAAGTATCCTCATCTCTATCAAAAAGACTAATTATGGGTCAATTCTCTATTTAGAGACTAGATTTAATGTCACTTCATTTATTTTGAGATGGGATGTTATTGATATAATAAATCACTACTTGGTTATGGTTACATATATATGTGAGATGATTGTATTTTATATGTTGTTCTTTATACATTTAGTATTGTTAATGCTTCTTCTGTTACTACCAATATTAACATCATTTTAGTGTTTAGTGGTAGCATATTTAAGACTTAGAAATATTAGATGACTATAGTTTTGAGATGTATGGATATGGACCTCGCATTGAGAGAGTTGTGTCTTGCACCTCTTATAGAAAATTAAAAGATCTCCTAAGGATTAGAGGAATTTTTTAGAGATGGGATCACTCTAACATATGAATCTCATGATTATGAAGAATGCTATCCCAGAGAAATTTCTAGACAGTATGTTTACAAAAATGGATGCCAAAAAGTTCCTTGATACCCTTAAGAAGCTCTTCATTGAAAGTGTAAGGTAGAGATAAGTGCAACTTTAAGGAAACTTGTATAAGAGTAATGAGAGCATAGAAGAGTAAATAATTGAAATGTTTCATTTAGCAAGAAAACTAGAGACATTGAAGATAAAGGTATCGAAAGACTTGCTCGTTCATTTAGTGTTAACATCACTTCCTCCACAATTCAGCCAGTTTGAGGCGAGTTACAATATGGACATTGAATGAGCTCATATCTCACTTGGTGCAAGAACAAGATAGGATGGGACAACATAATATTGAGAGTGCTTATTTGGTATCACCCTCTTTAGGATATGGTAAGAAAAGGAAAGGCAAAGAGATTACGATATTGGAAACGCATAAAAAGCATAAAGGTACATTTAAGGGACATAAGGAAAATAAATGCTTCCTTTGCAAGGACCCTTCTTGTATAAAGAAAGATTGTACCAAATTTTGCGCTTGGCAATTAGAGAAAGGTATGTCTTTCATTCTTGTTTGTACAGTTGTTAATTTGGTTTCAGTATCAAGATATACTTGGTGGATGGATTTTGGTGCTACAACTCACATAAGTTGCTTGAACTACTAAAGGCCTAGTGATGATGAGAAGTACTTATATATGGGGCTAGAAATTCAGTGGAAATTTTAAGCATAAGGACTTTTCGATTGTTATTATTTACTGGTTTTTATTTAGAATTAAAAATCAAATTTAATATATAGCCTTTCAAGCAAAACTTGGTTTCAATTTCTGTATTCAACAAAAGACTTATTTACCCCTTTTGGAAATAGAAAATGTTATGTTTATTTTAATTATATGCTTGTCATAACCAATAATTTATTTGATTATGACAATCTTTATTTGTTTGATACATTCAATTTATATAGTGAATCCTAGAATGCTGAAACCAAAGGCATTAAACACAAATTATCAAACAAGAATTCTTTATCATTACGGCATAAGTTTCTGGGTCATATCTCTAAAAAGAGAAATGACATATTGTGTTAAAAGGGATTCTTAAAACATTTGAAGAATCAAATTATGATGTTTGTGTTGAGTGCGTAAAGGGCAAAACTATAAACAAGAGAAAAATAGAAGTTGAGAGAGTTAAAAATGTCGTAACGTTGATACATATAGATATTTGTGGTCCATTTCAATATTTTATCATGTTTGTAGACAAGTCATAAGTATTGGAGCTTTTAAGTTCTTTAAAGCTAAAGTTTAAAATCAACTTGGTAAAACTATTAGCGATATAAGATCTGATCATGTGGTGAATACTACAATAGGTACGATAGATCAAGTTAACTACGTCTAGGTAAATTTGCCCGATTCCTAAGTGCATGTGGTATTATCCCTTAATATACCATATATAGCTTCCTTAAAGAATTTACGTATTTGAGGATGTCTAGTTGAGGGAAGTCCCTATAAGCCAAATGCAAAGAAACTAGATACAAGAATTGAAATTAGTTATTTTATAGGATACTCAAAAAGATTACATAGATTTAAATTCTACGATCCCAAAATAAGAACATTATTTGAGACAAAAAATGCCCAGTATAAGGTTAATAACTTTATCTTTAAAAAGGAGTTGGTTAATGTTCCTCTTCCTCCAGTTGTTACTAATCATGATCATCAACATCCAGTACAAATACATGACAATGTCAAACTTTCTGCCTATGAAGATCATTCAATAATTCTCTAATCCATTGTTTACAAGGAGCATAAGGATCAAACTCAACAAACTCAAATTCAAATAGAATCAGTGCCTTTAAGAAGATCTACGAGGGAAAGGAGAAGTGCAATTCTAAATGATTAGGTTGTATTTACCCAAGAATATAAGAAAAATGTTGACTTAGTAGGAGATGATCTACTCACCTTCCTTGAGGAAATTAAAAGTTCTAACTCTTATAAGTGGATTAATGCCATATGTTAGGAAATGCATTCATGAGAGGCAATGACATTTAGGATCTTGTCCCATTGCCTGAATGTATGAGACCTATTAATTCTAAATGTATTTTTAATACCAAAAAGGACTCACAAGGTAATAAGGAGAGATATAAGGCTCATTTTTTCACCAAAGGATTTACTCAGATGGAAGGCATTAACTATAAAGAGAATTTCTCTCCAATTTTATCAAAGACTCTTTTAAGACCATTATGGCACTTGGATTGCATTTTGATATTGAGCTACAAAGATTGATGTAATGATAACTTTTCTCAATGGAGACATTGAAAAAACAATTTATGTGAAACAAATAGAGGGGTTTGTTTTCAAGGAAACTAACCAATTGGTTTCTAAACTTAAGAAATCCATATATGAGCTCAAGTAAGCTCTCGCGAATAGTACCAAAAGTTTCATCAACTTATTCTCTCATTTGGATTTGAAGTGAACACTATTTAAGATTGTGTATAACATAATTTTAGTAGGAGTAGATTTATTTTCTTGGTCGTATATGTTAATGATATTTTGGTTTCCAGTAGCAACATGGAACTGCTTAGGGAAACTAAGAAATTTCTTTTATAGCATTTTAAAATGAAAGATCTTAATGAAGTATCCTTCATATGAAGGATCCAAATTCATCGTAATCATTCACGTGAACTCCTAGGATTATCACAGAAGGGTTATCTCAAAAAGGTATTGCAACTAGTTGGCATGCAAAATTGTTGATCTCTTGATAAGCCCATTTCTAAAGGAGATAAATTTATTTTAAAGCAGTGTCCAAAGAATGAAACAAAATCCAAGTTTACACAAAATTTCCCTATAAATCAATGATAGGGAGTTTGATGCACGTGCAGGTCTACACTTATCTTGACCTTACATATGTTGTTGGAATGCTTAGTAGATACCAAAGCATTCTAGCAAGAGAATATTAGGTAACAGCCAAAAGAGTCTCAAATATTTACAAAACCATAAGGATTATATGCTCAAATATAAGAGGCCCGACAAACTTGAGATCATTGGGTTTTCTAATTCCAATTTTGTCGGATATCAAGATAGTCGTAAATTGACATCTAGTTATATATTTTTATTATTTGGCGTTGTGATCTCTTAAAAGAGTGCTAAGTAGACACTAATTACATCTTCCATTATAGAGGCTGAATTTATTGCATATTATAAGGCATCTAATCATAATATATAGTTGTGCAACTTCATTATAGCATTGCAACTAGTTAATAGTATTAAAAGGCCACTCAACTTATAATGTGACAATAGAGGAGTAACCTTGTATTCAAATAGCAACAGGAGCTTTTCTAAATCTAAAAATGTAGACATTAAGTTCCTTATTGTGAAAGAAAGCGTTCAAGTGGTTTTATTAGTATTAAGCTTATAGGAACAACCTATATGATCACAAAGGAATTAACACCCAATGCCTTTCATGAGCATATTACTCATATGGATGTTGTTACATTTGATGCCATTTGATTTAGTAGGAGTTCATGTTATGTTTTTTATGCTTGATACTATACTTGATGTCATGACATTAATGAAATATTTAGTTATTTTTTCAGTTTCTTATAGTTTACTCTGAACTCTAATCTCATTTGGTTAGGTTTGGACTAACTGGAAATAGGCATGTATATATCACATTACATATAATTTCCATGCTATATATAAATCCACACTTAATTTATATCATTTAGTTGAGTTGATTTATGAGATCATTATAGGTTTAGTTGCAAAAATGGCAACGACTGCTCCTTTGGTCCTTATGTTAGTGAAGCTAATGGATATTATTAGTTTAGATGACATATCTTCATTCTTGTGCACATAAAGATTGCTTATGGAGATTTGTATATGATTGTTAGTTTTGTCTTGTAAGCATATGATAATGCAATCCAAGTGAGAGATTGATAGAATTTTGGATTGTACACTATACGCATACATAATTATAAATGCATATGGACATGTAAACGCTCATATATTGCAGTAAATAATTGTATACATATATCAATTATAAAGTTTAATAACCTAATTGAAGTGATTGAATTTTATTCAGTGGTTCATCTCAACTAATATAAAAGTGTGACGATTAATATATAAATATGGGTAGAATTCTTACGGTGTAACTAACAATTTAATAAGGCCCAAGTTGGTAATTACACCCATTAGGTTTTATAAACGTGTGTGGCCCCCAATTGACGTACAAAAATAATTTTTATTTAGTTTTACATTAGTTCTCATTTATCTTTTTTATGAATATGTTCATTCAGAAGATTATGTTCATAGAACTATTTCGCCTTTACACTAAAACTCTTCCTTTTTCTGCTCATGGATTCAAGTATGCTTCCATTATTTTTCCTCTTCTCAAGCAATCTTCTAGGCAATATTTTTTTCCCATTTTCCATCAAATTATTCTTTCCTTTTAGTCTTGTGTGTGAAAAAAATGTTCAACTATTTCTCTTTTTCTTATTTGTGTGAAAGGTTACACATTAAAGTTTAGAAGGCAATTTTATGATATATTTAGATCTGGAGAAGGGTTATATATTAAAGTATTTAGGTGAAAGAAGGAGATTGTCAATGGGTGAACACAGGATGGTGCAGAGGGATAAAATTAGGAGTTTTGTTAGGGATACTGAGGATTTTAAAGTTAAAAAATGGGCAAAATTAGGGTTTAATTTAATTATTTAATTAATTTATTTAAGGTAAATTAAAATGGTTTTAGATATATTAACTAATTATTTAATTTTAAATATTTGTAAAAGAGAATTGAGTCTCATAGAATCATGTGATACCCATGATAATATATTTTTGTCACATTATTGATAATGTGACAGAAATTGAGTACTATATTTTTTGTTTAAAATAATATAATTTAATTTAAATACTGTAAAAAGTTAACAAAAATTGTACTTAGATATAAACGTTACAATTAACTTTATCTTTTTGGTGAGCTTGTCGTCATCTCTTTAGTCCCCTGGCTTTCGTCATTTTCCTCTTCCTCTTTATTCCTCTGTCTTCTTCTTTGTTTATTTTTGTAAATTTTCAGCAATACTAAAAGAATTAAATCAAGTAACACTTGTCGTCTTCTTCATCTGTTTCTTTCTCTCTTTATTTTTCGTCTTCTTCAATGTTGCAGAGTGATGCAGTAACAGCAGAGTTAATTCACCATTTAAAACCATAACACGAGTTGTAGCAGTTTTGTCCATTTTCATTCAAAGTTTAACTTTAATCTCATCTTAATTGCTTAGCCTTTTCGTTCAAAAGAATCGTGGCTTTATTAATTTATGGCCTCACTGCAAGTGTGACCTAAGTTTAATTGTATACAACAACTTAATTTTATAACTTAAAACATGAGAAAAGACATCACCAAATTTTAGTTAAATACTTAATTAAGAACAAGGCGGTGAGTCCTGAATAAAGTGTTCTTATGATCACAGGTTCAAATCACATAAATAACTTCTTTACAAAAAAACAAAGAGAAGACTGTATAAGATAGACTAAAATTAAGTTACAGTATCGTAGCATATCAAAATTTTGTTTGCTAAAATACTGAACATATATACTTTTTCTTTGGCTTAAAAATTCAACTTAAAATATCTTTTATTTAGCAAACTAAGAATTTATATATATTAAATTGAAAATCGACATCTTTCAATTATTTTTCACCTCATATCACTAGTTTAGTCATTAATGTGTATTTTCTTATTTATTAATTAATCATAAACATCGTAAGATGAGATAATTAATATTTTTTATCGAACGTATTAAAAATTTGACAGAGTTATATCTCTATATTATATTTTTCATCTACACATAACATAACTTAAACATTTTTAAAATGATAAAGTTTGTATTCAAATGTAAGCATTAAAGTTAAATTTACCCTTTTAACTCAAGAAACATCTAGTTTTAATGTTTTAATTTAATATTTGCAAAGTCACAAAGTAAACGCTCACGTGTTATGTACTTTATGAAAATATATTTGTTATTAGTGTGAGTTTCTTAATCACATAAAGAAGCTAACACCAATAACTTTATTTTTAAAATTTTTACTTTTGTCCTTAACTTTTAAAAATATAAATAATAATTGATTATTACATTCAAGTTTTACTAAAAATTTTATGTATGGATATATCCATACATAATTACTAATTGACATATGCATGGATATGCTCATGCAAATAATATTATTGCAATCACAAAGTTGATCCTCATCAGACAGTACCAAAATTTCAATTTCTTGTCCCTAGCTAGAACTTGGATTGCAGGTCCTTGACAACCTTCAAATCCAACTGGAAAGCTTTGGCAAGAATGTCACTGGGAATATCTGGGGTAGAACCGAACACCGCGTTGGCTATTGTAATGACACCAGGGTTTTGACTGCTGAGAGCTGCGAGAGCAAAAGCATTACCATGTCCGACATT
>JAOTAX010000003.1:30098073-30118590 GCA_025629825.1 Erythroxylum guanchezii | reverse complement strand
GATTCGCAAGCAACTCCAACTTACGCAAGCAACACAAATGTGAGAAATGTGAGTGCAAAGCAGAAACAACCATCAAGTAGCAGTGAAGGGAATATAACAAAAGGGAAGAAAATGTCGTCTATTTCAACTTCCTTAGATGTCGGGGCACAACTACAAGAAATCAATTCTGATTTTTGTACTATTGTGGAAGGCTTTAGTAGCAATTTCGCAACCATAGCAAATGCTATTGTAGATGAAAATTTACGTGACAAAGCTACTTCAGAAAAAATGAAAGACGTGGTTGAAGAGTTTATGAAAATTGGCCTTCCAAGTGGTGATGTCTTTAAAGCAGCTAACATTTTCAGCTTAATTAAAGACAAGATTGATGTGTTCCTCAGCCTTCTCGTTGACATGTGAAGGCTTTATGTCTTAAGTTTATTTTGATGTTGTTTTGATGCTTTATGTTTTAAGTACTATGAGAAATCTTGCTTTATGTTTTGATGCTTTATGTTTTAAGTTTATTTCAATGTTGTTTTATGCTTTATATTCCATTTTAAATATGATATGAAAAAATGGTATTATATTAGCTTTCATTCCCATTAATGCAACAAACCAAACAACATTAATGGTATTAATACAGAAACCCAAGTTACAAACCAAACATCATTTTTTTTATTTTTCATACACATTCTCATCCCCTTCTACTATTATACCCATATCCATACCCAACCCCGTGCTCAAACCAAACGCCTAGTAAATTCAGTAATACTTCTGATGCGATATTCATAAGATTGGTTAGGAGTCATTGCTTAAAAAGAAGAAGCTTAGCACGTAACTCTGAGAAGAAGACAGGATGTTTCGATTTTCTATGGCAATGACGAAGGACTCGTAATCTAGAGGTAAACCATCTAGTGTGAAAAGAACAATTCGTCAAATGAAGTTGGATCACCAATGGTGGCGAGATCTTCGGTTATAGATGCTATATTCGTCATGTCAGATAATCAATGATGGTGGAGTCGACTTTTTTTTTTATAACTCAGGCTCCGAGCTTCGTCCGACTATCCTGGGACCTATGAGCCACCCAC
Source organism: Erythroxylum guanchezii (assembly GCA_025629825.1). Lineage (NCBI taxonomy): Eukaryota > Viridiplantae > Streptophyta > Magnoliopsida > Malpighiales > Erythroxylaceae > Erythroxylum > Erythroxylum guanchezii. Next base: position 30,117,526 of record JAOTAX010000003.1, on the reverse strand, counting down.
TCAGACCCATAGATAGGTAAATCCGGATTTGATCCTAGATAGTATTAGAGATACCTGCTCCTGAAAGATGGGCCACCACCAGGGGGATTACATCACCTTAAATAAAGGCTGCTCCTTCCAAGGCTTGAAACCACAACCTTCACACAATCCTCTCCCCCTTTCTACCGCTAGGCTACCCCGTGAGGGGCTGGAGTCGCCTTTTTGGTTATTTGAAGATGACGTCAAGACGGTGATTTATTAGGCGCTTATTTGTTGGGAAAATAGTCTTTAGGCTCCTATTCCGTTAACCAATTCCTACCCTATTCTATTAAATCCTATCAACACACTATATTAGGTCCACACAAGTATATAGACAAAATTAAGTGGTACAGAATTGAAACATCTTAACAGGAATAAGGTGCTCCAACCCTAGTCTAGAGGGTCGGAGCAGTGTCGCACTCGAGTGCTATTGAGGCCAAATTAGAGGTGAGGGTTGCAACTAGAAAGCAACAAATTTATCTTTCTTCTACCACTCTAGGAATTCTGCTTAAGGAAATGAGATAGTAGACTAAAGTAGTCATATTTGCTTAGCCTATCAATGACCATTATGTTTACTAACTACCCATTCAATTTACGTAAGTCTTCCATAAAATCTATATTCACACCTATTCACACTTGATCAATGCGTAAATCAAGGCTATAACAACTTAGAAGTAGCTAAAGTTCCATATTTGTTCCTTTAACACAACTTATATTTTCTTACCAATTTCCATATATCCACTTGCATCTTTTTCTCTAAAAGAAGTGTATCTACATTTTCTTGTATATTCCATTGAACTCTGAATGATCCTTAACAATAGATGTATAGAATAATGGCATGAATTCTTGATCTTTGACAATTACCAATCTCTCTTTCCATTGTAAAAATTTCATTAAACCAATTATAAATTGCATTAGCTACATCTCTATATTTAATTATTTAAATCATCACCTTTATAGCTTCATCTTTTTACCAAATCTCTTTAACCTCTTGTAAAAGGTCAATCAAATCTCAGCAGTTTAGGCAACCATTATTGTTGAAATATAATATTAATCTTCTATTTTGAAAAATATTTCAAGCTCTTATGATCAATTTATACTACAAAATGCCTTCCTTTGATAATGTTTTACTTATCAAAGGAAGTGTATTACTTACATGGGTTATAGGAGGTCCTTCTTACATAAAACAATCTCAATACCTCCTCCACTCACATCACCTTCCATCGCTCGGTCTTTACTAAAATTTGGAAAGCAAGAACTAGTGCATTTGCTAGTGCTTCCTTTCAATGTTTAAAAAGTACTTTCAGCTTTCTTGTTTCAACCAAAGCTATTCTTCTTTAGTGACGTAATCAATGGTTTACTAATTTTCATATAACCTCTTATAAACCTCATATATTAACTAACTAACCCTAAAATAACTTCTAAGTTGTTTTATCTTTGGAATAGGCCAATTTACCACCGGTTGTATATTTTTTGGGATTGGTAGCAACTTCTCTAGTACTAATGATATGTTTCAAATGTTCAACTTGTTTACCTCAAAAGAACACTTAAAAAGTTTTACATATAGCTTTTGTTCCAACAACACTTGCAAAGTTTCCTTGAGATGTTTCAAATGTTGTTTCCAAGTATAATTGTATGCTAAAATATCATCAAAGAAAACTAACACCCACTTCCTCAAGCAAGCTTTAGAAAAATAAGTTCATTGAACTCTAAAATGCTGTTGGGGGGTTTATCAAGCCAAATGCATTACAACAAACTTATAGTGTCCCTCCTCGTGAGTTTTGGATATGCACTCTTACTTAGTGATGGCTAACCCTCAAATCCAATTATGAAAAGTAATCAACTCCATTTAATCACTTTTCAATTAAGGGTATAGGAAAAGGGACTTACACTCTTTTGGATCATCCGCTGCTTTGATCCATCATCGACCAACTTTGGCAGAACTTCTTTTGCACTTTAAAATATTTGTAGAATCTCAAATTTATTGCATAAGATCCCTCAGCCAACAATGGCCCATATCTCATCCATTTCTTTGTTACTAGTGATTCTAGTAATCCTTCTCTCTATTGTGTTTGTTGTTGAATGCTAACTATGGTTTAAGAAGACTTCGTATTAAGTTCTTTTGTGAAATTGAAGACACTCCTTGTTGGTTCTTTCTTATATTATTTTTCCTCATTCCCCTATCCAATTGTGAAACATTTCTTTTTTTTATTTGTTGCCAAGACATATACTTGCACATTTCTTAGACTTTAAATTTAAATGTATATGTAGTGCTTGATTTGATTTCTTTTAAGAACAAACTTACCAAATAGAGCTTGAGCACCACCAATTTATGTAACAAGAAATCAAACCTTGCACAATACTCATTCAATGTCTCTAGTTACTTTAGTTCCTTTAATTCACTAATAAGGTCTTCAAAAGTTGATTTCTTAAGCCTTGTTCTGATGCTAATATGTATTCTCCCAATCAGGAGTCTCTATGATCAATTTATTTATCAGGTATAACTGATACCATTTCAATATCTCTCCTTACAAATGCATGACGCCATGCTCGCTTTAACTTATATCAGTGTTCTATCTAAATTAAAGAATTGTTCACACTTAAAAATCAAACTTCACAATCCTCCTCCTGTAAAGACTGAAAATCTAATCTTGATACATCTTGTTTATATGTGGTATTTGTCTTTATATTATAGAATTACCAAATCCTGTTTCAAGCATCTGTCATACCAAATCCTGTTTCAAGCATCTGTCTATCTTCTTCTTCCACAATCCAACTCATCTGGCCAATTTTGTTGATGTAATTGTAATATTCATTCTTTCAGAGCTTGAATGTTCCTTCTATGCTTAATTCCTTATAATGTTGATGCGATTTGTTTTTATACTGTTGGTCATATGTCATTCGTGGACACTGAATCCTGAAGTCATTTCAGCAAAATTTATGGTTTCTCCTTTCTTCCATGAGAAAAACATAATATAACACCATAAGGGAGTAAGGGACCCCTAATTATTATTTTACATATATTAAAACGGAAAATATAATATTCTTGGTTACAATTTGAAGGATCCATGAATCCATGAGCCTACACATTTGACTAAAAGAACCTGACCATAACTGGAACATCCTGAATATTTACTGGTGCGAACTTTTGCCAAGGATAACATGGAGCAGCTGTTAATTCATACCTCTAAGAGATTTAATAAGGAACAAAAAGTACTGCATGGACTAGGATACTGCATAATTTGGCTACCTCATCTGCAAAATTTGATCTTTTGTATGTATGGCTCGATATAATTGATTTTTCAAACTGAAAAATCGCTGCTGTTCCACTCCCATATAACTTTACAAGGTTGTCTTGTACTATCATTTTCTGGAAGATCATCTTCCTGGAGTTGTTCCCTCTTAAAGACAGCAATCTGACTAGCAAACCCTGGTTCCACATCTGCAGAACCGCCAACCCCACTGAATTCTACACTATAATTGTGCCTTCTGGCTAATTCAGAGGCCCAATTATTAAACTCCTCTCTCGTCCACTCAAACTTATGGTCGTGATTTCGGAACTTGCAAGACTGTGACTGGGATTTATCATCTGGATCTTCTTGGCTGCTTAGAGCAGATTTTTGCAGGATCACATTGTACTCGTAGTTTGGGGTTGAAATAATAAGAACTTTTGGACGAAAGTAACTCAATGCAACATCGCCAAACAGTGAGGCCTGGTCTTCCTCCATATGCTCAATCACCTGTAATCCACGGGGAAAAAGAAAGTTGAAATTTTTAGAAAATTCAACCACAATAAAAACTTTGGCTGAATATCAAACAACACAGGAAGGGAAATTGACACACCTCTAAGCAGGTACCAATATTGAATCCACATAATCGAGAATCCATGTCTGTGATTGAACCATCATATAGGGCAGCATATTTTACACCCATAATTGACTTTGTGCTCAATTTTGTATGAAGTATCTGCAAGCGGAACAAATCAATGAGTATAGTCAAGACAAGGATGCAGCCAAAAGGCAAAGAAGAACTACGGTGAAAACAAATAGAATAGGAGAATGCAAACCTCTAATAATGCCAAAAGAAAAAACAACTAGCTCAGATAGTAATCAAGAAATTAAGCAGAAATAGAGCCTACAAACAGAACACTTGAAGTAATGATGTCCCATCACAAATAAATACAGAACACTACTAAAGATCAAAACATACTCGATTCTACATTTGTTTTAAAGTTTGCTTTCAGAAATTAATTATAAAAGAAAAAGGATCTAGCAGTTTCCCGGTAACACTAATAAATAAATATCAAACAGATGATATCACAAACCTTTGCAGCACGGCTAAGGCTCTTTTGTGATATGTCAACACCAACGACTTTTTCCAGAGAAGTTGGGTAATCTAATAAGGAATCCAATAGACTTCCAGAGCCACAACCAAAGTCAATCTGGAAAGAGAGAGAGAGAGGGGGAGAGAGGGCAAGAGGATATGGAAGAAGAAAATAAACATAAACAAGAACAAGAAAAGAGATCAAATCACAAAGTCAGTATATGATATTAACGCTTACATTTAGAGATAAAGAATCCTTCATACATACCAGAGTAGTAGCAAAAGAATTTCTAATGTGCTCCAATGCATATTCCACCCGTTGTCTTGAAAGTGGAGGGCTGAAGAAAGCTTGCTCCATTCTCTCTTCTGGAGGTTCTGTCATGCGTAACAAGGTTACAGAGTAGTCCAAATGGCAAGCATCTGTAACAAACATGAACAAATGCATGCACTGTTAGTTGGCCTCAGGACCAAAAAACATTTTTCATTTGATATTTGTGCTGGGATTAATTAAAGAAAGTTGAACTCAAACTCTCTGTGGTGACCATAGAAAGCAATTAACTTCAGTTTTACACAATTACAAATTCCATCCCACTGATAAAAAGTAAAGGACATATAGAAGCAGAAACATCAAGTTAAGGTATTAGCAAAACTCATAACTAGATATTAAGAACCATAGTTGGTTCCTTAGTTTCTTGAAGAGAAAGCTGACATGAAATGGGGAATGCAGCTTACGTGAAGATAACAACGGCAGAATTCTTGCTGGTTCCTCAGCTGCAGCTAAAATAATTTCTTGAGGGGGCAAGTCCGAAATAATAGAATTAGACTGACCAACTGACATTTGGGACAAAACTGTCTCCAGTGGAGAAATCACTGCTCCAGTACCCGTCTCAAATTCAAACTCGTCCTTATTTTCAAGAAGTTCTTTCTTATGTCCTGCTACTAGATATATAACATAAGATATACACAACAAAGATCCAGTTGATGGATTCACACCAGAATCTGAACCTTCTGAATCAAATGAACAAAAAACTTGTGCAGGTGAAGAATTCATGCTGTTAAAATCCTTCAATTCAAGCAATTGGCCTCCTTTTCCCCCCTTGAAAGATGGACAAGAGATAAATTCCTTAAGGAAACAATCCGGATAAAACCGGATGTTGAATTGATCAGCATAAAAGTGTAACTTCTCTAGAGGCATTTTTATGTCATTAAAATATGCATTTAACCATGCAAGAATTTTCAGAGAAGCATTGTGAATAGCATCACTCTGCTTCTTGTAACTCTCTTTAGGAAAGCACTCGATTATCAATTCCTGAAACTTGGAAAATATTTTTACTTCACATCTAAAGGTGCTTCCTGATCCCTCTGGTTCTCCATCACCAGCGACATTATCTCTTTCATTAGCATACTCCAACTCTTCAGCTGCCTCAGCAACCCTCAACTTCTTAGGTGATCTTAATGTCTTACAAGGTGCCTTTAAAGGTACACTTGTAGTAGAGAAGACAGGTTCAGATAACCTGTGATGACGGCAGAAAGTGCAAAGGATTTCTCTGGGAAAGGACCCCCTCCAATTTGTTTTAGTGGTGAACCCAAAGGGCAAGTCTGCTGCAAGAATTGCTTCTCTGGAGAGCTTATATATTCCACTTGGTGTCTTACTAATAAGCATCCTGCATAAGGCCATCAAGATACTGTAAAAGGACAAAAACTGGGTTCATGAAATAATGAAAGAAGAACACTTGAGAAGCAGTTTATAAATCATATAGCACAGACAACCAAAGCCAGGAGATAAGAAATCTTCAATAACCTAACATTTCAAGTAAACACTTACTAATTGATACATTCCCAATGTACCATTAGATTGTCTTCAACGCTTATTTTTAGATCAAGCATTTCTGACAATAGGAAACACTAAATAAGTATATTAAAGGTATGTGATAGAAACCACGGTATGGGAGAATAACAAGATGGGAAAAGTAAAACTTCAATATACATGAAGTGAAAAGAGACCTGTAATATGATTGCAGAGACAAATCCTCATAGAAAAGGTCTTTAGACCTCCACGTGTATCCAATGGATGCCATAATTGCATCCCCATATACATTTTGTCCACATAAGTAGCTTGCCCTTGCATTTACAGATCCTTCAAAATGAATCTTCTCATTCATAGGATCAGATAGCAAATCCAATAGGTATGATTCAGGAGCGGCAAAGTACAATCTTGTCTCAGAAGATGCTTTACCAATAGTCCTGTTGAGAAGAATACAATAATTCCATAAAGCAGAACAAATATGCATAAGAGCTCCATTTCACACAAATACACAGGTCTTCTTGCACTCCCCTTCCCAAAAATCTATACGTACCTTGAGAGCAGAATTTTGCTGGCATCTGAGAAACCAAATATTTTAGCAATGTCATCCAAATAGTATCCAGCTGAGGATATCTTAAGAGTAACTGGCTCAATGGGTTTATCCAAAGCAGATGGAATATCAATAGCTTGGACAAATATGTCTTCTGGGGCACAAGGCTGTGGAATTTCTAGTAACCCTACAATCTCACAACAGTATGGATTTTGTTTCAGAACTGCAAGTTCTCCCTTGGGAGTAGTAACAGATCCAGATAAATTTGCAGCAGCTCTTAGTACAAATGGCAAAGCCAAGAAAGGGTCCGATTCCACCTTCGGGTTGAGTAATTTGCATAGGTTACTCAATTTTGCATCACAGATAGTAATGACTGAAGCAGGAAGAGAGCCATAAAGATCACCACGTCTCCGCAAACTGGCTTTAATGTGACCACTTAAAGGATGAAGCGATGAAAGAAACTATTGCCAAGGGAAAAACATAGAGGGCAAGAGGTTAGATAGGTAAGAGCACAATTTCATGTGATGCAATAGGTAGCAAATAAACATACTGCAATGTAAGTGTACTTTTAATTTCGTGACAACTAACATTCTACATCTCTGACAGATTGTCATACATGAGAATTGAATAGACTAAGAGGTCATGAAACTTTAGAAGTGGCATAGAACTAGTGCCAAAGGTGGGAGGGAAAATTTCAGATGCCTATATGCATACAATCATACAGAAATCACCGTAAGTACCATGGCTAAACTTACAAATTAGCCTTGTAACAAAAGAATCCAAAATGAGGTAACGGGTCATCTTTCAAGGAAAAAAGAAAAACCTATTTCATACATAGTGCATTTCTAGGAAACTTCTGTATCAGGCCATATAACTTTCCCCAAGTATAATGTGATCATTATGATGACACCAACAGCCAAACAAGATAATCAACTAATGTCCTGAGTTCATGAGAAACCTAGGCATTCATCTATTTCTATTCTTTTCTTGTCTTTTGCCATAGACAACCTCATTTAGATTTTAAAAGAGCTTATTAACCGGCAAGAATCAACCCAAACAGTACAAATAAATATTGTTGAAAATCGTGCATGATCCAGAAAGCACCAACCTCATCTGAAAATACATATGAGATGCGATCACTTAATGCATGCCACAAATCCTGCTCAGTTGGATTACCAGCCATAGGACAGATGCCTAACTGCAGCAGAAATAAATAAATAAACAATATTAACAGAAAAAGGTGAAATTTTGCTTTATTTGACGGTTTAAAGCATTTGCATTTTATGGTTTCACATGTTCAGACCATAGTATTATAAATCTATCTCTAATTTTCTAATGCTAAAGTGCTTAAGATGGGAATAAGCAATGTAGGGAAACCTAAAGCACTTAAAATAAAACAAAATTAGTGAGCATTGAATAATAACATTTCTTTCTTGAGGACCAGCTTTCATCCCTGGATCAGGATGTTAAATTTTTCTTGAGATTCATTTCTGTTACAACTCCTTTTTGGGAAGGGAAAATTCTATAATATCAAAACAAAACCCAGTACAGCCAATTTTTCATAGAGAATTTTGTTTCAGCGTGAATGATATCATTTGAACCACAATTTGCAATATTTGAGAAATGGACAGACCAATACAGAAGGTGCAATAAATTCAGTCTGATTAGGAATAGACAGTAAAAATTTAGGAAGGGAAACTGAAGCAGACCTGCTTTAAAGCCACATCAGCAGCATTTTGCTCGGCATCCTTCTTCTTTTTAAACATCTCAGACACAACAACAAATTCAGGGAGCTCCAACCTGCAGCGATATAAAGAGGGGCCCTTCTGTGGAATTGCCAACCCTGGGCATCCATTTTGAATACATTCCTGTACTTCCTCCACCTTATAGCAAGCCTTGCTGCCAAATTTTTGGTATATAATGGCCTTAGGAGTAAGGTTTGTCCTTTTTGTTGCAAGAGCTGTAGAATCTTCAGTTCCCATCGGTAATTTCCAGGTGTTCTAGTGAGTATTCAAGTCATTCAAACTGTAATGCTAACTTTCTTCTGCAAATATTAACAGGAACTAAGAGTAAGTCATTATGGCAACCATGATTTCTAATGAATTTTAAAAATTGCAATATTACTAACTTGTGTTGATAAACAGGCATATTATTATATCTCAACATGTATACTCTAAATGCATAGATAATTAAGGTGAACATAGTAGCAGAACTTAGCAATTGGAAGTTGAAGACTACGATGCTCCTTATATTTAAGGCCATCCAGAGAAAGAATATCAGTCAGTAAAGACGACCATTATTTTTGCCCACTATACACAGCCAAATTTTACAGAAGATTGTGATAAAGTTCAAACAATACTGTCTTATGTTCTACAGTCTCAACAATCACTAATTCACAACGTACTAAACAGAAGCTAGACTTTATAACGCAACGTATTAATCACCAGTCTTTTTGTTGATCGATGATCACCGTTCCTAGTGAGGACGACAATGGCTTTACTCTATCTATACCTTCAGAGACAAGGCTCAAAGGCAAAAGCTCATCAGACATAGTATAACACAAACATTTGAAGACATTCCAAGAGATGCCTATCCCGCATAAAGCATTCAACTTTTTAAAAAACTTCAAATTTAGGAAATTTATTACTCACGATACATCAACCTATTTTTGAGTATCGAAATATTTTTCCAAGTCTCCAAATTTCAGCGACGAAACTGAGCAAAAAAGAATCAACAGATGACAGCAACTTGAGGAAACAAAGAGGAAGAACTTCAAAACCATAATAAACCCACATTACGTTAAACTAAGGAAAGTGAAAAGAAGAGGAACAAGATAAAACCCAAGAAAAGCTTCGCCATGAAAAGCAAAGAATCAAATGGAGTTTCAGAAAACTAGCTTCAAAGACTTCAAAAAAGAAGAACAACACAAAAAGCAAGAGCGAGCGAGAGAGTACCTTTCTGAATGAGGGCATGAAATGAAAGTTACGAGACTGAGAGAATATAAGGGGTTGGCTCTAGAAATTCCAACTTGCAGTCCAATTTATGTGAGTGTTTGGTATGAGAGAGAGAGAGGAGGGAAAGTATACCGAGTCAGAACACCAAGTTTGATATTCTTGACAAATGGCCCAAGGAGTAGAATGATTTGTTTCCATTCTTTTCTTTTTCCTTAAGAAAAGTACAACTTTTTTTAATTAACATAAAAACAGTTTATCTTATTTTAGGAACTGTTTGGATATTAATATAAATGTAATTATATTTTTGTTACTGATAATAAATATATATTAGGTAAATTTTAAGGAAATTTTATTTTTTATCAATAACAACTTAAATATTTATGAAAATAAATAATTTAATAAATACTTTTATTTATAAGTTAATATTTGTTTTAAATTATTAAAGCAAATTTATTTAAAATTATTTATTTTAAAATTTAATTGTATTTATTAATAATTATTTATTTTTAAAATTAATATTTAAATTAAATGATTCGTGATTCTAAATAATTAAATATAAAATCTAAAGTTAAATTATTCATAAATCTTTATTAATAATTAATATTAAACAATTAAATCATATATTTTTAAATAAAATGTAAAATAAAAATCTTTTTTATGATTTTTGTTAATTATATCAATCAGAAAAAACCAAAACTAAAAATCAAAATAAAAAATTTAAACAAACAAATTATTTTTGTTTAAATACAAAACATTTCAGTTTTGTGTTTTAGGTATACATTAATATCAATAACGCTTTGTGAGTGTGACAGTTGACTTCTATATTAAGTTTTCTTTGCAGCTGTGGCTTTCCTTAAAAACTGCATTCAGGCTGTGACTTGGGTCCATCCCATTTAATCAATGTTGCAAAACAAGGTCTAGGACACATGGTTTTAGTATAGTAAATCATCGCTTTCCCGAAAGACAAAACATATCTTTTGAACAGGTTTATACATTCTTCCAGATGTGATACTTCCTCACCAACAGTGTTTCGTAAAATCAACTAACAATGCTAACCATAATCCCTTCAGGAAACAAGAAAATGACAGAAGCGGGGCCAATGAGATATTAAAACCCCACAAAACTTCCGCAGAAACAGATTCTATATGGAAGAAAGATCTTCATATATGGTCTTAATGCCTGGCCTCTCAGACACAGACCTTACACATTTTAGAGCTATTCCAAGGACGTCCTTCATTCCTTTCTCAACCACCGGGGTGCCCATTTCAGGTTTTAATGCAGGATCAAAGCACTCTGAAGCAAAACCTTCTGTCACCCTAAGCTGGACCCAATCTGTCAAGTCAACTCGGCCATGTTGTACAGAAATCACATCACCGGCACATCTGCCAGTTATAAGTTCCAGCAGCAGCACTCCAAAGGCATAAACATCCGACTTGAATGATGGAAGTGGTTTCTTGGAAGCAGCCAATTCTGGTGAGCGATAGCCTAAGACCCCAGTATCAAGTATCTGTTCTATGGTGCTAGCCTGAGTCATAAGTCGATGGAGGCAATAGTCTGCAACTCGTGCGTTGAGTTCAGGCCCATCCAACAACACATTTGTTGTTTTGATATTACCATGTGGAATAGCACGGTCAAAATGTAGATAGTTCAGGCCACGTGCTATGTCAACAGCTATTTTCAGCCTCTGAGGCCAGGTTAATGGCGGCCCTTTTCTCCCTGGTCGATCTGAAAATTGTGATTGCAAGAAGTGAAGTTGAATAATTCCTAGGTTGCATAGTCTGATGATCCCATTGCCCATGAATGCATAAACAAAAGATAAGGCACAGGGGAACATCAAATGTGGAAATGCAGTAAGAAAGGTTGTCATGGGACTCCACTCAATGAAACAGATCAATCTTAAAATCAATAGCATAAAATGGTGTCCTTCACCTCTCCGGTTGGTCTAGTTAAACATCAATCAACCCAAAAAATTTAGAAAACCTTGAATTAAACCAAATTAGCTAATCAATTTAAACCAAAAAGCAATAAAATCGCTTTATCATTATGGATCACATGACAAAGTTAATTGAAATGCATACAGAAGAGTGTAACTTTAGCTCATGCGCTTTGGATAACAGATACTCTGACAATACAAAACCAGTTATTTCTAGAATGAGCTTTTGCTTTGGTCACGTATCGGCAGATAACTCAGGCGCAGCCAGAACTTTTGACGTGTATAAAGAATGGCCTGCGGTGTTGGCCGCTAACATGTACTCTTTGGCATAAATTTTAGTGGACAGGCCTCTAGATGAAAGCAGATAACTCCAAAGTAATTTTATCTTTAATTTCTCTCTTTTCGTATTTGGTTGTCTAGATATTAATGCAGAGTATTTACAACTAACTAATGAATCCAAAACCTTAAAAATGTCAAGAACTTACCATACAGAAAGCTTGCAAGACTTCCAGGTGAGATATAGTCTGAAAGAATGAGATTCTCATGCTGTGTTGGCCCCCAGTAATATCCTCTCAATGCCACCACATTTGGATGCCTGATATTTGCAAATTTTTTAGCCTCCTTAGAAAACTCTTTTTTCTGTTTGGCCACCCCTTCCTTCAACCATTTCACAGTTATGAAGATTCCATTATCAAGTGTTGCCCTATAAGAAGTTCCATGACTGCTCCTCCCTAGTACTACAGCTGGGGCCCTTGATAGCTCCTCGGGTGTCAATGTTATTGTATCATCAAGAAAATGCAGCTGTCCCACCAATTGGTCTGGTGAACCCACATCAAGTTTCCCAAGGGTTTCAGCAGTAAATGAATCCTGAGACTCTGGCGACCAAGATAAATGGCTATGCTTTGATGGTGAGAAGCCACTTACTGCAGCCATTTTCTTATCAGGACTGATAACCTCAGATGATGATCCTTTTCGTGATGCTACAAGATCCTCAGTCGAAACAATCAAGGCACCTCCATTTGTTCTACTCACACTGGATGGATTTGTGGGAGTGTGCCTGTTGATATCTTTACTTGTCACAGGATCAGAAGAGGGTCTCTTTGATAAGAAAATGTAGCGTATGAAGACAGCAAGCATTATAAGAACAATCACTGCAATCACACAAGAAACTATGATTACCACCTTGACAACAGTATTGATTGGTTTCCTCCTAGGCTTTTCAGCTGGAGAATTGCTATCTCCAGCAGGACCCCTGAGGAGACTTAGTCTACTGTTTCCAGGGTAGAAAGAAGTGTTAGGGAACCTTCTCAAATTTTCTGGTACGATTCCAGAGAGATCATTATAAGAAACATTAAAGTTTGTAAGGGTGCTAGACAAATTGAATGGTAAAGGACCTGTGAAATGATTTTGGGATAAATCTAAAAAGGTTATTGAGCTCATGTCAGCCATGGAAGTTGGAAGGGAACCAGATATATTATTGCCTTCAAGATTTAGCATTTGAAGTCCAGGTAATGATGCAAATTCACCAGGGAAATAGCTACTTAGTTGATTACGGGAAAGGTCAAGAATTTGAAGGTTGGATTTATTGCTTGAAGGAGGAGAAAATTCAATAGAACCTCGAAGTAAATTGCTCCCAAGGTAGAGTTCTTCCAAGGTAGGTAAAGTTAACAAATCTGCCAGTAGAGGACCAGCTATTTGATTGGAACTGAGATCTAGGACTCTAAGCTTTGAAGACTCTGTAATAACTTTAGGGAGAAAGCTATTGAGAGAATTGTGGGAGAGATTAAGATAATTTAGACGCAAAAGTTGGAAGGTTACTTCAGGTATTGGCCCCGTCAGCTGGTTTTGGCTGAGATCAAGATATTCAATAGTTTCCCACTTGGAAATTTTGGTTATATTTCCTTTAAATTGATTGTTTGATAGATCAAGCACAGCACAGCTTCCAGTCAGCGAGGGAAGTCCATCCATGAGTGCATTTGAAGACAGGTTGAGGAGACGTAGAGTTGTTGACATGACCATACTTACAGGCCCTGAAAGAGAATACTACGACGTTAAGTGACATGTTAAACCAAGTTACAGAATTAATTTATGCTGCTAAATGAGAATAAATTCAAAACAACTAGGATACCACGTAGAGAAATAATAGCTAAAGCAAAAATTGAACCACTACCTGAGAGATTATTAGCACTCAAGTCGAGCTCGGTCAAAGGAAGAGAATCTCCTTTCAATAGGTCATTGGGAATAAACCCTGAGAACCTGTTGTTACTCAATCTAAGGACCTCCAGCTCATAAGCAAAATTAAATCCTGGCAATTCTCCAGATAACTGATTGTAGCTCAAATCCAACACTTTCAAGTTTGCAAACAAGCCAAGGTCACCTCCACCTATAAGGGATCCAGCAAGCTGGTTGTGACTAAGATTTAGGACCTTGACACTATCAGAAAGACCAGGCAGTATCATCTGCGAACTAGAGCTTGCAAGCATATTTGAACTCAAGTCAATATGAGTAGCATTAGTCAGAAGAAAAAAATCCCCATCTAGATTCCCATCAAACATATTTCCATGCAAGTCAAGCACCTGAAGGCCTAAAAGCAGCTCAAAGCCCCGAGGAATTTTTTTACTGAATCCATTTACAGATAGATTCAGATACAACAAACTATTCATCCTTGTCCACGATGCTGGCAGAGGCCCAGAAAAGGAGTTGCGGCTAAAGTCCAGGGATTCAACTGATGCAAGCTCTAAAATTGTGTCAGGAATTGAGCCAGAGAATTTGTTCCCAGCTAATGAAAGGTTCCTTAAACTCTGTAGTCTACCAATCCCTACTGGTATTACCGAAGAAAAGAGATTATCAGACAAGTCCAAGAATTCAAGCCTTCTGAAGTTACCGACATTTTCAGGAATTTTTCCGGATATAGAGTTGTTAGACATTGAGAGTTTGACAAGTTTCGTAAGGTTTGTGAACACAGCCACATCTACATCAGCAGAGAGGCCTAAGTTATTCAGGACAACACCAGCAACATTTCCACCGTTGCAGACTATGCCATTCCAAGATGCAGGACAACCATTGAAATCAATGGACTCCTCGTTCCATGATTCAAGTACATAACCAGTAGGATCATACTTGATACTTTTCTTAAACTCAAGTAATGCCAAAATGTCTTGTGAAGGAAGCTGCCCAACCGCTGAGAAGCAAAATAAGGATAACACGAAAAGCCTGAAGAGTTTCATATTCCTCCTACCAATGCTCCAGTTAGGTCTAAAGTATCAGTGAAAATTTAAGAGGAGCTTCGATATTCAGCAGATTAAAATAAATTTCAGATCATGAAATGCTCAAAAGAGCAGAAACAACACTGGCCTCTTGAATAAAATTGAGAAGCATAGAACAACTGGAAAGTGGAATCTGCAGTAAGGTCCGACCTTTTAGAAACTAAAAGAATAGTGCAGGGAAGACCTTTATCTTCAACTAGAAAATTATATCACCCTCCAGCGCTCTAAACTTAGGACTAAAATCACCCTTTACTGAAAACCTCAAACTGAGCTTCGCATTTTAGCCCACTTTCTTGACAATAAACCAGAGTTTAGAGAAGCGGGGCTTTTAGGGGATTGATTCTGCTTCCAGCGACAAAGACTTGGATTCAGCAAAAGAAACTTGTTTTTTTCTTAGCTGTTCCAACGCATTAATCGGCAGATATGAACTACAGAACTATCGAACCCCGTCGAAACATTCAAACGGAAAAACCTGTAGCATTTTCCATCAAGATCTCAACTTTCATCAACAATGCGGGTTCATATTACCTCTCTCATCCAGAAAGGTTAGAACTTTAAAGCCAAACTGGGAAGTGTCAACAATAAAGTGAAACAAGCCAAGAAAAAAAGTGCATAAGAAAGAATGATAAGACGAGAACTTTTCCCCTCGAGTGTGCTGGAACATTCACTAAAAAGTAAATATTGGTTTTAGCCTGCTTAAAGGCAAGTAGATTACATAACCAAGTACGCCAGTACACAACCGCACCAAGAACAGTAAACGGGGCAACATATTACAACTCCAGAGCGACCTTGTAATAAAGACAGAAGGGACCCAGAAATATTTTGGCAATAAAAACCATTTGTGATTGCACAAATAGGTGATTAAACAATAAAGCAGCACGGAAAACTCCCCAACACTGTTTTTAATGCTTATTTAAGCGATGAAACAACCAAACCACCTTGTCGGCATGTGGTGGTCACCAAAGGGTTTACTGGTTGAAAGCATTTTTAAAAGGTCTGATCTTTTGTTCTTTCGGGGAGTTTTAGCGCCAGTATACGAACAAAAGATGTCGGAAAACGTGAAACCCCTTTTGGGTATGGTCACTTTTTTAACAAAATAAATCAGGAAATTACCCGCCAAAACCAAAAGACATGGAAGCTCTCTCTAATCCTTTCTCGTTTTTGGGTTAACTCCAAAATCCAAATGCTTATTTGAGTGACACGTAATAAGGGGGACCCACTTCTACTCCTTTGACCAGATAATATAAATCTTATGCAACTTCAGTAATGCATTGCAAACGCCAAGCACAACGACGGCAGCAAACAGGAGGTGAAGTAGGTGGAGGTGTTACTCTAGGCTGTGTTGAGACCCACCAATTTTTGTACCTCATCCAATGCATATATGACACTTGCGCCGGAATGTGTCTCCCCATCATGTTCAGTGACAAACGTAGGTCAGCTTGAGCAACATGATAGTAAGTAGATCAAGAGGACCACAATTGATCACTAAAACTTTATCTCAACTGCCCATCGACATGGTCCCCTGCCGCTACAAATCCCATATCATGTCTCCTTGTCGTTTATATTAGTCTAAATCTCTCAAATTAAGTGTTCATTGGCTTTTCTGATTACTCAATAGAGTCTGCAAATTATTGTGTTAATCAGAAGTATAATGCAAATAGAAATGTTGACTTCAGTTGTAATTTTCTACTTATCGTCCCTCACCTAATAGATTTGGGCATATAAAATAGATAATAATTTATAATAATAGATTGCATAAATTTGAATGTAGTATCTAACAAAAAAAAGGTAAAAATAGAGTTGAGTATTATTGAACTTTTTCAAATTCCGCATCTTAATAGGACTTTCACTTAATGGTATTGTTGCTGTTAGTAGACAAAAATTCTAGATCCAAAAATATGAGCATAATATGACACATTAATATTTACATGTACTTTTAACTAACATTAGAAAAATGAAGGTTATTAAATTTTTTTTAATAGTACATACCATAAACAACTTCTTAAAAAATGAAGCAACAATAAGAGTTTGGAAAGCATATACAAACATGCCATTTTTGTGATCAAGCATCCATATTTTTCTTATCTAATTGGATCATGATATACTCGAAAAGATCTTATTTTCCAGCTTTATTTTATTTTAGGTGGGGTGTTGGGTGAGTGGAATTTAATGTTCACATCAATAAGTCTGGTGATTTAACCCTCTTTCTTTTTTATTTTTACTTCAAAATGATTTGGAATGATGAGTGGAGGGCTTGACTTCACGGAAAGCATAAGAACATTAAGAAAAGAGGGAATTTCAACTTTCACATAAAATTCCTTGTACATAAAACAATGATGAGTAAGTACTAAGCAGCCATGGATGAAAATGTTGAATCTTGGCAAATGGATCGTTAGACATCACTATACTCATCCCACATTGCAAAAAGATGGTTGGCAATATGATGATCCAACACAAGATTTCATCCCCAAATCAATGTCACCAAGATGCAACACTATTTCATTCAAGACCCAGCAAACTCATGTCCCCACACATAATTATGAATCTTTATAAAAAAATGACAAGACATTGCTCAATCATAATGCTAGTTGTAAGAGAAGAACGAGGACAACTCAGAATTGGTGAAAGTGGCAAACGAATGAGGAAGGAATTGGAAAAAGTAGCAAACTTATGAGAAATCGTGCAATAAAAGAATTTGTAGAAACAAGAACCTGCATGGATAAGCAATCTCAGATGTATGCTCGTCATCCTCAAATATATCATTAGTATCTGCTGAAAGAGCAAGTTCTACAGAACTATAAAGACAGGTTACAGACATTTTTATACTAGCAATCAAAGGCATGCAAAACTTAAAATTTATGATTACATTCCAATCAAAACTCAGCTTCAATAAATTAACTGCTGACTCAGTGTATCTCACTTCTTCCCCCCGCCGGAGACGTTAAACTTGAAGAATATAATGTCTCCATCTTGAACAACATAGGTCTTTCCCTCCTGTTTATACTTCCCAGCAGCCTGCATCAAAAGGCCAAAAGAAATATATATGTTTATTCTATTTCTTTTCATTTTTAAACAGAAGTGCAGAAGCATTGTAGAATTCTAGCAAAACCGAAATGCAAATGAACAAGTGAATTCATCAATCAACATCCAGTCTTAAAAATTTATAATCTCTTCTTGGACTAACATAGCAAATATATCCGGAGGAGGGCTAATCAACCCTTGCACACTCAAGTCAAATTCTTGAGGACCTGGTTTTGGAGAATGAAAAGACCTGCAGTCAAGCAATTCTACTAATGAAAGTATGTACCTTCACAGCTGACTCACTACCAAGCTCCTTCAGATCTTCAAATTTCATGACCTATGTTTGATCAGAAGAAAATGTACAGATCAAACTTCAGGAACTCTTAACATAAAAGGATTCCAAAAGATCTTAAGGCATTAAAATTATTTGAGCATGAAATAAAGACAACCTCGGCACATATGAACCCCTTCTCAAAATCCGTATGGATAGCTCCAGCAGCTTGAGGGGCCTTTGTCTGCCGTCTGATTTGCCAACACTTTACCTGTAATAGCATATCATTTGGACATCAGTCGAGAATTTCATAAATGCACATGAAAACGAATAATAAACATTAGCATTAAAAAATGACAAAGATGGCACATCACCGGAGCTATAATCTCATGCAAATCAATAAGATTTACATAATGAGCAGGGAATGGACAAATGAAACTAATAATTCATCCATGTATTAAGCAAAATTTCAGCGGTAGCCAGTTCACCCCCAAAGATGAGTGCTGGCGGTCCCTCAATGTGGGTTGCACCTAAACCCTCATGTGTAGAGTCTTGTCGACCACACATCTTCCTCAAACTAGAAAGTCAATAAAGACATTAACTGTATTGACATTTTAGTTTATCACATTTAGAGATTCATGCTATAAAGACCACAGTTATGCTCTTCTACCATGCTCCATAAGACTTGCCAAGAATAAATAACTGAAGTACCTCATCAGGACCAGCAGTGAAGAAGTATATCAGATTAATTGCTTGGAATCCAGTCTTTATGATCTTAGGAAGGGCACTGCATGAAAGTTCAATTTGGTTAACTTCATCACAAAGTAATAACAATTCTGAAAAAGTTATTTTTGTACAAGCCCCACAACAATCTCAGCACACATGTAAAATCATTGTGTGTGAGAGCGAGAAGTTGTGGAAAAGAGCTGATTCAAAGTAAAATAACTTGTCTGATCAGACTTGTAATAATAGAAGCGGGGTTAAAATTCATTCTGAAACCAAGAAAAAAAATTGCTTGACATTCAGTTTGCATATGTCTAAAGGACAAAATTAATACTCAGGAAATATTAAAAAATACAGCTTCAAATTCATGAATTTTCATGCCACCACTACAACTTATGACAAGGCTGAATAAACAACTTCAAGAAGTTATACTCGCATACATCTATAGAAGTAAAGACTAGATTCTCTCTATTTGCTATGAAAGACTATAAAAAACAGATATGGGAAATTGTGACTTATGACAAGGCTGAATAAACAACTTCAAGAAGTTATACTCGCATACATCTATAGAAGTAAAGACTAGATTCTCT
>JAOTAX010000003.1:30081683-30097223 GCA_025629825.1 Erythroxylum guanchezii | reverse complement strand
TCAACCATGACCTTTCCTAAGGTTTGCAACCAAGCCATCCCTAATATCACATCCATTCCTGCTAAGTCCAAGACATAGGTATCAATGTTCCACTCCATTTCTCCCATCCGAATAGGTACTCCCATACACCTTCCTTGAGTAGTGACCCTATGGCCATCTCCCAGCTTAGTTCCCAACACCTTACTTGTCTCCACCGTCAGTCCCAACCCACTCACTAGTTCTGGGGAAATAAAATTATGACTTGCCCCACTGTCCACTAAGATCATAATTGGAACCCCCTGTAATTGCCCGACCAACCTCATGGTTTTTGCTTCTGGCATCACTGCCTCCTTCACCCCAAACACCCTCATTGTTCTACCCCAAACACCCTCATTGTTCTGCATTCTAAAACCATTTCAGCCCCTTCCTCAACATCGGCTTCTAGGGCAACGATTTCTCCATTTTCTTTCAAGGTCTCATTGTCATCCAAAATTAACAGCCTCAACTACTTCTCCGGACACTGATGAAGAGGGTGGTACCGCTCCCCACATCGGAAACATAGCCCTTTTTCTTTCCTGTCCATGAGTTCCTGGTACGACAAATGCCGCACCCCTCTGTTGCTCTCCGTCGGGCCCCTTCGGTCACCGTTCGGACGTCTGGCCGGCGTCGCGAGGTTGGAAACTCCACCTCTGTTCTGCGCATGGAGATTGGGTTGAAACCCGTAAGGCTCCCAGGTCCTGCCCGACCCATACCCATCTGCCATCTTGCCACGACCCATCAGGTGTGGATGCCCCACTTCCCTACGGTGCGGGCTGACCCGTAACCCACCCCTAAAAGAGTTTCCTCTATGTGGCGTCCAGATAGTTATGAGAGGGTTGGAATGTTCTGCTCCTTCCCCATCACCGATGACTTCTTCCTCCACTGCCCTAGCTATTTTCATCAACTGATAACGAGTTACCGGCCCAAACGTCCTCACCCTTCGACGAATATCAGCCCTCAACCCACTCATGAAGTATCCCATGTATTGTTCCTCTGGTAAGCGACCCACCTGCGAGGAGATGAACTCAAACGCTTCTACGTACTCCTCCACCGAATCGGTCTGTCGTAGATCTGATAGCTCTTCAAATGGGTTGTCAAATTTCCTTCCTCCATAGCGGTCAATCAAAGCCCTCTTAATTTCTCCCAATCCAGAGCTGCTTCCGTCTCTCGTAGTAGGTTGAACCAGTGTATAGTTGCGCCTTCCATGCTCAGAAGGGCCAGCTTCATCTTGATTGGTTCTGAGGTATCATGAACCTCGAAGTACATCTCCGCTCTCGTAATCCACCCTACTGGATCTGAACCATCGAACATAGGCAACTCCACTTTGCGAACAGACATCCGGTACTCCTCCATAGTGTCCAAGGAGTGCTCCATCGGTGTTGCCTTTCCCCAGCCATCGCCTGCCCTCTCCCTGAGGCCTCTCCACTGCCCTGTCCTTCCTCTGGCCTTTTTCCCATCATTTTGCTCATTTCCATCAACAACGTCCGCTGCATTTCTCCCATAGCCATCCGCATTGATGAATGGATCTCCTCCACTCCAGCCTCCAGGTTTGCCATGCGCGATTCCAACACTTCTACTCTATCGGACATCTTAGGTGGCATCAAGGTATGTTACTCGGACTTTGGGTTTGTAAAAAAAAATTCTCCAAAAGCTGGTCCTCCTCTCCCTTCGAATTCGGCAGGTCGGACCAATGTTAGAACTCTAAGCTCAGAATACTAAGTTTTGCTATATTATTTATATATTTGTAATGTGCTAGGCACTACAGTATATCCAGAGCAGATTTGCTCCTAACCAGAGCTGAATAAGCTCCTCAGAGAGAATGATTGCTCTCTGTCTACAATATTCTTTCTTCTCTTTTCACAGAAAGCTCTCTCTCCTCACTCCCCCTCCTCTGATGCTACCCCACGTACATTCTGCCATACATTCTGTTATGCCTTGTGCCACCTCAGCCCATGTGCTAACTAACTCTGACATCACCCTCCTTCTGTCTACGTGAATACACCCTCCCTATCCTAGGCTTAATATTATTGCTAATTGCTATCATGGATCCTAACAAAATATATGCTCAAAAAACTCAAGATGGTAAAAGTGCAGAAAACATCAGACTTACCAAGCATGAATCTTGGGCAAAAACTTGTTCTTTTTTCTCTGATAGTCTTTCTGATTCATGTTCACCTGTTGACACACATAAGTTAATATAGGGATATTCGTCAACTGGATATGACAAAAAGAAAACAATTTACATATTGCTAACACCTAAAGGCAATAAAAGAGCCAACTAAACTTATAAGCCAAATTATTACATTGAAAAAGTGGGGAGATAAGTATGAAACTCTAGAAGTTAGATGGATAGCTGAGCAGCATAGCTACTTAAATATGGAATCTACAGCAATATCTTTAACAATTAAAGAATTTGATCAAAGAGAAAAGGTGGAAACAGATACGAATAATACCAAATAAACAACAGGCTTTGCCGTAAGCAACTGGAAGGTATTCAGAATCTCGATATCAGCAGCCTTCCAGTCTCCTAAGCGGATATCTTTCCCATCTTCAAGCCATGCCTTGACCTTCAGACCATGAACAAGCATGGACCAACAGCAGTTAAAATTTATTCCATCAAATCTTTAAAATGATGTTACCATGGGGTTCACATTTAAACTGGAAGGGATACAAATGGTTATCAGCCAAAAGTTTATAAAATCAAGAAGAAATCTAAACACATATTCAGAGAGGCATCAACTAAGGTACTAGAGAAAATTTTCACATGCATCTGGCAAGTGATATGTGCCAATAAATTTGCAGACAAGCTAAAAAATTATTTTGAATGACCAAGACAAACCTTGCCACACAGCTCATGCTCTATTTTCAACTGCTTGTCGTTGCTTCTCTTCATGCTCTTTTCAACGTCTTCTATTCTTCTGTCCACAAATTCAATATCCTACATTGCATTCATGAAAAATAATATTTAAAAAATCTCCTCACAAGGACTATGTAACATTCATCTTCTAGATAAAATCCAATGGTTGCATTTGTATCTAAGTAAGTGGTGTATGCAGAGAATCAAAGGCAGGACTGAAGAAGTGAAACAAATTGTCTACAGATACTTGGGATAAGTTGTCAAAAAAACCCCCCAAGACAAGGCTAAACAATTCTTACTAAAGTAAAAACAGAAGAGAGGATGCTAATCATTACAGCATAAAACATTAAAAAACCAAACTGTCTGGTTCTTAAAAGTCTATATTGAGTCAGCTCCCACGTACTGTGAAGCTAAATTTCATAATTTCCCCAGTTCAGGCAATGAGTCATCATACAAAAGTGCTGCCATGCTATAAAGGAAGATAATTATGCTAAATATGGAGAGAAATAAGAGCACACTGGGTCATTGAATGTCCCAACAAAAACGATACTTGATCATGTCAAATTAAGTTCTTTTATCCCCAGAAAAATTTTGAAAGGACACCACATACAACCTAGCATCTTAATACCATTACAAAACAAATAAAAGAATAGGAAAAACAACACCTACTGACTGCAGTAGTGCCAGATATGTTAGAAACTACAAAGTTTCTCATGAAAGGTCTAATGACTCAAAGCAAAACTTGTCCTCACTACAACCTCAAAGAACATACCTTTAGCCGTAACTCAGCAGTAATAACCTCCAAATCTCTTACAGGATCCACAGAGTCATCTACATGAATAATATCCGGATCTTCAAATGCACCTAAAGGACATGAATATAGGTATAGGTAAGAAGTTACATAAATATACCAATAAAGTACTTATAATACAACATAGGGCATAAAACCATGTCAAGAGGAGCAAGGTATGAAATAGGAATCTCCAAACATTTTCTCAGTATGACCACAAAACACTGATCACGTAGAAAAAAAAGAAAGCTCCTTGCACACACAGATGGAAATTTTCTCATCTTTATGATGCAGATAGGAACCCCTTCCCACAATTTGCTTTTAAAATTTTTAGTAGTTCAGATCACTATAAACAAGGTCAAAGCCACAGAAGCATGGCAGAGGCAAGGAGAGCTAACAGAGAATGACGTTTTTGGGATGCAAAAGATAAATTTAAACGTTTGTACTCCCTCAGAAAAATAAAAATGGCAAAGGACTTCATAGACATAGGCTAAAAATAGGCATTTGAACTAGATATTTAGTCAAACTCATTGCAATCAGTATTAAACTCATTCCTGGAAAGTAGACTCAAAAAAAGTAATGGATAAACAGTAACATTCAAATTGAGTTGCAATGAGGATAGGCATCTTACGCAGCACATGAAAGATTCCATCAACTGCACGGATATGGGATAGGAAATTGTTGCCCAACCCCTGGCCTTCATGGGCACCCTTAACCAATCCAGCTATATCATGGATTTCCAGGAAAGCAGAAACCTGAATGTAACATGTAAGAAGAACTTTATATAGTTGAACAGGTAAGCTTTCTGGAGGGCAACATTTGTAATATGATATCACATTTATGATATAGCTGGATAGGTAAGTTTTCTATACACATACGATAATACCTTGAATGAGAAGTGAAATATTCAAACACAAACCTCACTTTTTGGCTTGTACAATTGGCAAAGCCAATCAAATCTCTCATCAGGGACATTAATTCGAGCCTCATTGGGCTCAATTGTACAGAAAGGGAAGTTCTCTGCTGGTATCGCCAACTTTGTTAATGTGTTGAAAAGAGTTGACTTACCAACATTTGGCAGTCCAACCTGAAAAATACAGGAAATTTTAAAGTTAAATTCATAAAATTGATACTCATCTACGTTAGTCTCCATCATAATGAAAAAGAAGCATCAGAACAAAAAGGCCAGTTTGTTGAAAATGTCTATTTGACAAGAAAAACATTTCACACAGCAGTTCGGAACTTCGGTGAACACTGCTAGCACCCAGAGAACAGACTATGGTTTTCTGATTATCCAACTCTTAGAATATGATTTACCACATAAAGCTACAAAATCTATTTAAAAACTCATTCAAAACCAAACAAAATTCGACACCTTCACTTTCAATTTCCATTTACATTACAAAGGCATTTGATTTTCGTAATTAAAAATCAAAAGTACCGCTGGATCAAATACAACACATACAATATCAGAACAGCTAAAGCAACAATCGACAGGAAAAGAAAAAATTGATGACCTATCGAAATGCTGAAGTATTTAACTTTTCATTTTCAACTTATAAAACTTTTGACCCTTTTCAACTTAACAGTTGAAGGAAAAAAAAATATGCGTTTCTTTGGCAGCAAAACAGATGATGAATATCCAAGCACCACAGAATAAAGAGAAGAAAAGAAGTAATTACAATGCCAATCTTGAGATGAGAGGAGAATCGACCGAGGATCGGCCTCTCTGCTGGTGCTTCCTTAGATTTGGCTGCTTTTGGAGGCATCTTCGTTTCTTTTCCGCTCTGTTCTTCTCTCTGTTGTGATACTATCTAGGGTTTTGTCGCAAAGAACAGAGAAGAGTGACGAAGACCACTGATTCCGCTAGCTAACAAAGGAATTTACAAAAATGGATTCGAACTCTGGGCTTTAGCTTAGCCCAACTTGGTTAATAAACAAAAATATCTGAAAAAACAAATATACTAAACAAAAACTGAATCGGTCTAAAATTAAGACACGAGTAATGAAAGAACGAGGCTCCCACAGTGTCACTTCTTCAACCCACTGTTCTTCGCCTCCTTGGTCTTCCTCATACCTACACAACAGTCAACCCTCAAACAGTAAAATCCATAACCCACAAAGAATACACATTTATCACGTCACATTTCAAACTCAATAACTAAAACATAAAAATGCACCTGTCAACTTTATAATGAAGGATGCTGCTGAGATCAATGGCTTTACGATTATCGACGGAATTACTATGAATTGAGAAGATTCCAAGGGCGAGAAGAGTAGTCAGGATCAGGAAAGTGAACATGATGTGCATGATTATTATCCGCGTTGAAGAGGACGATATTCGAGGTGGAAGAAGAGAGTATCTCGCTTTGGCCATTGTTGATTCCTCAAAACCCATGAACTTATAGAATGAACGTTTGGCTTGTGAGGTTCTAAGTCTTTGAGAAGACTTTCGTAATTCTTCTTGTTTTCCTGATTGTCATGTGGGTTTTGTGATATTGGAGAAGAAGTGAGAAATATTAAATTGCAATCAATTTTAACAGGCTGTTGTTGTGGCTTATGGACATGTCCAACTATTCCACTAAAATATTACATCATGGTGTAAAATAGATTATTTCAAGAATTTTTTTACACTAAATTTGGTGCTACTTTAATCACTCTATGTTATTTTTTTATTTATAAAAATAAAAATAAAAATATTGTTATTAATTAATTAATTAGTTAATATATACTTTATATTAAATTAATATTATTTAACAAATATAATTAATATTATGGTAACAACAAATTAATAACATACACAAATATAATATTTTTATTGCACATTTAACCTCTAATCTTCTAAATTACCATATCATTCCCACAAATGTTCAATTAATACATTATGACGTTCATAATGAGTTTCTTTATTTTTAATTTGCTTATGTCTAGCAAGGAATTCTTGAAATATAATTATATCGTCTCTATTAATATTAATTCCAGGGGCTAGCATTTCGCTCCAACCTTATATGGCCGCTTGAGTATCACATTCGTCCTCAATGATCATATTGTGCATTATAATACATGCTGACATAATATTAATATGGATTTTTTTCCAAAATGTGTCAGTCCCTTGATAATTGCAAATCGTGATTAGAGAACCCCAAATGCACGCTTGACATCCTTCCTACATGCTTCTTGCATCTTTGCGAATAACTTCTTTTTTGGACCTTAGGGATCATGAATGGTTTGCATCAAGGTAGACTATTTTGGATAAATACTATCAGCTAAATAATATCCAGTATTGTACACTTTTCCTCGAATAATATAATGCGCAAAAGGTGCTATTCCTTTGGCAAGGTTTGTGAATAAGTGAGATGTCTCTAACACATTAATGTCATTATTTGACCATAGCAAACCAAAATGTGCATGTCATATCCACAAAACATAATTAGCTACAACTTCAAGAATAATAGTTGAGGATCCACTACGTTCACTATATTATCCTGCCTAAGTTGTGGGACAATTTTGCCACGTCCAATGCATGCAATCTAAGCTGCCTAGCATCCCTGAAGAATCACGTTCTTTATTAATTTTAAGCAGTTTTGCAATGTCATTAGCATTAGGTGCTCTTAGATAAATCTGTCCAAAGACATCCACATTGGCTCGACAAAACCTTTTTGTACTTTCAATTTCAGTTGATTCTCTAATTTTAATGTATTCATCAGTTGAATCAATTGATACATCACATGCCAACATTCTAAATGCTGTTGTTACTTTTTGTAAACTAGACAATCCTAGTTTACCACATCCATCTCTCTGTTGCATAAAATAGTCGTCATGACCTTCAACAACACCAACAAGTCGTAGGAATAAATTCTGACTCATTCGAAATTGCTTGTGCAATATTGTTGCATTATATCTTGGATTTTCTGCAAAATAATCATCCCATAGTCTTTGATTTATTATAGCACGATCACGATAAATTACTCTATGACTAGAGATTGAGCCTTTGTGCTTTGGATGGTTCACTATATTGTTCATATAGTAATCAATTGCAAGGCTGTTATTAGTGTATGTAAATAGTAACTCTTTGTTTTGTGCTAATATTGCAAAAGTGAGATCCAATTCATCCTCCGATGATGAGGATGAAGATAAGGATAATATATGAAAAGTACTAGCATTAGTACTCATGGTTGTAGACAAATATAGGGAATAGTTCAAAGAAAAATCTGCTAGTGATTCATTCCCTTATATAGTAAATAACTCAAGACGAGATAAGGAATCTCTGCACAAAAATATAACTCTTTTTCTTTTTAACCGTTGGATTAGATTGCATTTATCTCAACCGTTAATTAGTATTTTTATCCTATCCACACAATATCCAAGATAAGATAAGGAATCTCTGCAAAAAATCTAACTCTATTTATTCTCAATTGTTGGATTAGATTGCATTAATCTCAACCGTTCATTCTCATTCATTGGATTAGATTGCATTCATCTCAACTATTAGTTAGTATTCTCATCCTATCCACACAGTATCCAAGACAAGATAAGGATTCTCTGCAAAAAAAATCTAACTCTATCTCTTCCCAGCTATTGAACTAGATTGCATTCATCTCAACTGTTCATTAGTATTCATATCCTATATACATAATATCCAAAATAAGATAAGGAATCTCTGCAAAAAATCTAACTCTATTTCTTCCCAACCGTTGGATTAGATTGCATTCATCTCAACTGTTCATTAATATTCTTATCCTGTCCACACAATATCCAAGACAAGATAAGGAATCTCTACAAAAAAATCTAACTCTACCTCTTTAAAGTCGTTAGATTAGATTACATTCATCTCAACCGTTTATTGGTATTCTTATCTTTTCCATAACATCTCTATAAATAGTTTATTTGTTCTGCTAAACCGAAACTCTCGTTTCATATAACACTCTTTGAAATCCTAAAATATAATACTCTTTCAAACCTAACCAAAAAATGTCAAGCTCAAATTTTGGTGTAAAACCTTCAAATACCTCTCGAAGTACATCATATTCAGTTGAAGAAGATCGAGTCCTGTGTCATGTATATCTTAATATTTCACAAGACTCAGTCACTGGTAGAGATCAATCCATGACTCAGTTTTGGTCTCGTATCACAACTGAGTACCATCAAATGCTGCCGAATCATATTACCACTGTTCGACCTTGGAGTTCTTTACAAGCTCGATGACAAACTATAATGACAGCTATTGAAAAATTTAGAAGATGTGTTCAACAAATTGAAAACTTGAATTCAAGTGGTGCTTTTGAACAAAATATTATAAGTACTTTATTTATTTATTTTTCTTTGTATGAATTAAAATACATTTGGTTTATATCTTAAAATCTAACTTAAGTTATATTGTTGTCTTATAATTAGAGAAAGCAAAAGATTTACTTATTTAAGATCCAAAATTTCAAAATGGTTTCAAATTTGATCATGTATGGCCAATCCTAAAAAATATGGAGAAATATGTTGATACTAGCAAAGAGAAAGCGTTGAGTCATCGAAAACGATCTAAGTGCAATGAAATGTCATCGTTCGAATCTCAAGAATCAGATAAGGCAATAGGATCATCATCATTTTGTATTGATTTAAATAATGATTTTAAAGTTGAAGATCCATTTATTGAAAGAAATAATGAAGTTGATCCTCCTATTATGAGGAAGAAAGAAAAAATGAAAAAGGAACAAAATGAGGAAATGAAAAAACTTTTTATGTCAATGAATAAAGAAATAAAAGGAATGTTTTATGAAAGTCAATCTCTTCTTGAAAAAAATTATGAATTTTAGTTATTACGAGCTCAAAATGAGATAAAAAAATTAGAGCTACGATATAGACGGGAAGATAATAAAATTTTATTCAAAGATCTAGATTTCATCAAAAATCCAGTGATACGTGAGGCTTTCATAAATGAACAAATGAAAATTTATGTAAAAAGTGCTCAAGAAAGAGAACCTCAAAGAGGAGTTAGCTCATCTAATGGCTTTAACCAATAATTTGATTTTGGAGGAAATGAGGATGACCTTCCAAACTATTAATTATTTATGTTAAATTAATATTCTCAAGTGTTTTAGTTTTACTTTTAATTTGATTGTTGTAATTTTAGTTTGACTGTAATCTCGAGTCTGATTGCAATTGTAATTTATTTTAGTCTAGTTGTAATTTCAAATATTCATTGAGTTTTAATTTTTTAAATCAATGTTGTAGTTTATGTACCTTTTATTTCAAATTTATTTTTTATTCTTAACATATTTTATTAATGAATTTATAACACTTATAAATAAGAATTATAAATAAATATTAAAATAAATTTAATATTATATTAAATATTAGTGTCATTTTAAATGTCTTAATGAGATCTTTGTAATGATATATTTTGTGTAAAATAATATATATTTAAATTTAATTACTTAGTAAATTATGAAAATAAATCAAATTGTGATAATGACATAAAAAGAATATGTTAAAAAAAACAAAGTTATCTTTTTACAACTTTTAGTGCATGAATAACAACAACACATCAAATTTAATATATTACTATTCATTAAACCATTTTGGCATCTTTCTTGGAGTGAATTCAATTTAATGTTTTAATGCCTTCTTTGGAAATGACCTAATTTTATAATCATTGGCTTTGCTGCAATTCAAGCACGATTGCCATCTGGTTACTTGAAATGCGAAACTGGACAGTTCAATTATGTTCTTGGGGTTATTGGAGATTGCCTTTGTATCTGCATGTTCATGCGTTCTTCTATTCGTAGATTGAAACATAAGAATATAAGTTTATTACTTGCACTTTTCTTGCCAGAATTTTCTGTCTATCTCCTCGTGCCTTATTTTCATTTGTCCCAGAGCTGAATTTTTTTTTATTAAAGAAAAACTGTCGGAGAAAGTTACAGAACAGATCTGGAGAAATTGATCTCCGACGTATCCTCAAAAAGGATATGTTAGCACCCTAGAAATGCAATAGTGAAGTAGGTTATACCAATATTAAAATATACTGCCTGGGTGATAAATCGGTCAACACTTCTGTTGCTCTCTTGATAAACATGCCGATAAATAACAGATCAGTTACGAGTAAACAGTTCGTAAATACCTGCTACAATAAGGTTGATCGCCTGGTCCAGAGCTGATTTTTATTTGCATAACTTTGGTCAATGTTTCAGCTTTTTCATGCTCACATGTTTACTACCTTGTGTGCATCAATGGACCACCATAAGTACTATATTAGTACGGTCAGTCTGGATACTTGAGATCGGAAGAAGTTTTTTTCAAAATGTTATAGCTTGAACTGATGAATCTCCGTTCCAAACAACGATTGTTTTAGTACATTGCTGAAGCATCAAAGTCCCTGTTTACTGCTTCCGGACACGTGTTCTTTTGGATGATAAGACTATTTGGAGGATGCCAACAGAAGTCTGAGAAAGAGTAGAAGTCCATGATCCTCTGCAGCTTACTTAACAATCATGAAGATTAAGATGACTTGTCATGCGTGCCATTAGTGCTACGGCATTACACCAGTCGGCCTATTTAGGTACTATTATGTAATATTAAACGGGTACAAACTTAAAAAACAGCCAGGGACGTAACACATGACATCCTGGTATATTAACATCCTTACTCACTGCTGTTACATTGGAGATGACAAGGCTGAATTCTAGTTTATATAAAATTTTGCTCCAAAACAATAAAAAGAATCTCCAACCATAGAATATTGAGATGAGATTTCTCTAGCTCCTGCCACAATGTACCATTAAGTTTACTGCCAAAGTGTAGCTTTAGTGTGATATACATTAACAAATCTTTATCAATCTTCAATCTCAGGTTTGGTAGTCTGCTAAACAGGTTCGATTCTCGCTTCGGCTACTCTCTCTCCCTCGTCTGGCAAATCCCCAGTGCTTGAAAAGGACTTGTCCTTGGCATTATTATGCAACCAAGCTTCTTGGAGTTGTAAAACATACTCCAAATGCCACAGCACCTCGCCCATTGTTGGTCGATTCTTTCCCTCGTCCGCAAGACACTTTTCTGCTATCTCTCCAAACTTTTTCATTGATTCAGGGCAGTAATTGCCCCTGAGGTGTGGGTCAATGACGGTCTCAAGTGATCTCTTCCGTTGCCACTGCATTGCCCACTCTGCAAGGTTAATCTGATCCTTTGGCAAGCTTGGATTTATGACAGCTCGAGCACAGACTACTTCAAACAAGACGACACCAAAAGAGTAAACATCTGACTTCTCAGTCAACTGTTGTCGCCTGAAGTACTCGGGATCTAGGTATCCAAAGCTCCCCTTCACTGCTGTACTAACATGGGTGTGCTCATAAGCAGGGCCTGTTTTCGACAACCCAAAATCTGACATCTTTGCCACTAGATTCTCATCAAGAAGTATGTTAGTTGTCTTAACATCCCTATGAATTATTCCCCTGTCAGCTCCTGAATGAAGGTAATGGAGTCCCCGTGCAGCACCAATGCATGCTTCTAATCGTTGCTTCCAATTCAAGGGAGGGAGATCACTTCCAAAAAGATGGCTTCTGAGACTGCCTTTTGCCATATACTCATAAACCAAGATCAACTCATTCTGTTCTTCACAGAATCCAATCAAGGAGACCAGATGCCTGTGTCTCAGCTTTGAGAGCGTATCAATCTCTGTCTGGAATTCTCTGAGGCCTTGCTCAGACTGGGGATTTGATCGTTTAATGGCTGCAAGTATGCCATCTCCAATCTCTCCTTTGTATACTTTCCCAAAGCCTCCGACTCCGATCACCAATGCTTCATCAAAGTTACTTGTTGCTGAACGAATCTCTACCAACGTAAACCACTTGCCAACTCTGGTAGATACTACAGATCCACATAGATTCTGGGTTCCTCTCTTAACATTAGCAACACTAATAGTGGAACCGGGTAGAAACAAAGACCGCCACCATGTGTTTTTTGCCTTACTCGATTCTTTCCTCTGGTTCTTGTACAAGCAAAAGATGAGAGTAAATATAGCCGCAAGAATTATAACAGAGGCCACACCTACACCAATTCCCACCCAGAGAATCCAAGACTTTCTTCTTCTTGCAGAATTCCCACTTGACTCAATTCTTCCTGTGTAGGCAAGATTACCATTCTTACTCAGCTTGAAAATCTCCAGCCCGTTTAAGAGAGCATCGGTTCCTGAAGCACCAGCTGCAGTGTCAGGACCTAATTGAATCCAGAGTGTGTTGATTCTGGTGGAGACTGCATCAAAATAGTCCTTATGATAAGCCTTGTTCATCCCTCCTGCTTGCAAGAAAACATCAAAATTATCGGAAGCACTCCTGTTGTTTATGTAGATCCTGAAAATTCGCTGATTTGCCTTTTCATATATCAACTCACAAAAATGCAACCGGATCAAATAATCAAAGCCAGGATCAACCTCAAATTTCCATGACATGTTCAACCTTTTCTCCAACACTTGAGCATTAGACATAGTTCTAGCAGTTTCATACACAGAAAGAGGAGCAATCAAGGAGTCATTGCTGGAGGTATACGTGATGTTGGAACTGTTGCTGATCTCTAAACCAGCATTTGCTGTGATCATGTAGCTGGAATCCACTGCCCACATCCTCCAAAGGCCTGAATCACCACTGGGTTTAATCTCTTTACCACCGACATTCAACCTATACATGGATTCAATCCCCCGACCTTTCAAATCTATATTTGCAGCATTTCCACCAACCTTACTCACCGAATCTGGAAAAAGCCCATCCCCCACAGGGACAATCTCTATGGCATTTATGAACCCAAAGGACCCTTTAGATGGAAAGAACTCAATCACGAGTTCATTTGAATCGAGTGCTAGAATGAACTCCTTAACAAACGAGGAGGAGCTTGAACTGTCATTGGAATACTGCAAGTATAAACTCTTATGTGAAATCTCACCTACAACATCCAACTCTGATACCAGCTTAAGGTCATTAGCCACCACACTAAACGAGGATTTATTAACATCATATTTCTCAAAAGGAAATGGAAAAAAGTGGAGTCTAACAAAGTAATTTCCTTGCATCCCTGCAAATGAGTAATTCATGTCACCGGTAAATACTCGGGCGGTGCTGTAGAGTGGTCCATCTGTTGGATCACCAATTTCTGTGCTTCCAGGAGAACTGAGGGTAATATTGTCGTCAGAGAACAGGTCACCAATCCACGTCCTACCATCCACATTTACAGTGTTATTGGCACCACAATTTATTAGAGAGGACCTTGGCTGAGCTTCTCCAATGCTTACACCTTTTAGTATTATCCCCAGAAATATGAAAAACCAGATCCCTCTTACCTGGACCATCATCACTGAAGCTTGACCAGATTAATTAATATGCTCTTAATGTACAATCAATTGTACATGAAAATCCTATATCTAGACAATGTATACTTAAGCCCCTTTACACCTCATGTATCAAACGCAGAACCATACAGTCTCAATAGCAGATTACTTCATTCAAGTGTCTGCTGCAAACATCCAGTCACCTTCACAATGCTCACCTATGGAGTTCTGTTCTCTGTGTCAAACGCATTTAAGCAAACATCAAAATTCTTATAAAGGCCCACCACAAGATTTTTTTTGAGCTTTTCCACCTGCAATTAACACATCCCAGTTAAGCACCAGATCTGAACTGACAAGAAGTATACCAAAAAGAGAGGCAAAATATAATAAACGGAAAGAAGGAAAGAAGAGAAACGGAAACAAAAATCCAAAAGGGCAAAGGGAAAAGAAATTGACAAGGCTTTTGCTTACAGATTGAGTCCCAGAGAAGATACAGGGAAGGGAAAAGATGAAGGTAGGGGTGAATGCGAACAAGAACCTAGAACATAGACTTGGATTTGTTGGGAACAGCTAGGAAAACTTGGCCCGTTCTAGCTTTTATCTAGTTAAATGATTGTACTCTTAGGAAAAGGACAAGAATCTGACATAATTCAGTCCGAACAACTGGTGACTTGTAAGAGGGTACATTTCTAGTTTACTTGTGTCAAAAAAAGAAAAAAGTACTAGTAACCCCCCGACACTCTTTTATTATTTAACAAACGGAACGGACAAGGATGGGCTAAGCAGAGGATGGAACTCCATTATTAGTAAGGTGCGTCACATGCACTTGTCCAGAAGATGATGAGCAGTGAAGTTGTTCGGTGTTTGGCACAGTGGCATTACAGAACTGCCCTTGTGATTCAAGTATTACTAATAGAAAAAGCTGTGACTAGTCTCCCACTCTTCCGTACCAATGGTAGTAGTCCGTGAACATGAATACACTTATTAACATCCTCCCACTAAACATGCAGACATGTCTCACTGCGCTTTGGAACCTTTCACATTTTCCCTTTTCGGGTAGTCTGTTTACACCGAAATATCTCCTTCATGGTTTTCGTTCACCTCAAATAGTTGATAAAGTTACAGTCTTTTGCAGGGCTTTGGGATGGCGTCTTGAACAGTGAATATCCATGACGAGTCAAAGCAGTGGTTAACTTTCACTTTTAAACCTTTCCTTGTCAGATCATTTCTTCTGATATTATAACGTGCCTCTCTCTCTCTCTACTTAGGCTTGGTTTGGTTCGAGGATTAATAACGAGATAGAATACAACGTAACACATTTCTACCGTTTATTTAAAAGTTTCATAATAGAATGAGATGAAAGTGGAGGATTTTATTTTACGTTCCATTCTATTTTAAACAGTGAAAATAAAAAACTTTCGATTCGAAGGGTTTAGGATGGAATGTAAACTAATAAATACATACTACCTAATATACCCTCAATAATTCTTCTTCGTATTAACTCTGACCAAATCATAATATTAATATATTAAATAGAATATAGTAATATTTAATATAATAAATTTTATTAAA
>JAOTAX010000003.1:30047794-30061021 GCA_025629825.1 Erythroxylum guanchezii | reverse complement strand
ATTTGAATTTAATTTGATTTATTACACTTCCATTATTATTGAACTGTTTGTGAGTTATTTCTGGATTCCGGACCTGAGATTCAAGGAGTTTAATAGTTGGGCTTGTATTGGGAGTGTTTTGATTTGATATGAATTTGACATTTGATTCTTAACGTAAGTTGATTGCCAGACTTAGGTCCGATGACTGTGAAATCTTGTCTGAGCATTTGTATAAGATTGTGATATATGAGATACTCAGAAATTGTTGCATTTCATAAAATGCATTCTCAAATAAAGGCATTGTGACTTGAGTTACCAATATGAAACGCTTCCACGTAGAGCTTTGCTCCGTAATTTCTAATTTTGCACATAGAGCTATACTCCGTGATTCTGTTTGACTGAGCCCTATGGGCCAGTATTTGTATAAGTTTGTGATAGGCACTCGATCACAAAAATAAGAAAGAATGTGAGTCTCATGCATATGACATTATAAGATTGAAATTTATTGAATGGTTTGCAAAGCTGAATGAGTGATAAATTGATGTGATTTTTTTGTTATACTTAGCAATGTGAACTGTGTGATCTTATGATATACCATGTTGTGTGAACATCTAGAATGTGTTTATGATCTGAATGAGTGTCTGTGAAATGTGTATTATGTGTATGTGATCCGGTGAAATCATTAACGATGGTTCACTCATTGAGTTCGCAAAACTCATAAAAATTGCAACGTGGTTTTTCAGGTACGAAACAGGGGACTTAGTTCTTTAGATAGGACTAAAGGGCCCTTTGGATTTTGTTATAGCTC
The DNA here is from genome assembly GCA_025629825.1 of Erythroxylum guanchezii. Taxonomy (NCBI): domain Eukaryota; kingdom Viridiplantae; phylum Streptophyta; class Magnoliopsida; order Malpighiales; family Erythroxylaceae; genus Erythroxylum; species Erythroxylum guanchezii. Next base: position 30,060,234 of record JAOTAX010000003.1, on the reverse strand, counting down.
AAAATTCTGTCAGCTGGCCCCAGGAGTGTTGAGTCTGGTATTTTGTAGCTTTTGTTAGAACCTGTATGAGGTTATGTAATTATTTGTCTAAAGGAAATAATATAAATCTTGTGGATAAATAAAATGAATGGTTTTAAAATTTACTGACTTTTAAATGATGTTAGTTGATGCCATATGTAAGTTGGAATTGTTTTTGCTCTAACATACCATTATAATAGGTTACGTTCCTGGAAGTTTGGGTATGTACCTTATCGTAGTGGGATGTTGTAAATTCTACGTCCCTCACAAAAATCTCATCATCAGCCCTCAGTATAGAAATTTACTTGGGTTAAAAAGAGTCAATTGTAAGCGCTCGTGGTTATTAAATCGATGAAGGAAACTTTGCAAAATGATTGGTATTTTGATAGCCGATGTTCACGCCACATGAAAGGGGAAAAGAATTACTTAACTGATTATCAGAGTTGTAAGGATGGTCATGTAACCTTCGGAGATGGAAAAAGTGCTTCGGTGATTGGTAGAGGAAGATTATTCATGAATGGATTGCCTCCCCTACTCTAAGTCGATGGACTAAAAGCCAATTTGGTGAGTATAAGCCAATTTTGTGATGATGGTTTGTTAGTTAATTTAGAAGTAATGAATGCAGGGTGTTAACTGAATAAGGTGAATGTCTTGTGAGCGGCAAACGATCAGCCAACAATTACTACATGTTGTAGGTTATGACCACCTATAAATCAGTTGCCGCCAACAATTACTACATGTTGCAGGCTATAACCACCTGTAAATCAACCATACATGAAAATATCATTGATCTATGGCATCAAAAGCTTGGTCACGTAAACTTTGATCTCATTAGCAAGTTAATGAAATTGGAAACTGTGAAGGGTCTACCCACAATGAATAAAGAATCAATTTGTAGCAAGTGCCAAATAGGTAAACAGATAAGAGTGCCACACAAAAAGGTTAGACACGTTACCTCATCATGTACACTTGAATTAATTCACATGGATTTGGTTGGTCCAACATAACATGATAGCATTGGTGGAATGAGATATTTTTTAACTTGTGTTGATGATTATTCGAGATATACTTGGGTATCATTTTTGAAAAAAAATCAGATGCTTTCAAGGCTTTTAGAAGCCTATGTGTGCAAGTCATGAATTTGAAAAATATAGTTGTATTGAGAATTCAATTGGATCACGGAAGGAAATTTGAGAATACAAGCTTTAATGACTTTTGTGATGAGTATGACATCATACAAGAGTTTTCAGCACCTAAAACTCCACAACAAAATTGAGTTGTCGAAAGGAAAAATAGAACACTTCAAGAAATGGCCAGATCTATGTTGAATGGAAGAAAATCTACATAACTGACCCTCCGAACAAACTTAAACAAGCAACGAGACAAGATTGAAAAATTGGACAGATCTGCAATTAGTTGCTGTTGAGGAAGTAACTGCGCGAATTGAAGAACTGTCAGTTACTTCAGATGATGAATCACCCAAAACACTTGATGCGAAAATTGTTCCTTTAAATGTTCAAAACTTGAGAGAAGCTGATTTGAAGCGGGATTCTCCCTCCCGAATTAGAAGAAATCATCCAGTAGAGAACGTCATTGGAGATGTCAATGAAAGAAGAAAAACAAGGGAAAGAAAAAGGGTTGATTATCGAGAACTTGCGGGATACTTATGCTACACATCTTCGTTCGAGCCAAAGAACATTAAAGAAGTTCTACAAGATGAGTTCTGGGCAACAACCATGCAAGATGAATTGATTCAATTTGCACATAATGATGTATGGGAATTGGTGCCAAGACCATCGGATGTCAACGTGATTGGAACAAAAGGGTGTTTCAAAATAAAACAGGTGAAAAGGGCAATGTAACCAGAAATAAAGCAAGGTTAGTAGCTCAAGGATATTCACAGGTTAAAGGAATAGACTTTGATGAAAAATTTGCACTAGTGGCTCGACTTGAGTTTATCATATTACTATTGGGTATAACATGTATAAAAGGCTTCAAGCTCTATCAGATGGATGTGAAGAGTGCGCTTCTGAATTGGTTTATACAGGAAGAGGTATATGTCAAGCAACCGAAAGGATTTATTGATTCAGCCCATACAGATCACATTTTTAAGCTGAAGAAAGCTCTTTACGGTCTCAAACAAGCACCAAGGGCTTAGTACGAAAGGCTCATACAATATCTCATTAAGCAAGGATATAAACGAGGTAGTGTTGACAAAACTCTATTTATTAAAAAGTTTAAATCTGATTTAGTGATTGCTCAGATCTATGTTGTTGACATTGTGTTTGGTTCCACACATCCGAAGATGGTAGATGAATTTGTTGAATTAATGACATCCGAATTTGAAATGAGTATGGTAGGTGAGTTAAATTTCTTTTTGGGTTTGCAAATTAAACAAGTGAATGATGGAATTTTTATATTGCAAACCATATATGCCAAGAGTTTAATAAAGAAATTTTGTCTTGAGAATGCCAGACGTGCGAGAACACCTATGAGTATCTCAACGAAGCTAAACAGAGATGAGAACGGTAAAAGCATTGATGTTAGTATCGGAGCATGATCGGGAGTTTATTATATTTGACTGCAAGTAGGCCAGATATCTGTTACAACATCGGCGTATGTGCTCACTATCAAGCCAAACCGAAAGAAACACATCTGACAGCTGTAAAGAGGATTATCAAATATGTAAGCAGAACATCTATTTTGGAATATGGTATACATCTGACTCTACATCTTATCTAGTTGGATATAGTGATGTAGATTGGGCTGGAAACTTAGATGATCGAAAAAACACTTCAGGAGGATGCTTCTTTTTAGGTAACAATCTGATCTCGCGGTACAATTAGAAGTAGAACTCAATTTCATTATCGACCGCAGAGGCTGAATATATCGCTGCAGGTAGTTGTTGTTGACAACTTCTTTGGATGAAGTAGATGTTAGAATATTACGAGACTGATCAAAATATGTTGACAATTATGTGTGATAACAAGAGTGATATAGACATCTCAAAGAATCTGGTTCAATACTCTAGGAAGAAACACATTGATTTGAGGTACCACTTTATTTGAGAGCTCGTGGAGAGTAAAATAGTCATCTTGTCACATGTATCTATGGAAAAGCAGCTGGTGGAGATCTTTACGAAACCTCTTAACGCAGTCAGGTTTAAACTTCTTCGAGGGGCCTTGGGACTTTGTGCCCTATATGTCTAATGTATTCTTTTAAAAAATGAAACATTACGTTTTTACAAAAGGGATTAAAATCCCTAGTTTTTTTCATCTTATTTATGCTGTCACCAAAGCATTTATGACTACATCTTCTTTCCTTCCTTTGATTTTCAAGCACTTGGTTTGGCAAACTTAAAGGGCTCATCGACGGCTATTCATCATCATCTTGTGACTTTGTGTTAACTGAAGATTCTTAGCCTCTTCAGCAGTGTGGGCTTTGTATTTCTCACGAGTTTTTTATCCCTTTTGTCGGCATCACTTATCTTATTTGGTTTGGGTTTTTGCCTTTTGAGTTTAGAATGGGTAAGAACAAAGAGAAGTCACCTTTGGTTGTGGTGGAGAAGCCACCTCTGGTGCCCATTCGACGTTCATGTCGTCTCCTGTTGAATTCGAAGTCGAGAACAAAATTGACAGCGGTTGGGTCATCCTCGAGCACCCTCATTGACATTTCCGACACCACTTCAAATTGGGAGAGATTACCAGATTTGGTTGATGATGTTATTCGGGTATTATTCTCAATAGTTGACTCTTCTGATTCTGATGCGACTCCTAATGTAGAAGTACCACCAATTGCTTCTCCTCCGGTTCCTTCTACTACTCATGGGAAAAGGACAAAAAAAGATGGCTCAAAAAACTGTTCGCCCACCTTAATGCACTTCTTCCGACCGTATAGCAATGGGAAATGCTTTATCCTTCACATTTTACACTTTTACCGCTGAGAACAAATGGGACAACTTCAGCGATATCACCCTATTAACTTGGATGAATTTCATGATTATAATCTGGATAATCTTTCATCGGAAAGGAACTTACTACAAGATGCATTGCTACCGTAACACTATGATTCAAATTTGGTTAAAGAATTTTATTGCAATTTGACTGGTTACTACAAGCTGCATTGTTACCGCAACACTATAATTCAGATTTGGTAAAAGAATTTTATTGCAATTTGACTGGTGACATTTTGATTGATACTGCATTCACTTATAATCTGTAGTCTGAATATGTTTATGGGGTTTGATAATCTGTAGAATTTATGATGATGAGTGGGTCATTTCGAACGATGTGATAGCCACTGTGTTAACTGGAGGCAAGTTAAATGTCTGGCCGTCTAGTTCAATGCTCTGTTCATCTATGCTAACTCGAAAGTATTTTGTGGTTTTTAAGTTGGTTTTGGCTAATTAGATGCCTAATACACATGTTGTTTCGGTCTATTTAGCATAGGCCAAACTAGTCTATGCCATTAGTATCGGAGTGCATTTTAATTTGGGACGACTCATAATTGAGGCTATGTTGGCTCTTAGGGGAAAGTCACATTCTTTACTATACATTCCTTGTTTGATAACTCAATTTCTATATGAAAATGGAGTCCCTCAATTGGAATCAAGTATTCTTGAACTGGTTCCCTTGATGAACATTTCTCCAAAAATTTTCAAACAATACAACACGTTGGATCCTTCTGATGCCTCGGGGACGTCCTCTATCAATCCTCATGCCGCTTTGTTCACTGAGATTGAGCGGATTAAAAGAATCTTTCAAATGGGACTTGATGCTCTCCACCAACTAAAGCAGCGGGTTCTTCAACTTTCTAGTAACTCTTAACTTCTGTTTTTGGCATCCTTTGTCCCAAAGGGGGAGAACATATGTCTGTTGACTTACTTTTAACTCAGTGCTTTAATATATGAGACTTACAATCTATGTATAAGGTTTAATAGTCTCAAGGGAAAATTAGGCATAACTTTTATGATAACATTCAAGTCCACTCATACCCTTTTAGGCCTTAAAGAAGCATACATCAAACTTTTATTCGTAGCATACGTCATACATATAATCATGATAGGATATTTTGTTACCTTATAAGAACTTTCAAAACCTCTCTTGTCTAAAGGAAGATTCCTTATTGTGTACATAGAAGACTAAGCAGTGCATTTATGCTTCATCATACCTATATAACATGGTGTGCCATGTTATGGTATGTATAGACATGTTTTTTTTTTCTCAAATAAAGAATAATAAGCAAACTTTTGAAATTTTGGGTTAAAAAAGGAGGAGCCTAATAATTAAAGAATCAAGCTCATTTAGGTACCTAAAACACATTAATTACATTGCTTTGTAAGGTTATTATAAAAGACTGAGAAAAATGGTTTGTAGTAGAGATGAAAGTTATTAAAATGAGTATTATCTTTTAAGAGTTTATGCTTTTTATCTCAATGAATCTAGCCTTCTTGCCTCCATGAAGGTCCTGAAAATGTTATTGTAGGATGTAGAGAATTTAACCCTTAAAAATAACTGTTAAAACTTTTCAAAAGAGAATTAAACTAAGTAAGGGAGATGGGAAGAAAGAGATGCTTCCAATGGATTGAAAATTCAAAAAGAATAATTATTCAAATCATTCATAAGAAATGTTAAACAAGAGGTAATTATTAGTTGATATTTTTGAAATATGTGACATCTTGCACTTATTTTTCAATTTGAGTATAAATCCTTAACAATGAATTGGGTTTACATTATGAATAATTAAACATTTTTTAAAGTATGGTGTGGATATTAATGCCTAGACTTAGAGATTATTGAATAAAATAAGAATATTACATTATAATTTACATTAATTGAGTAATAATTTCTCTAAACTATTGAATAAGGATAAATTAGACTTAGTTATATGAGAATTGTATGTGACAAGGATCCCCTTATCTGATTTAACTCATTCTTGATTGAAATTTAGTTGGTTGACTATGTGTTTTAATATTTTTATTCGAGTTTAGGGTTATTTTCTAGCTTATCAAAACACACTAATTTACTAATATCTTAGTATGGTCAACCAATATCCTAAAACTTAATCTTTTTTATCTTTTCAGTGAGTTTGTAAAGAGTTTGGTCACCATCTCCTTAACCACCTATGCACATTGGTTGATTAATATTTTCAAGTGGTCAATCAGTGCCCTTTTTTCTAAAAACTTTTCTTCCTATTAACTTTGTAAGTAGATTAGTTGTATATACTAGTCAACCAAACCAATAGTTAGTTAACTAATATGGTTTTATGGTCAAGTAATGTAGTGAGCTCAAAATAAATGTTCAACACTGCTTGTTGGACCCCGAACTTTTCTATTAAATGGGAAATTGTAGGAGATTATTTATGTGTAAAGAAAAGGAGAATTCTTGAATTTGAAATGAAATAGAAAAGATGGTTTAGATACAAGATGGGTCATATGTGATATGTTGGAAGTTAAAAGCTGGAAAATGTAATTGAAACATGTTCATTGAGTATGCTTTGGTGTTTTAGCCATAACCTTTTCTCTAGCTATCCAAATGAGATGATTTTTTGATTTGGAGTAAACTAGGGATATAGGGCTACAAATGTTCTGATGAAATCGAGTTTTAATTTAGTCTCTAAGAATATCAATTTTCGGATGGAAGTTGAGCACAGAATATTGTTTTAGTATAAGAACAGTCCAAAAATATTTGGAGTATAACTTTTAGACTATTGAACCAAATTGAATGATTTTGATGTCATTAGAAAATTAAAACATGAGGAACATTTTTCCAGAAGGAAGTGCTATCAAATTCCTTCAATTACATGATTAAAAAAAGGTCTTGATTTTTGGAAAGAGTTAAGCATGATTTAAATAATTTTGAGGTCTTGCTAGATTAATTATTTTATTTGGAGTTAATTATTATGTTAATGATGGTAGGATTTTAAAATATGGTTTAGTTGAATTAAGTAGTAACAGTATATATGTATGAGGGCATTTTGGGAAGATCACTTAAGCCATTTAAGTTACAAGGCATATAAGGAAGGGTAAAAGGGTCTTTGGACACTCATTAAGGGTATTATAGGAAAAAGGAGGAGTTGTCTTGCTTTTTAAGAAGTGGAAAACGTGGATTGAAAGGGAGAAGAAGAGAAGAAACGAAAATTTAGAGAGAAAGCAAGGAGAGGGCTCGGTTTTGAGAGAAAGGAAGAAGGAAAAGCTAGGGTTTCATCATTTCTTGGTTTTCAAGAGGGATTTTCAAGTTGTTCAGGAAGGAAAAAAGGAAGAGGAGGATTAGAGCTCTCATTCAAGCCAAGAAACTCTTCATTTGGTGAAGATTCAAGGTAAGTTTGATCTTAATATTTTGGATTTTTAAAAGGGTTTTGGTTCATATAGCGTAAGAAATATATGGGTTTAAGAATTCTAGGATCAATTTTAGTGAATATGTCTTATGGGGTTCTCAATTGGAATGCCTATTGATTTAGGAATTTTGCCATTGATGAAAAAGATCAAAAGAGGCAAGAGGAATCAAGAAAAGGCCAAGGGAGGCAACTTGAGCAAAGTTTAAGCAAGGAAATCAAGGTGGGTTTCATGTTTATAATTGAATAATGAGCCATTAAAGCTTTTCCAAATCAAGAGAATAAAATGATTTCAATTATTTCATAAATGTGCATATATTGCTTTTAAATGATTTATAGAATTTGCTTATTTGTGTGTATATGCTTAATTGATTGGATTTGAATTGTTGTAAGTGTGAAAAAGAATTGTGAATATGATCATGCTATGCCTTGGAATTGTATCATGGCATTTTGATTTAAATGGAAAGAAGAAAAGGCATAAGAATATGAAATTGTGATTGATCGAATTAAGCATAAAAGTTTATTGTGATTGGGCGAGAGTGGAACCATTTCGTAGTCACGTGCACGTCGACATAAAGCCTTCTCCCAACTGCCCGCTTGTAGCCCACGAGATCTGAAAAGTGGACTCGTTTCATTCACGGAGTAAACTTCGGTTTCTCTGTTTCATTCCACGGAGCCCTCGAGCTATTTGTTGTGCATTGCATCTGTGAATTGTCAAGTCGATGCATACATGATTTGTATTATTGTGAATTGGTTGAGAACTATGCTTTTCTTGAATTCAATAAGAATTTTCTTTGACAAATGAATAATTTCATTGGCTTTGCTTGTTATCAATTATAAACTATTACCTACGAGCTTTTAAACGCACCCCCACTCTGTTTCCCCTATTCAAGTGACGAGCAAGAGATCGAGTGAAAATGAATCAAGGCATCACTCCGAATTTGCATGTTTTGTTTCATTTTTGAGTAAATTATGTAAAACAAGGTTGTAGTTGCATTTTGAGGAATTACCATTCAAGTATCTTGTGTATTTTGGGGGATTTTGCGAAATGATATAGTGTGGCATGAGATGCCATTAAAGCTTTGTAAACATTTATTGTTATTGAAATATGAATGTGTATGGATGATGTTGAGTTGGAATTAGGTATATTTGATGTTATTAACTTGAAATGATGGATCTTGAACATGAACTATTGTTATGTATATAAGTGAGATATTATGGAAAAGAAAGAGAGGACTTTTGTGAATGATGAGAATTAGCTATAAGTGATGAGTCAAATGAGTGGAGATTAAAGAGTTTAATGAAATAATATTGGTAGTTGAATGGTTATGCTCATGACACTCCAAGTTTATATAGTGCAAATTTTCAAGCTTTCATAGGTGTAGATATTGTGTTCTGAACTTGAAGGAAAAACTATATTGATTTAGGTTGAATTAGACAAATTTGTCTACACGGGAGTTGTAGCTTGTCTTTATAGCTTTCCAACGATATAAAGTATGCAATTTTTGGATATCGGAGTTGAGAGATATGATCGTTTGAGTAGGTGATGTTGCATAGGATGTGTATGCTGAATAACTAGAGTATATGAAGTGATATCGCGCTAGGAGAGTTGAATTCGGTATGATTATAGGTAAAAGGGATGCTAGGATAGAGGTAGGATCAATTGGAAAGGTTTCTGGAGAGGGGAAAATTTAGCAAAAAGTTACACGGTCTGCCCGTGTATATTCACACAGACTGTGTATTCCTGATGCTGAGAAAATAACCAAACCCGAAAGTTACACGGTATGCCCGTGTGAATTCACACAGTCTGTGGCTTGAACCTCCAAACAAAATCTCCAGGCCCAAAGGTTACACGGTCTGCCCGTGTAAAGTCACACAGGCCGTGTGTTTCTAACGCAGAAGCACAATCAGACCTGAAAGTTACATGGTCTGACCGTATAGTTTCACACGGTCCGTGTCTTATCCAAATGACAGAATTTCACTTTGAAGTCTTCACGAAAGTTGTAGATATAGAAGTCCTCTTTCAAACCATTAAGAATGAACCCAATCTGACATCCCTAGTGAAAGTTGTGGCAATTTTCCCAAGATAGATTTAATATGATTGAGAACAAGAGCATTGTTGATTCTTTTGGCCATAACTTCATAACCCGACCTCCAAATTAAGTGATTCTCGAAGCAATAGATTCCTAACATATGTCTCTATCTCTTCATAAAAATTGGTAGCCTTTGTCATTGATTTTGAAAAATATTATTGGAAAGAAAGTGAGGGGTCAATTGGGAGAGCATGATTGGGCCATGAACATACTTTGGTTTCTTAAGCATATCTTCATCTATAGAGCTCCAACTGAGATGGTTCTTGATCAAAAATAAACTAGAGACTAAGAGCTACAATTTTAAAGAAGTCAATTGTGATTATTGTGATTCCGTTGTATGGGCTCGCCCCTTGTGGTTTGAGATATTATGAGAATGATGATGAACCAATGATGGCTAATAAGGGTACATAACCCTATCAAGGAAACCCGCTCACGGTTTATGAGGGTTAAATGAATTAACCCTATAGGGTAATACGCAAACATTTCATGATTCCAAAAAGTGTTGGAAATCCAGAAATAAGGAGTAATGAAGAAGATCACGTTTTATGATTCAGCAAGGGTATCAGAGCAAGAAGATGAATCGATGATGGTTAAGGAAATTTTATGGGAACACGCTCACATTTCATGTTTTCGCAAGGGGTTGGGCTCTGAAATCAAGCAAGGTCCAACACTGCTTCACCTATCCTATTTAAGACAAACATTGGTCGACCAGTCATCAAGATATAAAAGATTTTTCCTTCTCTTTTCTTGTATTTCTTATTTTTCTTGCTTATGCCTCTCAAAACTCTAAACAACTCACCCTTTTCTTTAAAAATCACCATTCCCTATTGCTACTAAATACCTTATCTTTAAATTTCCCCTTCATGTTAAAGATCATCAACACTTACATTCTCTTTAAATAATCCTAAATTTTAGCATTTTTATGCTTTGAAATTGTTTTTATAAATTAAGTGATTCATTCAAACCTTTTAAGAATCATATATGAATACATCATATTTATTCAAATTTGAGTATTTTATTCTATCATTATCATTGAAATTTTAAGGTTTTCAAAATGATACATTCTTTTATGAAATTGATTATTGGATCTTGCAACTTTGCTTATATTTTTTTTATAATTTCAACTTATAATTTTATCAAAACTTGCCCTTATTGCTTTAATTGAATTTTACAACTTATACACAATATCGAAATTAGAGATTTTTTTCAAAATTAGATACCATTATGGATTTTTTTCAAAATTAGCTTTTTAAAAAATTAGTTTGATTCTTTAAATATTAAAAAATCTCTCTCTTGAACAAGTTTATCAATCTTAATCAAATTCATTTTCATCTTTTAACCAAGTTAGCTTGACGTATGATACTTTTTATTATGCATTTTTAGATAATTGATTTTTTAATGATTCTGAAAAGGAAGAAAAAGATTGGTGATATCAGATTTAGGGGGAGTAATGACATTCATAGGGAGTGACTTTTATATATGTGGTGACTTTTGTATTATGATATTTTTATACTTGAGTAAATTTCTTTTATCTATACGTGTGGAGAATTCTCTTAATATCTCTTTTGTTTTTTATATTGAATTATATTTGACGTACAAATTAAGAGGTAACTAATCACTATCTTGAAATGGATAGTTGATTATATGCTTAATTTTATTAATGTCCTCTAATGATACAAATGTTTTGTCATCACAAAAAAGGGAGAGATTGTTGAAACATAGGAGGTTCCAATCAATGTTTCGATGATAACAAAATACAATTACTATTATTGAGCTTATTATTTTTGTAAGAAGGAATATAAAAACAAGATGTAGTCTTAAACTCAAGAAGATAGTTAATGAAGTCGATAAAAGAAGAGAAGAAGTTTACAACTTACAAGGTGAAGAACAAGTTAAGAACAAAAAAAGAATAAGGAACATCAATGTCATTCTTTAATTTGTAATGTTAATTGTAATTTTAGTTAGTCACCTTGATGTTCTAAAAGGCTCACCATACATAAACACTTTATATCACCTTATTGCATAAGTCTCTTGATTTGTCAAGAGGAATTGAAGCTTTTGGTTTTGATAGAAAAGCTTCAAGATATTTCAAAAAATTTAGGGAATATTTAATATGTGTTTTAATTATAATTTTATTAAATAAATTGAATTTAAATACGTGAAATTGTTAAAATCATGTTTTTAAGGGGATTGGTCGACTTATATAAGTTAATGGTCAACCAATATAAGTTAAAGTTATCAAATTTGATGCATTAATAGGTATTGATTGATATATTATTTGATTAATGAGTCATACTGGTTGACCAATACGCCAAGTGGTCAACTAGTGTCTCAAAGGTTAGTGAATTTGTGCATGCAATTCATACTATTCAACTAATACGTTGTATTGGTCGACTACTACTCTACAACTAGTCATTATAACGAATAGTTTTTGGATCCAATTTCCATTAGGAGTCTTGAAATCTTATAAATATATGTTTTCTCATTGGTTCTTACATCAATAAGCATTTATGTGTCTTTTACATACATCTTTAAGTTTTTGTCATTCAATTGAGAATTATTGTCTTATACTTATGTGAATGAGTCTCTCTTGAATTATCAAATGATAAAGTGAGGTATTTTGAGTTGTAAGATTTAATTAGGCCATTATATTATTATACTTAAGGGTGTTCTAAGTGAGATTAAGGTTCCTCTTCACCATGAAGGAAGATTATAAAAGGGTTCCTTTTTACAAAAAAAAATTATATAAAGGTTGTTGTTCACATTGAAAGAAGAATTATAATACAATTTTAAGAGGTTTCTTAGGAGTGGATATAGGCTAGGTCTTTTCTCAAACTACTATAAATTAGGTTGCAATCTCTCTTCCTTATCATCTTTAAATTATTGTTCAAATATTTATTAATATGTTAGACAATCTCTCAATCCTTATTTATATTGGTAGTTATAATTCAGTACATTGGTTATAAAAGTTTGTTAAATTTTATAAAAACCCAATCC
>JAOTAX010000003.1:30007189-30018443 GCA_025629825.1 Erythroxylum guanchezii | reverse complement strand
TATATTATCTTTCATTCTCATTAATGCAACAAACCAAACAACATTATTGGTATTAATACAGAAACCCAAGTTACAAATCAAACATCATTTTTTTTATATTTTTTTATACCTATTCTCATTCCCTTCTACTATTATACCCATATCCATACCCAACCCCGTGCTCAAACCAAACGCCCCCTAAGATTAGGAGAACAATTCAAAAAAATCAAATAAAAATTATGTAAAGAAAAAAGAGAAAATTAAGAGAATTTGTTTTATTTTATTCTTTTATGAGTATCAAGAGTAAACCGAACTTTATTTTATCTCATTTTATTTTTTATAAAGTTCTAAAATATATCTTATTTTATCTCATTTTATATTGTATAACAGTAAAAAATAAACTTTATTTCATTCTTCGTAAGAATAAGCCAAACATAAGCACATAATAGAACTCTGGTGGTATGCCAAAGTTTAAATAGAAAAGGAAGACAGGAGAGAAAAGAACTGCCTTAAAAAAAACTTGCAATGAAAAAGATTATCGCACTAAAATATAATGATATGAAATGGAAATTTCAGTAACTCAAAAAAATAAAGATAAATTATTTTAAATAAACGGAAGAGTATTTTAATGAGTCAAATGACAATCACATTAACGTATATAAATGTAAGAGAGAAGTTACATACTCAATTCTACATGGTTAGACAATAACGTTTGTTTAAGTAATATCACTTAAAATTCATTAACTTTTTCTTTTTAATTAAGTAAAACATTATTACGGCTTTTTTTAATAATAAAAATAAGAATCACCATTTGCATTTTCGTATTATCAGTATCTCTCGATCAAAAATTACAACCTAAATTATTTTTTGTTTACGTACTTTAATATTTTAAGACTGAAGAATAATCATAATGAATACTCTCTCTTATTTAAAATAAAAGTCGTTTTAGAGAGATTTTAATTACTCAAAATAAGTGTCCTTTGTGACTTTTTATGCATGATTATAATTTTACTTCCAAAATTACTCTTCAATTTCTCTCACATCCTAATTATACATATTATATTTTCAAGGCACTTCAACATGCAATTAATAAGGGTATATTAAATATTTTATTAACTTTCTTAATAAGTGTGCATCCCTCTAAAAAGACTTTTATTAGAAATAGAAGGGACTATAAATTAGCTTTTAATTTAATACTTTAAAACTCCATTGAATATGAATCGTGCATTACAAAATGTCACGTACTATTTTATGCCCATCAAATAATTGCTAGTGTGGACTGATCTTTAAACAGGTTGGATCAATCGATGCCTCTATTCGAATGATTGGCATCTCTTTCGATCAATATAATGATTAATTGAAGGTTGAAAGTTAGAAAATATTCATTTATAATCATTAATAAGTTAGGACATTGACTCATTAAAGGTTTAATTAAAGTGAAAAAGTAAGAATCATGTAATTTTGTAAAACTTTAGTGGGTTAGTCGACATAAACCTTTCACTTAACTATTATCGCAAAAAAAAAAAAAAGTTGAAATTTTAAAATCATATTAAGTCATTTAAATTTGCTTTTCAAACCTTATGTCTTTTTAAAAATTCAAACTTTAATTTGAAATATTAAAGATCAAAATGGTTCTTTTTGAAAATAAAAACATAATTCTTCTTCATAAATGAAAATATATGCTTTCGATAAAAACAATAATATAATTATGCATTTCAAACTCCTAAAACATTAAAATACTAAGAAAAGGTTATTAAAAAATACAACTATTTTTTACACCTGGATTGTCTTTATTCTTCTTTGTTCATAATCTAATTAGCTTCTTCTTCTTTAAGACGATCATTTATGTACTTGGTTTCTTTACTTAATTTTTTTTGTTAAATCAAAAAGAATATATAAATAAAGAGAAAATATGTACTGCTAGAGTTTGTACAACTACAAACTCAAGATCAATAGCACAAGTTCAAAAGAACAACCAAAACAAAAACAACAGGTACTCTTCCAAAGACCAGCAGCCAAACCAACTCAAAAGCTAGACAACTAATGAATCCAAAGCTAAATCAACAAACCTCCAAACAAGAAACTACTACCAAGCCCAACGTCATATAGTATTAATACCATCAGGAACCATGGATGAACCCCTTGGGAGCATACATAATCTGTACAGCTGAGAAGAGGTCTAAATTGCCTCTCAACCTGCTTTAAAAAGTAAGACCTTCTGTGCTGAATGTGGTAGAGGATTGGAGGATTCTCCACTTGACTTTGCTGTTGCATCTGAGGAGTCACTGAAGACTTGTATATTGAGCTACTGCCTTGCCAATGAGGGAAGCCAACTGATGCTGAGGAGGGGGGTCGAAGAGCAAGGCAATGAGGGAAGCCAACTGATGCTGAGGAGGGCGGTCGAAGAGTTGAAGACTGATTGAGCTCTCATACCGTGGTGCTTTGACCTGCTACCCCAAGTGTCTTTGTTTAAAACCTGAAACAAAAACCTACTCAAGGATGTTAGTATATAAAAAACCTCTCATGCCCTTACCTGCCATCGGTGTTTACTCTGATATGCTCCTGAACTAGAGTGAGCACTCTAGCTTTCACTCCATCCACCCCCATAGCTTCATCTTCAAAGGTCCTTGCATTCCTTTCTTTACTTAATTTTCAAAGATCACTTGATACTCCACTTAATTAGTACTCTCTATAAATTATTCTTTGGTTCTATTTGACTTCATGAAGAAACATAAAATAAATTTGTTTGCATAAATATTACATTTGCTATTTTTGAATATTGATTTTTCTTTTTTAAATAACGACAAAATATAATATAATATTAAAAATAATGAAAATCATATCATTTATGTATAACTCCCCGTATAACAAAACTTCAACTTAGTTTATGCATAATTAACTTTATAAATTTACTACTTCCAAAATGGGTTTATCAATTTTTATTCGGACAACAACTTATTTAAAATGGGCAAAAGATAAAGATAACCAAGTGAAGTACACAAAGCTCGTATGAAACCAAAAGGCCAAAATTACACTCATATATACTAAAATAAGTAGTAATAAAGTCAATGTAAGCAACACGACCAAATTTTAAATATAAAGCTAAAAATCCTATAAAAAATGTCCTAAAGAGCAATGTTTATATCTCTCCCCTTGACTATGGGCATGAAAACTCTTAATTTCACCATCTCCACTTTTTAGCAATATAAGAAACAGATGAAAAGGATCAAATAGAAGTATGAGAAAATCCTAGAGACATGATGAAGGAAATCAAGACAACATGAAAATCGAACTTCTTCTTGAAGCGAGGCACCATAAAATCTCTAAATGAATTAATCTTACCTCTTATAAGTGAAGATTCGACAATATGCAATCTTGATCTCCTCTAATGTAACTAAGTAAAAGAGGTTGTGCATGCACCTAGAGGTTTCGAAGGTCTATTAAAAATCAAGCTTCGTAATTAGTATCCACATGTATATTTATAATGTGATCATTTGTCGATTTAGGTTGTTGAAACATCCTATGGAAGATCTGTGTGCATATTTACATGCTCCTATGATAGTGTGATGGTTGTTATCTCTCACATGATCGATTCATCACACTATTGACCACATGTAGTCTCATAGGTTTAAGAGATTAAGGATTAAAGGAATTAATTCTTGTATATAAATCCTCATTTATTTTTGTTCAATTAATACACTTGAAACCTTCACTTCATAAGTAAGAAAAAATATCTTTTGTGTGATATATGCAGGATTACTAATAGATTTTCAATTAAAAAGGATTCGTCGTACATTCTTATTGACAATGTATGTATATATACAGATATAGGATTCTTTTATAGGAAACAAAGCTAGATCGTAGGCTAAACTATAGAACTAAAAAGGAGAGATTATAGCTATGTACAAGGAAGTAATTAAAGTAATACTGCTATTTAAAGAAATAAATCTTTTTTTAAAAAAAATTAAAGTTGAATTGAATAAAAAATAAAAGATACAAAATCCAGATAACCCAATTACAATACCAAACACTATAATCTCGACTAACCCGGTCCCTTAGTTTTAAAACAACAAACGACATGACGTAAGGGGACACTCGATCGGACCAAGCTGTGGACAAAGGGAAAGCGCAATTAGGGCAAAACAAATCTAGCTTTTGCAACCCATCCAGAATTTACTCAAGAAGGAAATAATGGAGCTGGCTAGGGCACGAAACTGTGGCGCCCTCAGAGGCTTCTTCTACTACCGCGCACTGTGGAAAGATCCTTCGGTAAGTGATAAAAGATTCAAGACTGGAGGTACTTCTCTGAGCTGACTAAGATTGGTGAAATTGCAGGAAGACCGAAAGAGAGGACGAGATGGAAGTCGATCCCTTTGTGGGCTTCGTGGAGCTCGACGTCGGACTGAAGCGGAGAAGGGGGCAGCCGGATAATCAACAGGTTAGTATCGAAACCTTCCTCCACCGTGTTTTCCCGGCCTGAGAAATCAGCCATGTTGGAGACTAGACTCTCCAGGTGAGAGCTAGGCCCCTACTACACCTAGTGTGCAGCTGGGTGGAAATCAGTTGCTCTCTGATGCATGTTGTGATAAGCTCTAGGGTAGAGGATTGGAGGGGTAATCTTCTGTTGGAATCTTCGTAGATTCCTTTCCCTCCAGAGTTCTTGAGAGCATATAGCCATTAAAATGAGGATGACTGCTCTGTTGAATTGAGAAATAGATAGTTGGGGCAGCTCCAGTAGTAGATCATGCAGTCTGTTTGGCAACTAGACTTCAGTGCATAACCTGCGAATCTTAGTCCAGATTTCAGTAGAGTAGTCACACTCAAAGAAAATGTGATTCCTAGTTTCTTCCTCTAGATTACAAAAAATGCACATCCTTGAAGAGTTAAGGAATGGAAGCCTGTCCATAGTACTAAGTCTATTCAGCATAACTAACCATAGCAGGAAACTGGTTTTAGGTCTCAGAAACCGATTCCAAACCATCGAAAACCACTCCACCTGAGTCAATGTCCCCTCCATCAATTTGTTAGCTACCTGCATTGTAATATCAGAGACTGGGATCCCCTTCCAAAAGAAGGTATCCTTTTCTCCAGTCCTGCGAAGCTGAGGGATGGATAATAATCTAGTTTCGTCCATGGTCAGTAACCATCTTCCTTCTGCTAGAATATCCTTAAGCTTGGTATTTCTAGGGAATCTTCCTAATAAGGTTCTGGCCAATGGGTTGTTGAGCAGGACACCTTGTCCAGACCAATTATCATACCACAAAAAGGATCTTTCCCCATCTCCAACTTGACAGGACATATGTTGTTGCACCTCCACCCTCATGTTCAGAAGTTTGTTGAAAAACCAAGTATAGCTATTTTTGGGATTTAATCCCCCAAAACTCCTCCCCTTCGACATATAAACATGAATCCATCTAACCCACATAGATTCCTTATCACTGAAAAGTCTCCAAATCCTTTTTGTCATGAGCATATGATTCTTTGTGGTGATAGACTCCAGCCCCAGTCCCCCTACTACTTTAGGTTGACAAACACTTTTCCAATTAACCTTAGCTAACCCGTGTTCACCACCTCCTTTCCCCCATAGGAATTGCCTCATCATCCTCTCAATGGTTTTGATAATTCCTTTGGATAGAAAAAGGTGAGAGCTCCAGTAAGTATGCATTGAGGAAATGACTGACTTTAAGAGTTGAAGCTTCCCTCCAAAAGAAAGAGATCTATTTGTCCAGGAGCCCAACCTCTTCTGAATTTTTTCAATTAGTGGAAGGCACTCACAGTACCTGAGTCTCCTAGAAGAGATTGGAATTCCTAAGTAAAGGGCAAGAGGCTCCTTAATATCCATTCCAGTGGCTGCTTTTAAGGGATTTGCCAAATGACCTGCACCCTTTGAAAGGATAAGGTAACTCTTTTGAAAATTGATATTCAGCCCCGATAGGTCCTTGAAAAAGTTGAGAGTATTGATCAAAAGAGTGACTGAAGGCACATGGGCTTTGCTAAGGAGAATTAAATCATCTGCAAAACACAAACTAGTTAGAGAAATCTTCTTGCATTTTGAATGAAATTTGAAGCCTGAAACATTACTCAAATTATGCTTCAACATTTGAGTAAGCACCTCCATACAAATAAGGAAGAGGTAAGGGGATAAGGGATCCCCTTGTTTAAGGCCTTTTTTCCCTTTAAAAATATCCGTAGTACTCCCATTAATAAGAATTCCAAAAGATGTGGTAGTTATGCATTCACTGATCCACTTTAAGAATCTGTGAGGGAAACCTATAATCTCCATGGTTTGTAGTAAAAAGCTCCAACTCTCACTATCAAATGCCTTTTGTAGATCCACTTTGATAGTACAATTAAGAGGGCTAATCCTGCGGTTGTATCCCTTCAATAGTTCCCGAACCATGAGGATGTTATCCCCAATGTCCCTATCCTTCAAGAAAACTCTTTGATTCTCACTGATGAGGGGTTTAATAGCTTCCTTCAATCTGTTGGCCAGAATTTTTGCAATAATCTTGTATAGAAAATTGGAACAGGAGATAGGTCTGAAATCTGTCCAAGAGGATGGGGCAGAGAGTTTAGGGATTAGGGTAATGAAAGTTTTATTTATCTCCTTAAGCATAACTCCTTTTTGGAAAAACTCAAGTACTGCTTCTTTAACTATCCCTCCCACCAAGGGCCAAGATTTCTAATAGAAAAACCCATTCAACCCATCAGGTCCTGGGGCTTTGGAACCATTCATTGCAAAAACCACCCTATCTATTTCTTGATCTGTGACACGTCTGACTAGAGAAGAGCACATATCATCAAAAACACAAGTTGAGACAAACTGCCTGAACAGATCTCCTGTAACCAAGGATGAAACTTCAATACCTAGGATGTTCTTATAGAAATTAAAGGCATCCTTAGCTAGTTCCTCTTGTCCTACCACAACAGTCCCATCTTTAGAAGAAATGGAGGTAATTTTGTTTGAATTCTTCCTGTCTTGCACTGAATTAAAGAAAAATTTGGTGCATTTATCCCCATCTTTTAACCAAGAAACTCTAGACCTCTGTTTCCATAGAGAATGTTGGTTGTCCACCAACTGCAAGTAATTCTTTAAAGCTTCCTTTTCAGCTATAACTAGAGAGACATCAATAGGGGTTAAAGCCAAAGCAGATTATATAGCAGATAATTTGTCTCTAGCTTCACCAATATCCTTCATGAGATTCTGCCCTCTATAAGAATTAAAGAGTTTCAATTCATGCTTGATAGCTTTCAACTTTTGGAGGCATATGTATTGTTTAGACCCAAGACAAGCATAATCCAAACCCTTTGCAATGGCTTCACTAAAACCCTCACAAGTGACCAAAAAGTTATTAAACCTGAAGGGATGACAAACTTTTGGAGAATTGAACATATTATCAATCTGTATAGGAGTATGATCAGAGATTCCTGGATCCAAAAAGGTTGCTGTGCTTCTTGGAAAAGCTTGCAACCAATCCACATTCACTAGAGCCCTATTAAGCTTTTTCCTAATATTCCAAGAGGAGGTTTGTTTATTTGACCAAGTGAAAAAGTGGCCTTCGGATTTCAGATCAGTTACCTCTACCTCCTGCATACATTCAAGCATATCTGGGGAATAATTGCGTAGGTTGCAATTTCCTTCAGCCTCCGAAAGATAGAGAGTGGTATTGAAATCCCCACAAACTAACCATGGTAAATTTATGGAGGACTTGAGTCGGATAATAGCATTCCCTAGTTCAACCCACTGAAAACTAAGATTAAAACCATAAACAAAAGTGGCTAACACCTTAGAGTTTACCATCTTGTAGTAGATCAGTGTGTGTATGAACTGCTGAGAAGATTCAATGACATTAACCTCCACCGATTCTTCTTCATAGAGAATAATAATTCTCCCATATACATGGCTACAATGATTTGAGATAATTTTCCATTTCCTGCCCAAGCAATGTAACTTGTGCAAGTTTATTTCCTTAATTTTAGTTTCCAAGAGACAAAAAACTTGAGGCTTCTCCTTCAGGACAAAATCCCTTAGAGCATTCAGCTTAGAGGAATTATTTATTCCACGTACATTCCAAACTATCAGTGTCATGAATGAATAGTTTTGCTTTTGGAGCCTTTCTTACTGCTCCTATTACTTTTCCTTACGGCCATTTGGTCATCCTCTAGAGTTCCACATTTCAGTAGGGCTGACTGTTGAGGGATTAGATCCAGCTGTTGGGGAATAGGGTCCCCATCCTCCACTGTAGTGTCTCCAGATTCCTGAACTTGAACTTCCTTATCTAACTGAATGTTGTGACTATCACCAGAAGGAATCACTTCAGGTCCACTGCTTATCTCCAAGTTCTGTTCCAGATTCCTTTGACTATGATCCACTTCTTTTACCAAATGATCAAGGTTAGGAATAGTTGTATTTGGGTCCTCCTTCCCTGCCTCCTCAGTGCTGCCCAGATGAGGTTTGGATGTGCCAGTCAACTCCCAATAATCTCCACTAGTAAATGTTTTCCCCGTAGGTTTCCATGCCTTGCCTTGAGCTTTCAAGGAAGGTTTCCACTAGTAAGTAACCAACATTTTGTCTTCTCTAAGAGTGCTCTCATTAGCCAACCTTAAAATAGGAATGGAATCCTTCATATCTTTAGAAATATCCATGCTGATGCACATCCGAGCAAACCCTACCCTTTTCCTCATAGCTGTGTTTTTATCCATACATAAGGGTTTCACCAAAAAGCTAGCTAACAAACTCAAACCTTTGGTTGTCCAATATTCCAATGGAATATTATGAATGTTAACCCATAAGGGAATGTTCTTTACCTTAATCTTTTCAAGCTCCATTCCAGGTTGCCATCTTTGTAGGAAGAGTGGAAGTTATGAGACATGCCAAGGACCCTCTTCAATAATTTTTTGGGCTTCTGTTGTGGAGGAGAAAGTGAAGATAATATTATCTTCCTCAGTGAGCATCACATCCAATAAACCTCTCCCTTTCCAATTCCTTTGAGCCCAAGCTTGAAGCACGGGGAAACCTGGTCTTTGATCCATAAAAAACCCAACTAGAGTAGACTCCCAGGATTTGGCACCTTCCTGTAAGGTTTCTAGGGGTGGAGCAACTATAAGTTTTCCTTCCAATTCCACTGGAGGGCAGAAAACTAAAGTAGTCTCATTTTTTTCACCTACAACTTGTTTCCAAGTCTTCTTAGCTCTTATTGATGAATTTTTTGCTGCAGGAACAGGATCAGCAAAGGGGAGATTAGAGATTGGGAATGAAGACTGGGTGGAGGAGGAAGAAGAAGTCTGGGCAGAAGAGGCTATTGATGGGGGAATGGTTGGAGGGAAGGGCTTGGGAGTAACAGAGGAAGAAGGGGAAAGCAAAGGTAGAGGGGGAATGTTGGGACCCGATCCTGGGAACCGGATCCCAACCGGATAAGAACGGAAAACATAAGGAAAACGAAGCGACGGAAATAAATCGAATCGAATCAAAAACATAAGCGAAATACAAAAACATAAATCGGATTGCTCGGGATCGAAAGCGAACAAATCAAACGTGGATCCAACATCCGAAAACGTGTATCTTATAAAACCTATCGCGTCACGTTGGAAACCTTAATACTAATCCGATCCGAAAACCTGGTATAAATTTTTTTTCTTTCTTTCTCATAATATTATTCCTTTTCATCTTTATTCAATCTTATTCAAATCAAGCAAAAATCCATACAATTTCCCTTATGGAAATTCCTCCTCATGCACATCTTAATTCATAAAAACTTCTTATACATGCAATATCTTCCTATCATCTTAAACAAATCTTATTCTTATTCTCATTCTTTCTTTGCAATAAAATTTCGGCAGCATAACGGCCGTATTTTATACAACTCAAAAATCTTCAATGATTTAAACACACTTCTATAAACCAAACTAAATACTCACAATACATCGGACCTCCTATCTGCTTCCCATCATAAACAAACACAATCCTACCTAAAATTCATAATTCATATACATATCCATAATTTAATCAATCTCATTCAAATATCATAACCATACACAAATTCCTACTTCAATTCAATACACAATTCCATAAGTCATTTACATCACGAAGTAGATGCTTGTAATACATTAATGGCAATTCGAGCCATATACCATATCAATACAAAAAATCCAACTTTACACAAAAATACACGCTATGCAAAATCGGACTAAACGTCTTGACATTCTTTCATCCGATCTCTTACTCAAATACCTGGAGATGGGGATGAAAGGGGGTGAGCTTGATAGCTCGTGGATAACATATTTATAAAATGAAAATAAGCAAAAATCATTTTTCAAAAATGTTTGCCATTTTATAAATATATTTCACAGTAGAAACTTCATTCTCAAACTTTTCAACTTTTTCAAATCAAATATAAATAATTTCCAAAGTTTTATGGTTGAAAACTTACTTTCTCATTTCTCAAAATTATCACATTTTCACCATTCAAAAACAATTTCAAACATGAATGCATCACACATATAAACAAATCAGGAACACCTAAACACATCAAAATGGTTTGGCAAGTCCATAAACATAACGAACTACACAATTCCATAAAATGGACTTGTGTAGTCGTAAACTTGAGGGAGTCCTAAAAGGAGCCCCATGCCACTAGCGGGCAGGCGGGAGAAGCCTTGACTTGGTCAACGTGCACGTGACAATTCTTGGATGGACTATACCGAACCCACATAACATGCTTTCATGCTTGAAAATCGGATTGCCCAAAGGCACATTTCGAAAACTCAATTTTTTTCATGTCATGTCATACAAGACACATTATCATTCACAATTGCACATAAATTCATATAACAATCCAAATGCAATAACCATTCATCAATCAAACATAAAGAATGCAACAATTTCTCAAATTATCAAAATCATAAATCAAATAAATTCCCATTCATTCAAGCAATGAAATCATCGATTTCTCAAATTATTCAAAACATTCGAATAATAATAAATTCCATAATTATTTCAATTTCTTAAAATCATTCCAAAAGCGTTGAATTTAATCATTCGAAATCATAACTTTCAAACATTAACATAAACAATAATTTGAAAACATTTACTTCTTGATTTTTCAAATGAAATGGAGTGTAAGTCTAAGTTCAATTAGACAATATGAAGCATGAAATTGCGAATGGGCATAAGGTGGGAATGTAAGCTTATACCCGGAATTGTCATTGAGCATGCATTATACATTACACATATACATGTGTGAAAACTGAATGGTTATGTGATTGTGCTTTTATT
>JAOTAX010000003.1:29959414-29970391 GCA_025629825.1 Erythroxylum guanchezii | reverse complement strand
AAAAAAGTCCTTTCATACCATTTGTATAACTTATTATTTTTACCATATTTAGTTTGATGCATTTTCTCATCTTTATCCTTACTTTGATTTAGTGGCCATATTTAGCTTCTTCTAAGAACAAGTTTCATTTTTCATACAACAGCCACTAAGCGAGTTGGTTACTGAATGACACAACAATCGCTTTAAGAAATTTTGTAGATCTGACTTATTATTTTTCTCAGTCATTATTAAATATAAAATATATGTTATACAAATGCTCTCGACATTGCTACTACAGGAACATTTTGTGGCATGAGTGAATATACATTATTGTTAACAATGTTTTAAAAATCAAACTAGTAATACAAGAAGTTTAAAATTTAATCGGAATTAGAATGTTATAAAATTGACTAAAATTAAATACAAAATTTAAAATATGATTGAAAAAGATTATTTTACTTCTCGAAGAATTTGAAGTTTAATTAAAAAATATATTATTAATTGATTTTTTTATTTATAAGAACTTATTAGTTAAAAAATTGACCGATTAATTAATAAATTGATTAATTTTTAACAACAAAAGTTATTAAAGTAAATCGAACAAGAAAATTGAAAACCAAACTAAACAATTAAATAATTCAAAATTTTTATAATAAAACCATATATGCACTGATAATGTATTACAAAAATTTGAGGAAAAAGAACAATTGAGAAAAAGTAACTAAAGAAAAAAGTTTTAAAAAATAAAGAGAATGTTTTTCTTTTAGTTTGTATGTCAAAATAAATCGCTCAATGCCTCTATTAGGAATGACTAGCTGAGACTTGGAGCAGCAAGGATGGGCCCTAATTGGGCCGACACAATTTTTTATGTTTTAAAAAAAATTCAAAAACGACACCATTTGTTTATTGCCAATTAAGCCTCGGGTTGGGCCCAAAAAACAAGACCCGATGCTCAGTCAACCCAAGCCCCGTTGATAATATGATAACATGTGTAATCTAAATAATTACCTTGTCATGCTATTAGATAATTCCATCAATTAAGACATTTATTCTATATAATTATCTTGCATACCAGGTAATCATATCTTTTGAGACATTCATTTTACATAATTATTTTGCATAATTAGAATATTTGATCTATAACAGAAATTAGCTAATCTTATTATATATAATGAAACCGATAAATCTTATGTCAATAAATGAGTTTAATTGCATGTAAAACTAATTAATTGCATTTTATTTCTCGATAATTAGGCGTTTTCGTTGGTTGGGGATTGGATTAAGAATTCAAATACTAAAGAGACATGAAAAGGCACAAGTTAATATTACAATCATCCTAATATTGCTTTCTGTATGAGATATATTTACAGCCCATGTGGAAAGGCCCGAATTGAATTGAATTCAGTTGTTTGGAAACATAAAAATGGAATGAATTCAATTCATGCATGTAATTGAAATCCATCTTCTTTATAAATTGAATTCATTCTTCCAAGTATAGGAATTTAATTACATTGAAGCTTGACGTAGTGTCTTGCTCTTTTGCTCTTTCATTCTTTGGACTACTTCACTTCTCATTTTTTTGTGCTTCACTTGATTAGATTCCAAAGACTATTAATTAAAATATTATTAATAATTAATTAACAACAATATAATTAATTAAAATATAATTCATTCATTAATTAAAATATTGTAATTAATTAATTAAAATTAATTACAATGTTTTAATTAATTAATATATTGTAATTGATTAATTAAAATATAAGTAATTAAAATATGATTACTTAATTAATTAAAATATAATAAAATTTTATTTCTCAATATTTTTTACAAATCTACTATTGTTAATGGTAATAGTAATCATTCATTCCTCTTAACCAACCATTATAATAATAATAATAATATTCATTCTCATTTATCACTATATTCATTCTCATTCTAAACAGTGTAATTGAATTCATTTCTATTATTAATGAGTTTGTTCCAAATAGTGTAAATTGAATTCAATTCAATCTTATTAATGTAATTGAATCCAATTCGTTAATGAATTCAATTCAAAAGTTTCTAAACAACCCGTTAAAGTACAAGATTTCCAATATTAAAAAAGTATTACAATATTTTTTATCCTATTTTCTTCTATTAAAATATTTGACTTAACAATGTTAAAACCCATTTTAGCCACGCCAACTTGTCATTGAAAAAGAGATTTAATTGATGTTACATTCAAATAATAACTATATTATCTTTAAATTGATTTGAACTACTACGCACTATAATTTGAAAATCAACAAACTTTAGTGTATAAAGCTTTCCGCTTTATGGGAGTTTAGAAAGGTATATCAATTATACCCAGCCTTCTTTTTATATTCTTTTACAAAGAAACTATTTCCACAACTCAAACCTATACCTTGTAGTCACAAAAGAATAACCTTCCCAGTTACTCCAAATTCGGCTTCTAAAAATATCATAATCCCTATTATACATTGTCAGCTATAAGACTTTAGAAGAATGTGAAAAGCAAGAATCATTTCCCTTTGAGTTCAATTAACTTTATCCTTACATTAAACAACCATAGGAAAAAGATATTAACAAATGAATGTAATTGAAAAAAAAAAAAAAAAAGGACCCAAGAACTCTGGAAAAAGAAATCACTTGGTCAACATTACAAGGTTTTTATTAAATGAAAGAAGAAGAAGAAGAAGATATCTATGTACCTATTGATCAACATTACAAGACCTATTGATCAAGTGCCAACCACTCTAGCTCTAATTCTATTTCTCCACTTTCAACGTTTTGAAGCTTGAGTACAACCTCCTGTTTCACCTTTCCATCAACAATGTTGATGATAGCATCATCGATTAGTGCATTGTCATGTGATTTCAGCCATTTTCCAATCTGCATATTCCCAAACATTTCCGGATCCCCGAATGCCATGGCTGAGGTTATCAACGGCTGGATATCTATCTCCGCTTCTCCCATTATGTCATCGGCAGAAAAGGTATCATGATCATAGACTTGCTGAAATATATGAAACTCAAGAAATCAAATGCTGGGCTCAGGCTAAAAGCAATTTGCTAATGATCAAAGTATCACAAAAAGAGCAGTAAAAGCGATGATTACATTCTCCATCTATATGTTGTTTATCTACAAGGATCGCATATACTTGAGAACATGAAGGAAAAATGATTTTTCGCTTGACCCAAGGAAAAAGTTGCTTATGGCTTGAAATGGTCGCTTGAAACAATCTTTTTGGTGGATATAATCTCATTGCCTTAAAGATGTAATTAGATGATATACAGAGGAAATTGATTGCACAGTAAGAGAAGGAAATATTATTAGCGAGATTTCTACTGGTGTTGTTGTCGTCGTTGTTACAGAGGAAATTGATTGCACAGTAAGACAAGGAAATATTGTCTTACCAACTTTACAGGCCCAAAATCCTGCGGAACAGAAAGCATAAGTTCCTCATTCCAGACTGGATTCAAGTTGCTCCTTATTACAGTTGTCTGTACAGTCTAATGACATGAACACACATGTTCAGAGTCAGTAACAACTTCCTTCAGCAACGCAATGACTGTTAGTCATACTATCTAAACGGCATGAGTCGTTAAGGAAACGTGTAGGCATGCCGATAAATGCACAAGTAAGAAATGGATGTAAATATATGTATAAAGATAAATGGCATCCAATGCCTCTGGCACCTGAGGCCCCTTGTGGACTCAATTGTATCAGCATCGTCAATCTTGAAGATGAGCCCGAAGGAAAATTAATACAAGTAAAGCAAATGAAAAAAGGCGATCACCAACCTGCTTTCCCAGGGTCAGAACTACATAAGGATCACTTGACATCATATCTCTGATGGCTAAATTATAGCCTTTTTTGACATTAATCTTCAGCAATCCAATAAACTCTATCAAGCCATCCTGTTACAACTTCCCAAGTCAGATTAGCATAAGTATCCATGCAATCAAAAAAGCAAATTATGAACACTTTTCGACTTCTGAATTCTAAAGACTTTAGTGAACAACAAAAACAGAATTTCCGGAACCAGTGGATCAGAAAACAATGTTCTGCCTGCCGTTCTAGGTTTCTTTTTCTCGTAATCTGATGTCAGGCTACAGTAGATGGTATAGCATAAAAACCTTAGGTTATCTTTGTATCAGATATGCTTTATTTGTCAGAAATTAGAAAAAAGAACTCGGAAAATAATCTAATCTATAGTAGGGGTTCATGGCATCACAGGTAAGATCTATGTACAGATGCATGTAATACCGTCAAGAATTGATATAAATATTATCAAGCATAAAGCAGATAGCAAGGGAAAGAACAAGGAGAAGAAAAATACCGATTTATTTGATGTGCTTGAAATTCGAAAGCTATCCAAAATCTTTCGAGAGAAACTTGTTTGGAGAGAAGCAGAAGATGTTTTTCCTGATGAAATCCGCAAGCTAGGTTTCAGAAACTCTTGCAGCTCGTACTTAGACCTACATAAATATTGAAGTAATATAGTGAACCACTCTAGGACTCCAGTTATTGACAAGTAATAGCTTTAGTAACCACTACGCAAGGTCCAAACTGGAGAAGAAGGGAGTTACTGCCCAAACTGGTTTTGAAAGAGTTGCAGCATTCACAATAGGTGCATAAAAGTGAACATTAGGTTGGAAGACAAGAAATGACTAGTCAATCACCAGCATCATATCCACAAGAAAGCCTTTTCTAACCTGATGAATTTCATACGCTGCTCATGACTGGCATCTGGTCCAGGCTTTGAAACTCCTTCAGGTATAAAGGCCTCATAAATTGAATTAGCAGAGGAGTTTCCTCCAACTTCAATCATGGAATCAATTTCATCATCAGACCAGTCATCCAATGTTACAGATAAAACCTAGTCAGTTGAGATTAGTGTTAAAAGTTAAGACTAATTTGTGGCGAAGTGAAAGACACTTTGTAAGCATCATAACGATAATTCAGTTTGTTTTTCAATTGTTCAGTCATGTACAAGAAAGGCAATTTTTACATACACGGAGTTTGCACACGTTTATAAAAATGAGTGCTGAGGGAATACCAATGCTGGTCTTACTCCATCATTTTGAAATGTTGGCCTAAAGTCTAAATGGTAAGGGAATCATGCTTTGAATATTGAGCATTTTTAACTGATGATGTCATATGTACTTTTATATAATGCAATTATCTCACTTGAAGCAAAAATTTCATGAACTAAGACAATGAAAACCTGCTGTGGTACAAGAAATTAAAGAGACTCATATTTAAGAATTCTAATCATTAAATTTTCTGAAGGATGCAAATAAACAGAAGCACCGTGTTCAAGATTATTCAAGGTGCTTCTGATTGAATGTGTTAATTTGATCTAAACTGTACTTTCATTCAGTTCAAAAAGTGAACCAGAAGCATCAGAGGGTCGACAGCAGTTATTCTTATATATATAATGGCTATAGTCCAGAAATGGGATAAAAAGGAAACAGAAGCACATGTACAAATGTCTCCCTGTTATGTATACTATGAGAAAGCAAGTTGAACGAACATTTATCTTTAAAATTTACGGTGAGATTTTACAGAAAAAATCACAGGATCAATATCACCTTGGGCTACTTTACTAGAAGAAAAGAACTGCCAAATTAACAAAAGTAAAACTAGAGGCAACCTCATGCTGTTACCTTTGAGATGTGTGTACCAAGGCTTCTATGAACCCCACAACATTTAAGGCATATGAAGACTCCAATATTTGCTGACCTGGAAATAAGAATATGAACTTACTTTTTAACAATAATGGTGGGAAAGATGAAACCAAAATTCACTGAAAGGTCTTCAATAGCCATATGCAAAGAAATATCACTCATCACTTCTCAGTAATAAATTTTCAATCGTGGGTCTCGTCTGGAAACACTTCAATGAAGTGCATCTTCATCGTTAAAGACAACAAAAATCTAAAATCACAGTTAAGTTGTATAACTTACGCCCATTTTGGATCCGGTGCATCACAATCAGCACATTTGCGATTATCAATCTGGGACAACAATTCTCTTAATCTTCTCCTAGCTGGACCAGAAAATTTATGACGAGTCATTGGTTTAGAATGCATCCGCAAAGCAGTCAAATAATAGATACTGAATGTACGGAAGGGTGCGGGAGAAGCTTCTGAACTCGGGAGGTAAAAACATTAGAATCTCTTCTTTCCTTGTTGAATATCTCAAGCCACAAGGATGAGCAATAATGCCTCTTCATGTAACTGAATCCTACAAGCCTTTTGATAACCTAGAATTTTAATACACGTGTGCCTTAACTCTCCTGCTATTCAGAACATATAGCTATTGCACCATACCTGAGCCAGCTTTCTGAAGTTCTGAAATACGGCTCATTGCTATGATGCTAAACAAAGAAAATCCACCAAAGCCTACACCAAAAGATTGTCTGCATAGAATCAAACCGAACCATCAAGGCACACACATACCGAACTTACAAATGAAAAAATCCCCATATGCCTCCAGTGCACCAAATAAAAAGGAAAACGAGAATATTTGTGGTCAGCTGCAATGATTAAAGTCATGAATTAAATAACCATAGTCAAAATCAGAAGTTTTGAAGACTAAACTTTTCTTAAAGCCATCATGAAATCCAAATAAAATCATACAGACAATTTTTCATGACTTCAAATGATGATTGCGAGATGCCAATGAAAAACAGAAAACCTCCACCTTTCGGAATATCTAAAATTAGAAGTGGGTATCACAGAGGATACAAAAATTCATTTTAGCCATCCCAATCAGTCACTCTTAAAATGGAAATTAAAAGGAGGGGCTTATAATTTAAATTCTTTTTTTTCTTTCTTCAACAATGGATGAAGAAGCCATGTTGCCGTCCCATCTATTAGAAGCAATAAGATTAACTGAAAACTGAAGAATATGTTAATTTTGGCCTTGTTCAGTGACCAGTTGAAAGGATTCGAGAATGACTCGAAGAAAACAAAGAAAAATGGAAAGATATCCCCTTTCACTCTTTTCGTCAACAACCATATAAAACAGAGAAACTAGCAAGCGCGTTGATATTAAATCCAAATTAACAAATGATGAGATGATCCTTCAGAAGAACTGAATGGCAAAAGCACTTGGCGGATAGTTACAAATGGTAATGGCAGATTTAGAGGCATCTACAATTGCATATAGAAAAAACATCAATGATGCAACCAACAAATGGGATAGAGAAACAGAAGCCCTTAAATGGCAGGAAAATGGGCAAAAACCCAACAACAGAAACAAGGATAAGCATGAAAAAATCGAGTCAGAAGGAACGAAAGGGATCTAAAAGATACAGGGAAAGAGGAATTCACCGGTGAAATCTGTCAACAAACAATAGAAGCCCTTTTCTTCAAAACCAGAGCCTTGGTTGAAAGAGAAATGGAACAGGAAGAAAGAGAAACGAGGAAGAGAAAGACCAAGCAAATAATATGTGAAAAGGCTCGGACTTTTAGTTTTACAATGTCGGCATCAATCAAATGTCATAAAAATGTGAACTTTATGTAATGGGAACAGTCGATGATTGACAATATTAGTCATCATTCTTAGGGATCCTTCACCTGCCCACAACCGCATAAAATGGACATCAAAAATCATGCATTTACATTCAGACTTGCCACGGCATGTTATATAAATGTTAAAATACTAATCATTTTCCACTACGTGACAACTGCCGTAAGTTGGGTTAGTTAAGATCATACGCACGGTGAGTTGTCCTCGTAAAGGGTAAAACACATCTGCCTTTTTTCTGGCCGAAGCAAAGCTCGTGGCCAACCTTTCTTGAATGGAAGGGTTGGCCAGTTGCAGTTGTTTATATTTCGTTGTCAATATCATTATTAATATAATCCCACGGTACTCGTGAGTCGACAAGCCACTCTTTTGATGTAAGTGAGGTAATGAGATCAAATTGTCTTTATATATGCAGCAGAGCTTTATCTTACGCAAGAGACTTATCTAATTCGAGTAAAAATTAGTATGAGTATAGATGACTTAAACATATCTTCTCATAATTAGAATATTCTAAAATATTTCGTGGACAATAAAAAAATCATTATTAATATCTTTAGTGTCAACCTTCAATTATAGATATTGAAAAATGAAATTGATACCTAAAAGGCTTTATGATTGATTTGGATAAAGTTACGGTAATAAAGTTATTCCTTTTTAATTATAAAGTAACGTATTTAAGTAATATAAATAATTTTTTATAAAAATAAAAAAGATTGTTTACATTAATACCCTCTTCATCCTCCTTGTGTATCTTCCGGAGGCAGCAATACAAATCACATATCATATAACTGACTCTATGAACTAAAATGCTTTATGCAAGCTGGACAACAATGGAGTTCACTTGCATCATCAGCTTATCACTTATTTCGATACGAAATAGAAAGTTATCAACCTCGTTGAACTTGCTGGCCTATGACCATTTCTGGATGTGACCGATGAGTTTCTCAGCTTCTTCAAATATAATAGAAGGGTCTCTTTCTAGTATATTTTAATTTATTGGGTGAATTTTTTGTCTTTATTCCAACAATGGTATGATTTTGAATTTTAGCGGAGAATGATATGTTTTACACTTAATTTTCATATAAACAAATTTAATGAGGTTTATTTTGTTCCTTTCTTAGGGAATGTTATCAAAAAAGTAAATACAATAATTAAAAAATTTAACCGATTAAGTCAGCTTAATCGTAAAAATCTTGAACCGTTCAATTTTTTTGTTCAGTTTTTAACTTTTCGATTCGATTTATTGTAGTAATTCTTATTGCTAAAAACTTCAATTTATTCATTAGTTGGTAAATTTTTGTAAATTAATAAACTTTTATAAACTAAAATATATCAAGTAATGTTTATTTAGCCTTCTCTTTTTTTAATTAAACTTCAAATTTTTAGATAAATAAAGACAATTTCTTTCAATCATATTTCAAATTCTTTAATTTATTTAATCATTACTCGGTTTCACGACAATCAATCTTAAATTTTTTGTATTTAACTTTCAATCCGATTTTTAAAACATTGACTAAAGATAAATATGACCTTCTCGTCTAAATTTAAGAAGATATATAATTATTTTAAATATTCAGAATAAAAAGCAACAACAATTAACGTTTTAGCATTAAATAAGAGTTGCCCTTACAGTGGTTAAAGAAAACAACCTACTGCTTCTGCGGGAGGTATTCTTAGGGACTACATTGAGACCGAGTCCAGATCTTCTGTCTAATTTTATGATGTCTTATTATGTCTTATGAATCTCAGTCATTTATTTATGTAAGCTCCGTGTGGGTCCAACACAAATAAACGTGGGACCCGTATAAATGAATGACTGAGATTCATGGGACAGAATAAGACACCATAAAATTGGACAGAGGATCTTATCTCACTGGGACGTGGTTTGGAGGATTTGTACAAAATGTGGAGTTTATCACCTCGCTTTACGCAAAATTTTGGAATGTCTTAACGGGCCTAATACTTGCATGGGACTTGAGCTATAAAAGGATAGAACTGAAGGTGAATTTTCTTGTGGTTATTAATATACGACTCTTGTCGCCAGAGCAACAACAGGGCATCTGCAACTCATTGATTAGGGCGATTCAGGAGCTGCTTGCTAGAGATTGGATAGTAAGGCAGCGGATTGGCTGGCCAATTACGCTCAATCCTTTGAATTTGGGACAACCACCTTTCAATGCCCTCCTTCAGGCTGTATTAAAATCCTCCTAGAAGATATCGCAAGGATCTCTTTCCCTCGTTTAATTCAGTGACTTTTGCTGTAATTTCCTTATAATTCAGAAAAAAAAACAGCCTATGAAATTTGAATGGTTAATATATTGTTTTGTAAACCACGAACCAAGTTTCCTGTTTAATGACACATTTATACCTTTCAACCTGACTTTCCTTTGGCAGGTTCAGATTAGAACTTTCTTTTCCACGTTCAATATGCTTGTAAACTTACGCAAAACTTTAGTGCTGACTTTATGCATAAACTATAATGGCTTGAACATGAGAGAAAAAGATGAAGTAACGAAAAAATTTAACAAACATTTGATGGGCACATTGGACAAAGGGACATAACCGGGCACCGCTCTAAACCATCGAGACAAACTAGCTCTAATACCATATTAGAAAGTGCCTAACTCACCCCCAAAAGCTAGCTTAAGAGGAGAAGGTTTGCACATTATTATAAATTCTTAAATGCCTTTGTAATTGTCCGATGTGGGATTCCTGACATACTTTATTTACCAAATATCTATTTTTATATATTTTAAACTATTATTCAAAATGTGATGAGTTTTTTTACAATTACAAGCAATATTTTAAAAATCAAATCAGAAGTTAAACTAATAACACAAGAGGTTTAAGGTTTAAAAAATTCAACCGGTATAAAATAACATCGAATACTAAGGTGAGGATATTCGAAAAGAATAGGCTACTGGAATGTCGTAGACAGAAGCAACTGACGTATAACATTCATTTGCATCTCAAGCCGCTGACAAGATAATGTTCGATTCTGAGGAGGTTGAATCAATAGTAAAATAAGAGGCTACACTACCATTATAAAACTAGTTAAAGATTGAATAAAATTAAAAAATTAAAAAATGATTGAGCGAGATCGTCTTAATATATCGAAAATTTTAAAGTTTAATTAAAAATTACTAAATGAAAACTAAATGATTTATTTTAGTTTAATAAGAACTTATTAATTTACGAAAA
This sequence comes from Erythroxylum guanchezii, assembly GCA_025629825.1. Taxonomy (NCBI): domain Eukaryota; kingdom Viridiplantae; phylum Streptophyta; class Magnoliopsida; order Malpighiales; family Erythroxylaceae; genus Erythroxylum; species Erythroxylum guanchezii. The sequence continues at coordinate 29,959,673 of JAOTAX010000003.1, read as the reverse complement.
TTATCGATTAATTAATAAATTGATCAGTTTTTAACAACAAAAGTTATTAAAATAAATCAAACTGAAAATTTAAAAAACTCAAGATTTATATAATTGAACCGGTCAAATCAATTAAAATTTTTAATCATTTATTAAAAGTATCACGCAAATTCTTCCAAGCACATATATGTAATATTTTCTACCCTTTATATTGTACCCAAAAAAAAATTGTACTAAAATTGTAGGGCAGTCTGCAAACCAGATTGTGCCCCATTTATTA
>JAOTAX010000003.1:29886678-29921310 GCA_025629825.1 Erythroxylum guanchezii | reverse complement strand
CCCCCCCCCCCCCCCCCCCCCCCCCCCCCGCGCTGTAGGAAGGGCCTTGGATGTTGTAATGGGAGGGAGTAATTGTTGTTGGGTTGCTGGTATGGGCTGTGAAGCTGGACCGGGTATGAGTTGTAGGGGTTAGGCTAAGGAGGAGCTTCTTGTGCAGGTTGGTGCTTTGGGAGGGCGAGCCTTGGGTTGGAGCATTGTTGGCTAGCGTGAGGAGGGCCCGTGTTTGCGTTGGACGCGACCTGGAGTATAATTAGGAGTCGAAGCTGAGGATGATGCAAAGGCAAATCCGAAACCTTCGACTGCGAGCTGGGAAGCGCGAGAAGGGGCTGACGCCGACATGGAGGAGACGTTAATGTCCGTTGGTGACAAGATCTGGAAGCATGAGCCCCTATGAGCCGCTGCTGAGGTGAGTTCAGTTCAGACTTGTCTAGTGAACGTTTCTTTTGTAGATTGACGTCTGCCTCTTCTTTGGACTTGGAGCCAGGTCCGTACGTCTCTGTTGGGGGCTCTTGGTCTGGATCGGTGGTGCATCGTGTTGAAGTAGAGGTCGTGGGGAGATTCTGCGATAGTTCGGCGGGGGTCTGGTCTGGCGGTGGTGGCGTGGGCCGATGTGGGCAGGTACTGACCCCGTGTCCCACACTCTCTCAAGAGAAGCAGATGGTTGGGAGGCCCTCGTACGCTACTTTAACGCGTTCCCCGTCAATCTCAACAATGGATCACAGTGGTTGGCTAATGTCAACGTTCACTGCGACTCATGCGAACTTGCCCCGCTATGAGTGTTGGGTATTGGAGTCAATCTTCACTGTGCGTCCAACGAGGTTTCCAAGCACAGTGAATATGGAGGGGTGGTAGCGGGCCACGGACAACTTCGAGAATCGTACCCAAGCAATGATGTGGGAGACTTTGTCGGAGGAAGGACGGAAAGATGGGTGCCACGATTAGACAAATAGAGCGTGACCAGGGAGTATCCAGGGGCCTTGGGTTAGGGCAGTGATGTAGTCTGCAGCCTCCTTGAAATTAATCAGGAAGAAATCATTGTCTAGGTCGATTATTTTCATGGGGCCATTCAATTTCCATAAAGAGGTTAGTCGAGTTTTTAACATAGTGTATCCAATTCGTCTTCCCATAAGTTTCACCACTATAGTATGTTCCCATTGTTTATCAAGTCGTCCCTTGAATGAATTTGAGAGTTCGAGTCCAGGGCCAAAGCGTCCAGAGACCAGGTTGATATCTCCTTCTTCTATTTCAATGGGTTCTTCGGTAGGCCAATCGAAATTTTTATCAGCTGTGTGTAATTGACCTGTAACTGCTGCTTTGTAATTTGGGTGTACTAGCTGTGGTGTAGGTTGAGTGGGAAGTGGGTCTTCCTTCATTTCCTGAATACGGACTTTTTTCACTGTCCTGCCATCGTGGTCTTAGGTTAGTAGTTCAGTCATGTTCAGATTGGTGAAAACTGAATCTAGAGAGAGAAAACACTAGGAGCTATTTCTTTGTATGTAATATGCAATGATAAAAAACCCCTAACCGATTCGACTGGTCAACAGTAAATTTTTTTTAACCATTCAAATTTTTGGTTTGGTTTTCAGCTTTTTGGTTCAATTTATTTTTAATAACTTTTGTTGTTAAAAATTGACTAGTTTATTAATTAATTTGTCAATTTTTGTAAATTAATAAGTTCTTATAAACTATAATTAACCAATTATCTTTCATTTAATAATTTGTTTTTCAATTAAACTTTAAATTCTTTGATTAATCAAAACAAATTTTTTCAATCATCTTTCAAATTTATAATCATGTTTAATCTTTAGTTGATTTTATGACAATTTAATACTAATTAAACCTTTTAAATCTTAAATTTTTATTTTACCTATTCAACTTCTGGTCTAGTTTTTAAAACATTGATAATATAACGCCATATTCTTACCAATCATTATATTGTGATCCACAATATTTTCATTTTATAATTGAAATAATCTAGTTATTACTAAATTATCATTAATTGGCCTTTAATATGTAAAATTTACTAATATTATATTTATGACTATTAATTCTAAGGTTTGGGTAAAATTTCTTCAAATAAGAATTCATTTTATAATAGAATGTTTTCACGATAAACGCCACATTAATTTTTTATGACATTTTAAGGATATGTCTAATATTTGTAAAACCAAATCGGAAGTTAAACCGGTAAGATAAAAGATTTAAGATTTAAAAGGTCCAAATTATATTAGACCGTTATAAAATTAGCTAAAGATTAAATAAAATTAAAGAATTTAAAACATAATTAAAAGAGATTACTTTTATCTATCAAATAATTTGAAGTTTAATTAAAAAATATATTGTTAAATGAAAATTAATTGATTTATTTTAGTCTATAAAAAGTTATTAATTTAAGAAAATTGACCGATTAATTAACAAATTGATTGATTTTTAGTAATAAGCATTATTAAAATAAATCAAACAAAAAAGTTAAAAATTAAGCTAAAAAATTGGATGGTTTAATTAAACCAACCGAAATTCTTAATCATGCCCAATAATAGCCTATAAATGTGTGTGATTTCCATGTCATTGGGTGGGCAGATATTTCCGGATTACTTTCGAACTAATAGTTGATACATGGTTTGGGTTTAATGGGTTTGAGTTGTGCTCTAAGTAGTTGTAGGCCTTTTTTGCTATAAATTTTGGACATGATTTTATTGCTAACGACTTCACACTGATTGTTTCGCCTCTCCGAATTAACGCAACATTGTTTCCTTATATAAATTAATCAGGAAATACACTTTTTTTTTAAGCATGCGATAGCGAGATAAGATTTTCTGTCTAATTTTACTATATTTTATTTTGTTCCATAAAATTTCAACCATTTATTTTGCGGGACTCACGCGAAACTTATATAAATAAATGACTAAGATTTATTAAACACAATAAGACACTATAATATTAGATAGAGGATTTGTACTCTGCGTTAGCCTAACTTATCAAAAAAATAACTGAAAAGACCAATCTTTAGATGCAGAGATGATAACTGGTCCGGAAGCAATTAGTTTCAAAGTCAACTGCCTAGATTCTGGTTGATCAAATCTTGGGTCAAGTCTGGGACTATTCGAAACCTAATTTTTATAAACAAAACAATATTATTTTAATAAAAACGATATCATTTTTGTATTTTTTCAATGTTTGACTTTTATAAATAAAACAACATTATTTTATTAAAAATGACATCATTTTTACACCTTTAACTTTTTAAAAGTTTAGGCTCGAGTGGTGTCTTGCCTTATCGGGCCTAGGCTATTGTCATCTTTATTTATTTGAAGCTTTAAGCGCCTTATTAAACCAATTCAGAGTCATCAGGCGATATCCTAATTGAGTCAAGCTTCGGACTATTTAAAGTCTGAACTTTATAAACAAAATAACATCTTTTTGTTGAAAACGGTATTGTTTTTACATTTTTAATTTTTTTTAAAAGTTCAAGCTTGTGCAATCTCTGGCCCGATCGGGATTCAAATTGGCTTGGGCTCCTGCAACAGAATCGGGCCTAAGCCCATTGTCACCGAAGCTTCCATTGAGGCTTGAAGCACTTGAATAATGGGCCTTTCGGCTATTAAAATCTTTTATAGTCTTTAGTTATACTTATAATTATAATATATATTTATTAAATCACTTGTACGGCTTCTGACACTACTCAATGTCCCAATTTCCACACGCGAGATCCTCTACATCCTTTGCTCAATCTCAACCATGTTTTTTTCATTTTCATCCGCCCGTTTCTGTAGAATCATAGAAATGAATGGATGAAAATGAACAGAAAACAGTAAAACTTGGGCCACGGGACAGAAGATGTGTCTCCATTCCTAAACCCAACAGAACAGAAACACTCAAGCACATGACTGAAAATGAAAAAGAGCACAGCCAAAACAAAGGGGTCAGCGGTCCCTATCTTGGCCCCACCAAGCTTCTGAACCAGATTTGCCAGAACGTTCGGTCACCTTCTCTCCCTTGCCCGCCACTGACATTATCCCATGAACCAGATTTGCCGACAAATCAAAAAGAAAAGAGACATTGGCGTATTTGGTAAATTAAATTTCCTTTTATCGTTTTAATTCGTAATTAAAAAAATCAACAAAATTCTAAAATTACGATCTTATATTTACACTTAACAGTAGGAAGCTCCGAGCTTGACACTCACAGGACCTGTCATGTTTTATATTATGTCTGAGGTGTATCTGGACACGACCACCAAACCATAAGTAACAATATTGTCTGCCAAGGCAAAACTCATATACAAGTCAACAGCATTAATCTCAAGTCTAAGGCCATTTAAGGTAAGTTTCGATACTCCAAACCCTAGCTTTACTCCCTTTCCCTTTCCTTTTTGCAACCTCTCTATATTCTAATCAATTCCTCTCCTTCCTTTTAGTCTCTGTTATTACACTTTCTTACTGTTTTGGTTGCTGACAAATCCCTCTCCGGATAACTTTGGAATTTTATTCTGACATTGCCTCTGTACCAGACGGCTTATTCCGCTTCGATTTGTGGGATTTGTTTGTTTAATTGGTTGGAAATTAATGTGAAGCGCTCTCCTTTTGTTTTTCCTATCTGCTCCGTTGTTCTGTTAAAATCTTTGAACGTTTCGTTGCTGCAAGGAGTGCGGTCTGTGGGGTTCCGATAGTTTTTGTTAGAATCAACTTGCATGAGTTGGTTTAGTTGTTTGTTGTGCTTGTTTTCGCTGTTTTCGAACTCCTATTATGGCCTTCAACTTGATTTGAAAGTGGCAATCGCTGCCAGTGCAAGACTTGGAATTGCTTATGGTCAATTGGGTTATACGATTCGATTTTTTTTTGCTTAGGATAATGGGCAGAAGCACGAAAGGAAACTTTATTTCTTGAACTCAAGTTTCTTATACGTTTAATTATTCTATGGTGTCGTTGGAGATTATTGGCACGCTATGGTAAATACTGGATGTGGCGGACAAAGCATATGTTGGGATTTTGTGGCGGACAAAGCATATGTTGGGTTTGTGTGATATGATATACGTGGCAAGAATTAAAATTTTGTCTTCATGTATCTGAATGTAACCTATATTACTAAAAGAATAGGAAAATATGCTTCTAAGATAACTTTTTCTTGTTTGTCTCCGCTGATCTTCCCAATAAGGAAAAAATAAATTTACTGTCCTTTTAACTTATATCGGTTTGAGGATTTCTAGTGCTTTAGTTTATGGTTTTCATATTATTCCCTCGATTTTTTAAATGCTAAACTCGAGTCCTTATCAATCAGTTCAGATTAACGCAATTTATCAAACTATAACTTCTGAATGAGGCTGCAGTGAATTTGATGAATGCAGCTAATAACTTAATTTAGTGTTGCCTGTAGCTAGTGCAGACCGCTGAATACTATGTTGCAGGAGGTGCAAAAGTTCTGGGATTCATTGTGAGTAGAGCTAGGCTTTTGATCTGATTCTATTGGAAAATTTTCCAGCTCTATGATGTAAGTTGGGAAATTAAATTCCAACAATACTAGATGGTTCTTTAACAATTTTAATTTGCATGTGTTACATATTCCCTTTTCAGTGGAACTTTTGTTACAAATGAATTACTACAAGGATGAGAATGCCTGGTCAGTCATTGTTCATTTTTAATTTACTTACATGAGTTGGCACAATAGATATGAAGATTTTACTGGACAGTAGCAAAATGGCACATTTAGTGAAGTGGAATTTTAATTTGCACTTAATTTTGATGGAAACTTTATTTACTAGCAGTCGACAAATGCATTCCTACAAGGATGAGAATATTTGGTTGGTCATCGTTCATGGTTTATTTGCTTACATGATTTGGTACAATGGATATGAAGATTTTACTTGATAGTAGCAAAATGGTGCATTTCAATGAACTGGAATTTTGTTTAGGATGGAAGGCTAAAGTTGTTGGTGGTGTTTGGTTTATTTGCTTACACGAGCTGGCATAATAGATATGAAGATTTTTCTTGACAGTAGCAAAATGGTGCACTTCAGTGAACTGGAATTTTGTTTAGGATGGAAGACTAAGGCTACTTAAACCTATTTTATGATAGACCGTTAATTGATATGCTTGTACACTTTGAGTTTTGTGCTAAATAGCAGCTGAGTGCTCTGAATATTTGTGACGTCGCTTCTGTTGAAATTGTGATGCTTGTGGGCTTGTGGGCTATGGAGGCAGTGACACTTTTCTTTCTGTCAATAACTTGTGGGTATGTTAGTTGCATAGTGGATATGATAGATTTGTTAACTTCAGTATGGTTAGCAATATTGTTTATTTATCTGTGGGAACTCTTTTGTAAGTGACTTTGAAAATAAAGTGACTTTAATTGTATGCCCTTTGAAATTACTATGTACGAAACACTTCTCTTCCTTAGGATCTAGGTGCATGTAACGGTGCAAGTATCATATCGTGGTGGTGATGAAGTTATGTGCATTTATTTAGTTACTTATAGTAACCTGAAGTGAAATATTTGTTTATTTCAAAAGTTTCTACCCAATTTCCCTTTAAAAAGTGACTCCACGGTTTTGTGACTTGGATTTCTGGTTTGCTTATTTGAGTGATCTACTGAAAATATAGTGCTGGAAAGGACATTGGGTTACTCATATATGTTTGGGTTATTGTATATTTAGGACTCGAAATGGGGTTGATGATAGATTCATAAGGGCAGTTCTCATATGCTATTGCGTACATACATATGGATATAAAGGTCACTTAATTTTCTTTGTGGGAGACATTAGGAAAACTTTCACATACATTGCTTAAAATTGTGGCAATATACACACACTAGAATTAGAGGTACTTATTCAAAAATTGGCACCTGTATTTATTGCACTGGGTTAAGGGATTAGCTTGGAGATAATGAGGTAGATAATTGAAGGGTATTCTCTGGTTGATAATTATGTAGTTAATTTTATTACTTTTTTTGGAACCTCCCAAAGTTTAGTAATTCAAAAATGAAAATTTCAATTTTCCACATCAAATCAACTCTTGGATATTCTTTTGTTCTCATTATGGCCTTTTTCTTTTTCAATGCTGGATATGAGTCTTTTTGTTATAACTTGGCATTTTGATAATTGATATGTATGATTGTTTAGACCTTTGATCTCTCATGCGAGTAACTGGAAGGGCTTATGAGCTTGATTTTTGTTGGTTGTTGTTGAATGGCATATATGGAAGATTTTGTTGTTATGTTAACCTGTGATTTATGTTCATTTGGCTTCCAGATTAAAGTTCGGAGATTCCCTGTGCTCAACAGCTTCATGACTTCTTCTGTTCATGATCTTTCTGGTACTTATCTTAAAGAACTAGATTGAGTTTGAGTTGTTTATTGTTTCTGTTTGGTTGGATTCATGGTCTATAATTGCTTGTTCAAAGTTCCTTCATGTTGTTGCATTTTATATTGATAAACTTTCATAAGTTAGAGATTTGTTAAACTTAGCTGGGCAGCATCCTGGTGAGACTCCAGTGACAGTTGAATTAATAACCATGAATCTGTTTCCGAAAGTCAGTATCAACTTTTCCAACTTTTGTGACAATTTTGATGTCCCAGCTTTGGGTGGAAAACTTACATATTCTGCAATATATATCCAGCATATTGATAGACCTAAGGTAACCCGATTCTATGTTAGGAAGAATAAGCAGAGGGTAGAGGAGTAATCAGCAGAGGAGTATGGTATTATGTATTCGGGTAGTTAGTTAGCTAATAGTACTGACAACCAATCATCAGGTTGTTAGTTAACAGAATCTATTAGTAGCCACAGATTCTTCGGACAAACAACAGAGAGGAAGGAAGAGAGAGGATGTGAAAGAATGACATGTGTATGAGCCCTAGGTTGGAGGTACTGGACCTCGAAAACTAGATTATCTTTGTATTCGTTTACAGAAATCAATAGCAAATACATATTCTCCCATACCTGTTTTCTGGAACCTATCAACTGGTATCAGAGCAGTTGATCCTGATCAATGGCTACTAAGAAGGCTGATAACCGGATGGAAGGACTGGAGAAGGATCTGGAACTGTTGAGAGAAGAGGCGAAGAGATGGGGAGGAGATGCAAAAATCGATCAGCCAGGCTCACCAAGAATTTCAGAAGCAGCTTAGTCATTCCACTCAAGATTGGCAGAGGCGAATGGATGAACATAGCGTGGAACTTCAAAGGAAGATGGAGGACGCAAATAGGGAAATGGGAGAACGCTTAAGGTCAGAAATAAAAAGCATGATGATGTCAGTTTTGCAAACGTGGAAAAGAACTGAGGGCGGTACTGTAGAAACCCGACCCAAAGAGTGCCCACCCGAAGAACATCAACCCGAGCCCAGTCGAAGGAGGGAGCTGGGAAAGGCTCCAGTTGCGCCGGAGGAACATTTTGAGAGTAATGACTGGCGTAATGAGGCCAGCGACCGCATCGAGCCACCTCCTGGGTTCGCACGCCCAGGTGATTTCCGGTGAGACTGTCGACCAAGAAGTATCGAGATGCCTACGTTCGGAGGGAACGACCTTGATGGGTGGATCTACAAGGCTGAGCGATTCTTCTCAGTGGGTAGGTTCACCGAAGTGGAGAAGATGGAGCTCGTGGGTATGAGCATGGAGGGAGATGTTTTGACGTGGTTCAGGTGAGTGGAGAGCCGTTGACCCATCGTGGATTGACAAGAGTGCAAGAAGCTGGTGACACAGAAATTTCGCCCAACTCACGAAGGTACCCAGTGCCAATGATTGTTAGCGGTGAAGCAGGCTGGCACGATGGTGGAGTACACTGGCAAATTTCTAGAACTCGCAATCCCTCTTCCGGAGTTACCTGATGCAGTCTTGGAGAGTACATTCATGAATGGGTTAGTAGAGGAGATTCGACTGGAAGTGCAGATTCTCAAGCCTAGGAATTTGGCTGAGATGATGGAATTATCTCAGCAGGTGGAGGAGAAGTTTTGATGCTTGAATGAATTACGCTGGAACCACTGGGGAGCATGCACGAAGTGGGGGCCGATGGGGCCACGAGTGGATCATACACGGGGGAAGAGAAGGAAGGAGGAAATAGGAACCCAGGGAAGTCAACTTGCTACTTCTACGAGACCCAGAAATCCAGACAGCCATAGGAACTAGAATTTGGGGAATTTCTGAAGGTTGACGGTGAGTGAGTTATAAGATAAGAAGGCCAAAGGGCTTTGTTTCAGGTGTGATGAGTAACTTCAGGTGTTGGCTGCCATGGATGAAGAAACTGAACTTGAGAAGGAATTGGGGGAAGAAGCTAAGGAGGAAGAATTACAACCAGTGGAGTTAGCTGCAGGGTCAGTGTTGGGAGTCACTTTTCCTAAGACTATGAAAGTAAAGGGGATCGTAGGTGGGAGAGAAGTAATAATATTGATTGACAGTGGAGCTTCGCACAATTTTATTTCGTGGGATTTGGTGAGACTGTTGAATTGTGAATTAGAAGGAACTACGCGGTGTGTTATAGCCTTGGGAAATGGATAGCACATTAGAGGAGAAGGCATTTGCAAGGGGATAGTGTTGTTAGTGCAAGGATTGCAGGTAACCGAAGAATACTTACCAATGGAGTGGGGCTGCTGTGATGTTATATTAGGCATTAAATGGCTACAAACCTTAGGCAAGGTGGTGACAGATTGGGGCAAAATGTCAATGGAGATTAAACAAAGGGATTGAACCCTCACGATTATTGGAGATTCGACCCTCGCAAAAACACCGATTAGCTTGAAAAATTTGGTGCATACCACAACATATGAAGATTTGGTGTATTTATTATAGATGGGGTTTGTAGAAGGGAAAGAGCTGAAGGGTGTCACCCTAGTTCATGCGGAGCTAAAGGTGCTTTTGGAGGAATTCCAAGCAGTTTTTGACATGCCTCAACAATTGCCTCCTGAAAGGGCTAAGCACGATGCCATTGTACTCCAAAGAGGAGCTAATCCGGTCACGGTGAGACCATACAAATACCCCCAGTTCCAGAAGAATGAGATTGAGAAGCTAGTGAAAGAGATGTTGGATTTCGGGATAATTCAACCAAGCGTAAGTCCTTATGCGAGTCCGGTGTTGTTGGTTAAAAAGAAAGATGGGGGGTGGCGCTTTTGCGTGGACTACCGTGCTCTGAATAAAGTGACAATCGTCGACAAATTTCCAATCCCTATTATAGATGAGCTCCTTGATGAATTAAAGGGGACCACTATCTTTTCGAAGATTGATTTAAAGGCGGGGTATCACCAAATCCGTATGAGACCCGAAGACATCGAGAAGACAACATTTAGAACTCATGAAGGGCATTATGAATTCCTCGTCATGCCCTTCGGATTAACTAATGCACCAGCCACGTTTCAGTCTCTCATGAACCAGGTTTTTAAGCCTTACCTCCGTAAGTTTGTATTGGTATTTTTCGATGACATCTTGGTTTACAGTGCCAGCAAGGAAGAAAATGTTTGTCACTTGCGGGTAGTCCTAACGGTGCTCCAATCTCAGCAATTGTATGCGAATTGGAAGAGATACATTTTTGGGCAAGAAACCTAGGAATACTTGGGGCACATTATATCACGAGATGGGGTGGCAGCCGTCATTAAAAAAATCTAAGTTATGGTGAAGTGGCCAAGACCGTTGAATGTAAGGGAGTTGCGGAGCTTCTTGGTTTTAATAGGATACTATGGGAAGTTCGTGAAGAATTATGGACACATTTCTTGGCCGCTGACACAATTGTTAAAGAAAGAAGGTTTTAAATGGATTGAGGAAAGCGAAGCTTCTTTTCAACAGCTTAAGCAAGCCATGATTTCAGCTCTGGTTTTAACCTTACCTGATTTCACTAAACCCTTTATAATGGAGACCGATGCATCAACCGATGCTATAGGAGCGGTTCTAATGCAAGAGAATCGACCTATTGCCTACTTCAGTCAGGTATTGCCCACATCCAACCGGTATAAGTCAGCCTATGAGCGGGAATTGTTGGCGATTGTCTTAGCAGTGAAGAAATGGCGATCATACCTTTTGGGCCATCAATTTATCATCCGAACCGATCAGTAGCTACTTAAATTCCTGCTGGAACAGCGAGAAGTCCACCCGGATTACCAGAAATGGCTGTCCAAATTGTTGGGATAAACCTTCAGCATTGAGTATAAGGCAGGAAGGGAGAATAAAGTAGCTGATGCGTTGTCAAGGAGACCTCCTCAGGCAGAAGTTATGGCTGTGGTAGCACTATGGGCACTTGATATGGAGCAAATACTCGGGGAGATTGAGGCTGATCCCAAATTGTCTAAATTAAGGCAGGAGCTTCAGCAAGATGGGGGGTCACATCCTCCTTATACATTAATCCAGGACAGGTTATTTTACAAAGATCGGTTAGTACTTCCGAGAACCTCTACATTCATTCCAACCTTGATCAAGGACAGCCACCAAAGTAACGTCGAAGGGCATGGAGGTGCTTTAAAAACCTACAAAAGGCTAGCACATGAACTCTTTTGGGATGGGATGAAAAGTGACATTTACAGGTTTGTGGCTGAATGCGTTGTTTGTCAGCAAAATAAATACTTATCACTTTCCTTGGCTGGCCTTCTGCAGCCCTTGCCAGTGCCACAGCAGGTTTGGGAAGAGGTTTCTATGGATTTCATAGAAGGTTTGCCTAAATCAAAGGGGTTTTCGGTCATACAAGTAATGGTGGACCAACTCAGCAAATATGCACATTTCCTTGCTCTCAAACATCCTTATACAGCCCAATCGGTGGCTTATATTTTTGTGCAGGAGGTGGTAAGGTTGCATGGATTCTTTAACTCAATAGTATCCGATAAAGATAAAATATTCTTGAGTAAATTCTGGAAGAAATTGTTTAAGTTGCAAGGTACACAGCTGTGATTCAGTTCAGCCTACCATCCCCAAACCGATGGGCAGACCGAGGTTGTCAACCGGTGTCTCGAGACCTATCTAAGGTGTTTTACTAGCAAGCAACCTCAACAATGGGCACGTTGGGTGGGATGAGCTGAATATTGCTACAACACGTCCTTTGATTCAACTTTGGGCACTACACCGTTCAAGGTCCTTTATGGAAGAGATCCTCCCACTCTTACTAGGTACCAAATTAAGTCATCTGTTGTGGATACCATTGATGCAGTGCTGCAGGATAAGGATCAGAAATTGGCTAAACTGCGCCACCACTTGATTTCAGCTCAACAGCGGATGAAATTGACAGCAGATGGGAAAAGAAGAGAAGTGGAGTTTCAGGTGGGAGATAGGGTCTTTATCAAGTTAGCTCCATAGCGCCACTAGTCGGTGGAACCTAAGAGTAATACCAAGTTGGCTCCACGATATTTTGGTCCTTTTGAGATTCTCCAACGTGTGGGACCAGTGGCATATAGGCTGAGGTTACCTCCAACGGCCAAAATTCACTCTGTTTTCCATATTTCGCAGCTTAGGAAAGCCTTAGGAATTAATGATTCAATCGTGAGTATGCCAGATCACTTACTCACGCCTGAAGTTCATTCTGCTCATCCTGCTACACTATTAGCCATCCGAAACTTGGATTCTGGTCCAGATTTGGAGGTGCTTATTCAATGGAAGGGCCACTCGGTGGCTGAGGCTACATGGGAGTTATTTGACGATATGAAGGTCAGATTTTCGGCCTTTCACCTTGAGGACAAGGCGAAGCTGATGGGGGGGAGTAATGATAGACCTAAGGTAACCCGATTCTATGTTAGGAAGAATAAGCAGAGGGTAGAGGAGTAATCAGCAGAGGAGTATGGTATTATGTATTCGGGTAGTTAGTTAGCTAATAGTACTGACAACCAATCATCAGGTTGTCAGTTAACAGAATCTGGTAGTAGCCACAGATTCTTCGTACAAATAACAGAGAGGAAGGAAGAGAGAGGATGTGAAAGAATGACATGTGTATGAGCCCTAGGCTGGAGGTACTGGACCTCGAAAACCAGATTATCTTTGTATTCGTTTACAGAAATCAATAGCAAATACATATTCTCCCATACCTGTTTTCTGGAACCTATCACATATCCAGCACACGGTTGGTTGAAATAAGCATAACCTTTTAGATTATTTGGTTGTTCTATCGTGTTCTTCATGAAATTCCAATCCCAAGATATTATGGCTACACAATTATCATAACTATCGTGTTCTTCATGAAATTCCAATCCCAAGATATTATGGCTACACAATTATCATAACTATCATTATGAATATTTGATTTTTTGTTTACTAATATTTTTATAGTTTTCTTGTAGAATAAGATATTTTTCCTATTTTTAATTACCTTAAATGAACCAATTCATGGCTTTAGACTGACTGAGGTTCTCTTTCTATTTATGTCTTTAGACGGAATGTTGACGGTTAGATATTTCTTGCACTTTGTTCTCAATAATAGGTTATGTATGTGATTTTAAAGATGTTTTCCCAGGTAATGGCCAAGATGATGAGCAACAAAAAGAGTTGGAACCTGAGATTCAGTCGACATCCCCTACACCAGAGCTGATGCACTCCACTATCTCAATGCCAAATGTTCAGTATGTGACAGCCCCACAAATCGGAGCAGGACATTCTATGGTAATTGTTAAGTAGTCTATTTTGATTGATTTTGTGTGTACGAGCCCTTTAGTTTGCATATTTTCTTATTGCTTTCTTTTATCCATTTTCCTCTTATGTGACTAGTGATTTGCATTTGCGTGCATGCACTATTAGCATTAGTTGTCACACTCCAAGCTCAAGCCAATTTTACTAGGTCGTTGACAAACCGTCACCCAATGGCAAGGCCTAACCATGCAAAACTTCACCATCAAGCTAAGGTTAACAACATTAATACAGAATTTCTCAATTAGAAATAGCAAAAACACAACTCTTATGGTCAAAAACTCAACTATATCTTACAAATGCCGCCTCCATGGTTACCAAATTGAGTATATAAATCTTTAAAATCCATCTAAACAAACAAGTTGCATGATCCAAGTAGATGAAGTTTGTACCTACATCCTTTCTGCATCCCGAAGCTCCTTCTCTATGGGTGCCTTATCTGAAAAATAGACAAAGTTGGTTATTACATACATATTAACTAGGAAAAAATCATAAATAAAACAAAAATGAAAAATTACACTCTACTATGGTTTAATCTCACAATTGTGCCTATTTGGCACTATCACTTACTCTAGAACACCTTTTAAGAAAATTATGATGGATGTATCTTAATCTCAGATATCTACGCTCAATAATCATCGGCCATAAATGATGTCTGTATCTATTTGTGGTAGGCATTGGATGATACGTCTTGGTCAATAGAATGATATATATCTCACTTTGGCATAGGATGATAGATCTTGACCTATTGAATAATATTTGCACCATTTTGGCACCGGATGGTAGATTCCAGTAAACCAAATGGTATTTACCCCATTCTGATGACGAATGACAGGTCTTGACCAACCACCAAATTTCATGCCTCTCATTAACAACGCAAATGCACAATGCATAAGTACCACCAACTGACAATTAGTCAGACATTGACACTCAAAAATCACTCAGTGCATGTAACTCAAAATATTAACTTATCATGCATGTTCTCACATATAGCATGTTCAAAAATTCTCAAAATCAGATAAGTTGAAAAATACCTAATTCTACCATTAACCCGAATTGGAGTTCTCCATAATTCTACCAAAAAGTAAAAATTAGAGCATGTAAACACACTATTGACACATCACAAGAGATTTAAAACACATAAACAAGAGAATAAATAACCTAAAAGGCTTCAATTGACATATACTATTAATTTTTGTATGGCAATTGCTAGAGCCAAGGAAAATCCATTAGAAATGTTGTAACTCCTCCTAAAATGGCTCTCTTGTGTCTATTCCTGTTTTGCTTTCCTTTCGTGTTACTTTGTCTCCCAAAACCCTTCACTTTGTAAAAATCAAATTTCAAAGGGTTTGGCTAGCCAGACAGTCGATGATATGGGTTCAGCTAGCCTATATCAGCTCTAGGTATATTTTTAAAGGTTTTAGAAAACTTGTAACTTTATCCAGCCTCTTGAATGACCTCATTCCAATAGTCCTACACAAAGTTGTGACCAAAATATCAAAGAGTGTTTGGTGATGACAACAAAATGAACTCATAAACTTCTTCCATAAAATTATCATATTTGGGTTTAATATCAGTTCCTCATGTCTTCTTATGAAATGTAGATAATGCTCTTAATGTTTTGTAACTTCTTGAATCACCTCATCCTAATGTTATTGTCAGAATTCAGTTTTGACTGCATATTTTATTAGCAAGCCTCACTAGTCACTACATAATAATCCACCCATCCTAAACCTACAAGAACTAAACATCAACCACAAATCATTTAGTAAGTATAAAAAAGTTTCTCCGAACTTCAAATTTTATAGAATTCAAAAGATTATAGTCAGAAACGATGCACTACACTTATGCAATAACTCAAATATTAAGTTTTTTGGGGGTCTAACTAACATTTCTTTATAAAATCAATGCTTGATATTGTTATTCATTTGAGTGGCTATTATTCCTGTACAAATATGCTAGCCATCTTAATTAGCGTCTAGTTTTATGAACTACAATCCTAACTTTGACATCTTGACTTGCATTCATGGGTTATGGCTTATGAAATTGAAGGGACCACCATCATACCCATATCCAGATCCCTACTACAGAAGCATATTTGCTCCTTCTGATGCCCAGCCATATCCGACAATGCCTTATGGTGCACAACCAATGGTAAAATAGCTTTTGGTTTTGATGTTCTCAAGCTTCAGTTTTAAGCAGCAATGGTTTATTATGAAATTGACACCAAATTTTGGTTTCTAAAGGTTAGTTACTGAATCAATAAATCTTTTAGGTCCATGTTCAGTTAATGGGAATTCAACAAGCTGGAGTGCCTTTGCCAACAGATGCAGTTGAGGAGCCTGTATTTGTCAATGCAAAGCAATATCACGGTATTTTGAGGCGCCGGCAATCTCGTGCAAAAGCTGAATCAGAAAACAAATTGATCAAGTCCCGGAAGGTATATTATCTCTTTGAAAGAGGAAGTCGCTTTTTACTTATGTTTGATTATTTATTTTCTCACCTGTTTGATTATAACCTAAGAATTAGTGATTTGAGTTGGCTCCTTTTCATTGATTACCCTTTCTTGATTAAAAATCTTTGGTGAGTGGTGGTTAACTTCTTATATTAAATTCGCAGCCATACTTACATGAATCTCGACATCTGCATGCTCTGAGAAGAGCTAGAGGATGTGGTGGTAGGTTTCTCAATTCAAAGAAAAATGATAACAAACAAGAAAAGGAAGTCACATCAGATGACAAATCACATTCCACAATCAATCTCAATTCTGATAAGAATGACATAGCTTCCTCCGATGGCAAGTGTTGATGTATTGAAGGTACCGGTGTTGGATTCAATGAGTTCTAGTTGTTATTCATAGTTGATCTATGCCTCGGGAGGCTTTGCTTCTCTCTCAGTACCCAAATAGTTTAATATGTATAGCTTTTTCCAATAGTAGGCTTCTTGGTGCGGCTGCAAAGCATAATCAGGCAGTGTAATTAAGGGATGTTCTCAGTAATCTAGCTTATTCGCAACTTCTTTTTCTTTCCTTTTTTTTCAAACGACGCATGAACATAATCTAGCTCTAGACTTCTCTGGCAGCAAAACGAGTTATGTTGCTTGGTTTTGTTGTGATTAGCTTAGCAAACATTAGGTGTTACTTCTTGATGTGTATTAGCTTGTTTACGGCCTACTACTGTCAAATAAAAAATAAAGTCCAATGCTTGTATGAGTAGCTCAAATTCTATTGCAGTGTGTAATGTAGGTGTGTTGAATCTGGAGAATGTCCTGTGATCTTGAAATACCATCTTTATGGTCGACACTACATCGCCTTGGCTATCATAATTTTGAACTCCATGGTGAGATGGGTGGAATTCCCCTTACGTCTTCGATTTTTCTCTCACATTATTTATTATATTGGTGAGCCCTTATTTATCAGGTTCAGACTATACATGTAGGGTGCACTGATAAAGAAACTTCAACTTATTGAGCAGCCACGCCCTTGATACCTTTCCCGCTGCAGTTGTTTCATCTTCCTTTTTTATCATTATATTCGATGAAATCTCTTAGTTTTTGATAAATCCCTGATGGAAAATGAAAGAAGAAAGCAATTTGTGCTATATATCAGTTGCTATTATTGGAGTAGTTCGACTTGTGTAGTGTAATAGGTGGGCACCATTTTTTGTCTTCAACGGAGGTCGACTTGAGGTATTAGAAACAACTTCTTTATTATGTAGGGGTAAGATTGCGTACTATCAGATCTTTTTAGACTTCGCTTCATTGCAGGGCTTCGGAGTATGATAATGATAAATAGAAGTCGAGTTGAGGTTGTTGGGGTTCAGAGTAGCCGTCAAAAAATATTCTTCTAGATTTCATCCTTCAAAACTAGTGTAATTGGTTTTCCTGGACTTTTCGTTTTAAACTTAATAGGGTCATTACCTCATAGGATAAGCGGTGAAGGACACTTTTCAGAGGGGAAGCAATTACAAAATAAAACGTATGTGAAAATCTTAACATGGGATATGCTCCGAAATTGACTGCAATATCTATGGTTTATGTAGTAAATAATAGGCAAATTGCAGCAACGCCAACATCAGAAGAGAGAAAAGTATGGCTCAATATCTTGATATTTCCTAAGAATGGCTCTAGATCTAATTAAGAAGAACAAGGCAAAGAGGAAAGATTTCGAGAGACCCTGATCGGCAATTGGGTTGATTATTTGGGACGGTTGTTCATTGTCGTAGTTTCCCCACTTTCATGATGTCGATGTGAATTGCCTCTTAAGATAGCAGTAGAGTTTTTTTAGACATTTATAATTCATGGTCTAATTAGACGTTTTGTTTCAATACAGGAGTTGCTAAGAGTAAAACTCCAGAAAAAGGTCCAATTGTATAGAAAATACTTCAAGAAGTCACGTAGGGCCATCTTGTATTAACAAATAGAGCACCTAATTTGCATAGATTAAGGATCCAAGCATTCCAACTCATTCTAGTGGAATGTCATGTTATTTGTTTACATTCATTAATCCGTAAGGGATTCAATGCAAACTTTGATGAGGATCAAATACCTATTCATGTACCTTTTATCTGGTGAAGGATCGTTTACTTATATTTTCTCACATGAATCTCTCATCTCACGAGGGTGGAATATGAATTTCATTTCTCTATTAGCTAAAAGAGGGAGTGTAACATACAAATTTTAAGCTTTGAAACTTTTGAGAAGTTTGCATTAAACAAGCCGCTCACAAGGTTCATAGATAATAAACAATGAAGAGGAATCAATCTCCAGAGAGGGGTGGCCTTGTTTGCTTGTTATGATGAAAACTGAGAAATTAGAATGAGGTCAATAAAGTTTATTCCAGCGGTTGACCAATGTCAATGATTTTGAGCAAATGGGCCATTCAAAGAATATACATGATATCTGTCAATTATCTATTCATCAAAACAAAGATGTTGGAATCTCTCAAAATTTCAACCCATCACTATTACCTTCTTTTTCTCTTGCATTATCCGATTCCCAGAATTTCAACCATTGAATCATTTCAATCCTCAGCAATGTTGCTCGTTTTCTAACTATGCTTGCTGTTCATGTTTTGTCCTTTGTAGGACCTGCTGCGTTGCATGCTCTTTCCTTAAACATCTCTCCGTTATTTGAGTTGGGTTGGTTGATGATACAACGACTTCAACCTTAATCAAGGATCTAGATTAGCCCATGCTTCACACGTATTCTACATGTTCATGATCCTGAACTTTACAACTCCAACATCCTCCTTATTAATTCAACGCATTCAATCGAGAACATCTTTTTTCTGGATATCTATGAGAGTATTTATTCTTTCTTTTTTTAACATTTTAGACTTTCCAACACAAGAGTAAACTTTTACTAGACTAGGTGAGAAGTGACATTTAGTTACCTTTTTAGTTAGGATACATTTGGCAGGCAAATTTGGAGACTCAATGCATGATTAGCCCCTTTTTTTTTAATAGATGAATCTAAAATTTTGCTGTTATTTGTTCGTATTTTAAATAAAATTTAACTGATAAATTATTTAACAAGTTAACAATTTAAAATATTTAATTACTTAATGATTTAAAAATAAAAGACAAATTCATCTAACTAAATAATGACCGATATTTTAAAAATCAGATTAAAAGTTAAGCTAGTAATAGAAGAGGTTTAATGTTTAAAATGTTCATCTAGTATTAGACCGTCATAAAATTAGTTATAGATTGAATAAAATTAAAGAATTTGAAAAATAATTAAAAAAGACCATCTTTACCCATCGGATAATTTAAAATTTAATTAAAAATAAGACTGTTAAATGAAAGTTAATTAGTTTATTTTAGTATATAAAAGCTGATTAATTAATTAATAAATTGATTGATTTTTAACAACAAATTTGAAAAGTTCAAAACTGAATTGAAAAATTAGTCAGTTAAAATTTTTGACTATGAACCGGTCGAATTGGTTCAGCTTTTTTTTTATTAACCCACGAGGTATCTTAAGAGAGTCCCAACTATGAGAAGACGCCTTTAAACTACTCATTCCCAGGCTAATCTCTGCTCGTATCGGATTATCCCGTAAGAAATAAAATACTAGCCAAAATAATTGGTTCGGCTTTTAAATCATAGCAATGTATTCCTACTTTCTGAACACATTCTTGTTTAGACGAGACAAGTCCCTACGGAACCAATCTCGACCACCAATTCTGAGAACCCAATCTTAAAAACTAAAGGTTTTACAAGGAATACTCTTGACCAGCTTCTCAAGGGTTCAGTTAGTAAGAGGCGACTGGCCCATATTATACCTAAGCTAGCATGACAAAACATCTGTCATTTGGCTTGCTTGAAGACCTATAACTCTATTAATTAAATCAACAATCGAAATTCCAAACACTTCACACACAGTTTTAGTTAGATAGTCTTTGTTTGCTTACTGTTTTGATCATGCATATAGTGTTATTTCATATAATGATTAGAAAATCCAAGCAAGGTTTCAACAAAACGATCACAGTGGCCATAAGCTACTGAAGATTGTACAAGGAAGCTTCTTTTGAATAGATCCACTCGTGTATCATCTTAAAACCTTACAACTTAAGGCCATTGAAGACTTTACGAGGGAAGTTAAGGGCAAGCGTTTGCATTCTCAATAGATCCAGAGGAAATTAAGTACTTGACTGGTTTAATTTAGAAAATTTTGGATTGGCTAATGAATTTGTCAACAGAGTTTAAGAAGGTAATAATTACAGCATTACCTTTTACAGACAAAACAAAGGTTGAGTCTTGTTATTTAAGAGTCCTTTCCTTTTGGTTACACAACAAATTGATATACACATGATGAACACTGATGTTTCAACTAGAAGCTTAACTAAGCAACAAAGTGGTTGAAGAATTGAAGGACCAAAACCAAAACAATAGGCAATGGAGTTAGACCATCGTTAAAAGATTAGTTGGATGATGTACACATTTTCTTGGATGCCAAACTAATTATGTGGGATTTCAAGTCCCTAATTTTGCTGGCCAACATGAGACACAACTTTGCTACAGGAAATTAACTAGTCTGAAGTGAACTTGGAACTAATTCTTTGAATAGAAGTCTGTTTTGATTTGAATAATTCACTTACCTCATCCACACACTAACCAGTATAGATCAATTAAAACTTGTTCAAGGCATTAAACAATTAGATGTCAATTCTAAGCACTATGCAATTTCCGTGTATTTCTCCTCTCAATTTTAGTAGGAAAACGAAAAGCAAGAACATCATTCATGGAAGCCTGGAGAACATGTGAACATGTGGAGATTGCTCCTAACACTCAAACAAGCAAAGCATATACATTAAAGATGTATGCTAATTGGAGCTAGTCGTATGTTAATTGCAGAGTCTCACTTCATGAAATCTTTCTATCATACTTTTGTATGGGTTAGACAAATAAAATACGTATACTTTAATGCTACTCCTAATCATTACAAGTATTACATATAGAGTGTGACATAATTAGTAGGCAAAAGATAATCGATATCAAGATTTTGGTTTTGCCTCACATTATCTATAGATATGAATTGCAATCTGGGGTCGATTTAGTGTTGCTCTCTGTCCATGTAATACCTTTACACTTCCTATCATGCATGGACCCTCCACACCACCTCACACAAGTCGACAAATGAGAGACAGACAGAATAAGAGAGAGAGAAGTGAGATCAGAGGTGTAAAATGGAAGCAAAGCAAAGCAAAGCAAAGCAGAATAAAAGAGCACACAATTCTAGAGTGAGAAATGTGCATGGTGGGGTCAATCTGAATATTTATGGACTCTTTTGGTGCATGACAAAAAATGGGGTCACTTGATCTCCTCCAACCCCAAACCACAATACCTTCTTCCCCAAGGGTCCCTCACCATATAAATGGAGCTGGAAAGGTAACAACCTAAGGCCTAAAGTTGTTAATTTTGTACAATCACGCAATGGGATATGGAAGAAACAATAATCCTTTCCTAGCTAAGTGAACATGCAGCATTTATGTGAATTCATTTCATACAAAACAAAGAGACCGACTATGTTATGGAGATAGTAAGAAACAAAGTTATTATGTGTAGACATTATCGATTCATCTAAAATCCCAAAATCGATAGAGTAACATATATATGCAAATTTGAGTAAGAGAGATAGAAAGATGATGGGTGAGAAAAGCAATTGACTTTTAGATTTCACAAGGTTGACATTTGCCATAAAGTGGTTGGTATCTTTACAAAGCATCCAAAGCTTTTTTTGATACATATCTCTCTTTTACTGTCTTTCTCTTTCTATTGGATTCTTACGAGTGAAGGGATGGAGCTAGGTGGGAAACACTCTCAATTGTCACCAAAAGAAGTGGTTTGGTTGGTGCTGGTCGACACTTAAACTTCAAAAAGCAGTGAAGGTTTAGGGTTTATAAACCTATATCTAAACTTCAAAAAGCAGTGAAGGTTTAGGGTTTATAAACCCATATCTAGGTTTAATGGTCAGAACTGTAGCCAGTCTCAACCATGAGCTCAACAAAGGATATATTGATGCATTAAGACCTAAAAATCCTAGTACTTATGCTAACTAAATATATTCCACTTAAACTAGTAGAGAAGCAAAAGCACGTACGAAGTTGTGCTCATGATGACACTCCACATGCATATATATTAAAATTTAGAAAATAAAAAAGGAAATCATGTAGGGTTTACTCGAAATTTAAATCCACACATGGGTAACACTCACATGGATATATTTGTGGCCATGTTTCCAAACCTAGAACAAGAGTTACCCGCGTAAAGCAGCCATGTTTATAGTTATGCATCTATCAAGTCCCAGCTTAGTCACTCAGGATCATCATATTGTTTTAGTACACTGAAAATATCCTCATCTTTTCAATCATCTACATAGTAATAACACTTAAATTTCCAACTTTTGTTTTTAAGTAACAGCTGGATAGTGGTGAAAATACCTTACTGTGTTTTAAATTTAACCTTCCCACTAAGTCAAATCAATTTGATTGAAGTGTTGTTTTAATTAATCTACCTCCACTTCTAGCAATCCTCATCACCTTAACCATGCATTTTATGGTTTCTTACGCATCACTGATACTCTCTTTTCACCCTTTTCAATTTTACAATCTTTTTACACAATCTTTCATACGTTCATTAAGATACGGATTAATGTGGTCTGCCTGTAGATGATAGGTTAGTTGATTACTCGACTTCAACTTGGCTTGTGTACAATAACCCTTAGATGCCAAAGTCTTGATTACCATGAGAAAGAACTATCTCAACCCTTATTAAATCACATCTGCATGCAACTTATATATTTGTGTCTATTAAACCAAGCAAGTTAGACATGTTTACATGAAAATCACTAATCCTAATTACGAACCATGAGACTTATTATCAAAACTAGAACACAACAATTTTCTAACTTTTGGGCCCTTTCTTCCACGTAAATTTGCTACTCTCCTCAACCTGGAAAGCCCGTGGTCAAGCACAAACCTGATTGACCCGAATGGCAGAAACCATCAAGCCAAGGCATGTCTGATGTCTCTCTCTCTTCACGCCCTCCATGTGCAAGCAAAGAGAGGCCAAAGTTGGAGTCTTTTATTTATGGATTGCTTGAGGTATCAAAACCATGCATGATCATGATCATGAGCAAACAGGATATTATAACACATGGACATAGGGCCATACCCATGCTGTACTTACTAAACCTCATAAACGCATGCATAGAGCATCACCTTGAATCCCACAAAATACACTTCACTCTCTCTGTCTATGTGTAGAGTGTAGACCGGCTACAGAGACTACACAATACTAGTAGCAGTAGCAGTGAGTGACTACTGACTAGTGAGCACTTTTTTGTTGTTTATTTCTTTTAATATATTCCCAGAAGGTTAAAACTTAAAACCCCATTTCGTCAAAAACATGATCTCTGAGCCGTGTCAGGTTAAAGATATCACATTTCAGCCCTCCCTATGCTATCTGCCTGCCTGCCCTCTCATTTATTCTCTGTCTTTTTGCTTTTCTTTTTGGTTTTTCTAGAGCAACCTTGAGAAAAGGTTTAGAAAAAGTTTATTAACTTGCCAGTAATTATGTAAATCCCATCTGGCTTTTCATTTATCATTGGCTCCCCTCTTGTCTTTGTTCTTGTTTCTTTCTGTTCTCTGTCATATTCATGCTCGAGAACCTCTCTTTTTTCTCCCATCTAAAAACCTGTGTCTGTGTCTGTGGGTTTTGTTTTTGTTTTTGTTTTCTTTTTCTCTCTTCCTGTTGGGGTATAGAGAATCTCGAGATAGGCGTCGTAAGATAAAAACCACAGGACCCTTGCCTAAATAAAGCTCGTTTCTTTTCTAAGCAAAGGTGCTTGAGATGAGCAGTGAGTGAAAGAGAAACAGGGGAAACAAACAACTTTGCTATTATCAATCTGATGAAGGAGAGAGGAGGCTCTCTTGGAGGAGAGAGCCAACCTGATACCAACAGTACCAACATAACTGTTACAACCAACAAAGAAGAAGATAATCAAGAACCAAACCCATCTTTACTGTTCTAAAAATCGAAATCAACATCTGGGTCTCTGTTGTTTTAGTTGGTTAAGCACCCAAAAGCGTCCGTTGTATCTTGGTCCTTTTGATCTTTTAGGTTGGCTCGTTTGCATTGAAGGCTGTTTCTCTCTTATGGCACTTTCTATGCACCACAAGCTCGACGCTAGCAATAAACAGATGGATACAAGCAAGTATGTGAGGTATACACCAGAACAGGTGGAGGCATTGGAGAGACTCTACACAGAATGCCCAAAGCCTAGTTCTTTGAGAAGACAGCAGCTCATTAGAGAGTGTCCTATTCTCGCCAACATTGAGCCTAAACAGATCAAAGTCTGGTTTCAAAACCGTAGGTAATTGTAATACACTTCATTCTACATTCACAACGAGCATAAAGCTGCAAAATCACAAATATTTCTCTCTTTATGTGTCACCGAGCATTGCACAGATGTCGTCCGCTGGCCTTCTTTGCAAAGAAACGATCTTTACCTCATATAGTGATTTTTGCAATGGTAGTGTTTTATCTGAGGCCTTCAGTCTTTGGAAAATGAAAATCAGACGTAAACTTTTTAGTTTTTGGTTAAAGCCTTTTCCTTTTTGTCTCCTTAATTTCTGTGAGACGGTCACCAGTCGTCTTCTGATGTTAAAATGGAATCTTTTTTTATTTTCCTGAAAGTAGTAAGTTGTTGAAATGGACGGAGCTGGTTGAATTCTCAGCTCTCTTTTAGCATATGCTTCCCTTCTCTGTCTTGAAATCAGTCATGAAATCATGTTGTTACTTTTCTGTGTTTTCATTTGATACTGTAAACAAAAATGTCTTTAATACTTGGACACTGAGGACAGCTTTAGTTTGTGTTATATAAAAACTGATGCTTCCTTGAAATTAACTAAGAGACGATAATTCCTTTTAAATTTAAGATTTCCGCGCGGTCTATGTTTTTGCAGATCGGTGGACTTGCTAATTTTTCTCTGCAGAATTTCGCCCCTTGTACTCATTTTAAGAGATTGTAGGTCATTGTGTGGATGGAATTTACTGAAAAAGCATATTAGTGGTTGAATGTCTACGTTGTGGTTTATGAACTAGTGAAAGATTGTGACATCTAAAGGTTTTTATTTTCTGAAGTATTTGGTTTCCTCTCTTTCTGGAGGAAAGTAGTTTTGTTACGTTCTTCTCCTCTTTGGTAATCAAAATCAAGAAATTTTAACCGCCCACCATTGGACATAATTTGTTAGTCAATATGTTTATCGGCTGGTTGTTATGCACATGGAGTTATGCAAATCTTGAGTGAAGATTCTGAGTGAAATATAATTTGTACACCCTAATGGAAGTTGGATAGTAACTTGAAGTTGTGCAATCTACAGTCAATGATGGT
The DNA here is from genome assembly GCA_025629825.1 of Erythroxylum guanchezii. Classification (NCBI taxonomy): domain Eukaryota; kingdom Viridiplantae; phylum Streptophyta; class Magnoliopsida; order Malpighiales; family Erythroxylaceae; genus Erythroxylum; species Erythroxylum guanchezii. The sequence goes on along the minus strand of JAOTAX010000003.1, from coordinate 29,895,840 downwards.
TATTGTCAAAGTATGCCATATTTTTTTCCTCCATAGGATCTATGATAAACAATTTCTTTATTCAAGTAGAATATGTTGAAAGTCTCTAACTTTTCACTTATCGTGGCAGATGCCGTGAAAAGCAGAGAAAGGAAGCTTCTCGCCTGCAGACAGTTAACAGGAAACTGACTGCTATGAACAAGCTGTTGATGGAAGAGAATGATCGTTTGCAGAAGCAGGTCTCTCATTTGGTGTATGAGAATGGTTTCATGCGCCAACAGCTGCATAGTGTAAGCCACTCGGGCTCCTTTGACAAATTAAATTCAAAACCTGAACTATTATTAGAAGCTTTTTCTTTCAACTGAGCTACCTTTTGATGTGTTAAACTCCCCAGTATTGATACACTCCTTAGTTGTTTAAGTGTATGAACGATTTTCACTGCCTGGATTTTGGACTTACTTCATTACATCCCATCTCTTGTTTTCATTTCAAATCTGTTGTACTTTTATCAGGCTTCAGCAACGACCACAGACAATAGCTGTGAGTCTGTGGTCATGAGTGGTCAGAACCAACAACAGCAAAACCCAACACCTCAGCATCCCCATAGGGATGCTAACAACCCAGCTGGGTAAGTAATCACTGTCTGTTCTGGTGAGTGCAAGCCTTTTTGTCTTGTCCATTTTACAAACTCACAAGTCTTGTATGGTTTATTAGTCTTCTTGCCATAGCTGAGGAGACCTTGGCAGAGTTCCTTTCCAAGGCTACAGGAACTGCTGTCGACTGGGTCCAGATGATTGGGATGAAGGTAATAACTGTTGAACTCTGTGGGACACTTGTGTTGCATGTGTTAGAATGGTTTGTGTTAATGTGTTTGGTGCGAAACCTAACTCGTTTTCTCATGACATGTAGCCTGGTCCGGATTCTATTGGAATCGTTGCTGTTTCCCGCAATTCTTGTGGGGTAGCAGCACGAGCCTGCGGCCTCGTGAGTCTAGAGCCCACGAAGGTTCTCTTCTTTAATTCCTCGTGGCTTTTAATAAATGATCCAATGCTCTATTGTAGGTTTTCCATTGAATATGCATCTGTGCAGGTTGCTGAGATCCTCAAAGATCGTCCATCTTGGTTTCGTGACTGCCGATGCCTTGATGTATTGCATGCTATTCCTACAGGAAATGGTGGAACGATTGAGCTTATATACATGCAGGTTGCTGGATTTTTTTGATTGATAATACAGTTTGATTAATGCCCTTGAGACCTTGACTGATGTTTCTGTTCCTTTTTTTGTTTTAAAATTTTGGATGTTGAATGCTAGACTTATGCACCTACAACACTGGCTGCGGCCCGTGAGTTTTGGACAATAAGATATACGTCCACTTTGGAAGATGGGAGTCTTGTGGTAAGTTAATTATTGTATCCACTCAATTCTCTTTTCTTTATTGCTTGGCAGAATTAAAACGTTGTTGCATACTAATTCTTGTCAACAAATGCAGATATGTGAAAGGTCTTTAACTTCTTCGACTGGTGGCCCAACAGGGCCTCCTGCTTCATGCTTTGTGAGAGCTGAAATGCTTCCAAGTGGATATCTAATTCGTCCTTGTGAGGGTGGTGGATCCATTTTACACATTGTTGACCATGTTGACTTGGATGTGAGATTATGATCCAGCTTAATTGCTATTGTTTCCTTGTGACTATTCTGAGTTTTCACTCATCAAGCCACCTTAACACGTAATCACATTTTGTTTTAGGCTTGGAGTGTCCCTGAGGTTCTGAGGCCTCTCTATGAATCATCCAAGATTCTTGCTCAGAAAATGACTATGGCTGTATGGACTACAACGTGAATAAAGTTGATCCTTTATAAAATTTCAAACAAGTTAACCTGTCCCTGTCTTTTTGTTTAATGATGCAGGCCTTGCGACACATTCGACAGATTGCTCAAGAGACTAGTGGGGAAGTCCAGTATGGTGGTGGTCGTCAGCCTGCAGTTTTAAGGACATTTAGTCAGCGACTTTGCAGGTAACTTATAATTCTAGCCTCTGGTAACCTTAATGGTGTGGAAGTTAGGATTGCAACTTTTAAAGCTCATAGTTGATATACTTTGGTTGAACTATAACTTGTCTGGGCCTCTTATTCTCTCTTTTTGTGCTCAAAACCTGAAATGTAAAATTCAGTTTTTCTTCCTACTGGGTTTTGGTTGTGAAATGGTTTTTGAAATGGATCTCAGGGGTTTCAATGATGCTGTCAATGGATTTGTGGATGATGGATGGTCAATTCTTGGTGGAGATGGTTTGGAGGATGTGACAATTGTCATAAATTCATCTCCAAATAAATTTCTTGGGACGCAATATAATGCTTCCATGTTCTCAACTTATGGAGGAGTGCTGTGTGCAAAGGCATCGATGCTGCTGCAGGTATCTTGAGTGTTAAGTAGGCTGAATAGGATGGCCAATTATGATACATGTTCTGCCATCTCTGTTGTATCTTATGCAGCCATCTATCTTTAGCAACCTAACGGCTCCTACGAATCTGCAGAATGTCCCCCCTGGTTTACTTGTTCGCTTTTTGAGGGAGCATCGATCTGAATGGGCTGACTATGCGGTAGATACTTACTCTGCTGCGTGCCTTAAAGCTAGCCCTTACGCTGTGCCTTGTGCTAGACCTGGTGGCTTCCCTAGTAGCCAGGTTATTTTACCTCTTGCCCATACTGTGGAAAATGAGGAGGTAATAATCATGTAATTTAATTCAGGTCTTTAATTTCCTTTCTTTTTCAATCTTCATGATAATCTATCATTTTCTCCCAAAGTTCTTGGAGGTAGTCAGGCTAGAAGGTCATGCATTCTCCCCAGAGGACATTGCTTTGGCACGTGATATGTACTTGTTACAGGTTGGTGTACAAATGTTTCGTCTGTATTTGATATACTTTTCTTCCCTCATGGACTGATAATGTCTGTAAATCTGTTTTTGCAGCTTTGTAGTGGGGTTGATGAAAATGCTGTAGGTGCATGTGCACAGCTTGTCTTTGCACCTATTGATGAATCGTTTGCTGATGATGCTCCTTTACTGCCCTCTGGGTTCCGAGTCATACCACTTGATCCAAAAACAGTTGGGTGACATTTACAGTTCTTGTTGGAGAGATTGTAAACTATCATTAAAAAAGAAATCATACTTCAGAAATGGTGTGAAAAAATAGTCCAACTGATTCTTTTAAGTAACGGGAACATGCGTAAATTCTTATCCGTTTCAAAGTACTCTTATTTTTATGTTCTATTTGTTTTTTTTTCCCTATGGTCTGTCAGTTTGTCCTTGTTTACTGCAGTACTTTTAATTTCAAAGTTGCCTGAAAAGAAGGGTTTTTCTGCTCATTTGTTGCCCTGATTTTGCTTTTAATGGAATGTAGGAAGGAGCTCCTGCAACTCGAACATTGGATCTGGCTTCGACACTTGAAGTTGGACCCGGTGGTACACGTCCAGCAAGTGAAGCTGATGCCAGTAGCTATAACCTGAGGTCTGTTCTCACAATTGCATTCCAATTTACTTTTGAGAACCACATGCAAGACAATGTAGCTGCTATGGCACGCCAGTACGTGCGAAGTGTAGTTGGTTCAGTTCAGAGGGTTGCAATGGCTATTTCCCCGTCAAGACTCAGCTCCCATTTGGAACCAAAATCCCTTCCTGGCTCTCCCGAGGCTCTGACTCTGGCACGATGGATTTATCATAGCTACAGGTTTGCAATTCGTTTTCTCGTTGGCAAATTTCATTTTTCTGGCAGCATTTTGTGAATATCTGCATATTGTAGGGTCCACACTGGAGGAGAACTCTTCCGAATCGACTCCCAAGCTGGTGATGCTTTGCTGAAACAACTCTGGCACCACTCAGATGCAATCATGTGCTGCTCTTTGAAAACCAATGTAATTGTTTCTGTTCATCCTACTGTATGAATGTTGTGACGAAGGATTGCTTTTATAATGAAATGCTTTTACGAGAAAATTTTAACTAAGAAAGTGGAACATAATTGCAGGCATCCCCAGTTTTCACATTTGCCAACCAGGCTGGATTGGACATGCTTGAAACTACTCTTGTGGCCCTTCAAGATATTATGCTGGACAAGGTTCTGAATGAAGCTGGCCGCAAGATTCTGTGTTCCGAGTTTTCAAAGATAATGCAGCAGGTAGATATACCTAGAGTGATGGTGTTATTAAATTACTTTTAAATGATCATGAACTTGTTGAGCTCAAATGATTTTATGGGATTTATCAGCAATGGGATATTGTGTGCTATCGTAGCTCTTATGTTCTTGAAATTGGTTTGTGCCTAATTCGGCTTATTTATAATGAACTTCAGGGCTTTGCATATTTGCCAGCTGGAATATGTGCTTCGAGCATGGGGAGGCCAGTGTCCTACGATCAAGCTATTGCATGGAAGGTTCTGAATGACGATGATTCCAACCATTGCTTGGCCTTCATGTTCATGAGCTGGTCTTTTGTTTGATAATAGTCGAAGAGTTCGTTCTTACATAGCCTATGTATTAAGTTATGACGTATGTTGTTTACATCTAATGCCCAGTGACATGTATTGTAGTAATGCTGCATAATACATAAGAACTTCTATGAACTATGTACTTGCACGTGTGCTTTCTTCGTTCAAGGCTATGGTTATTCTGCCCTTTTCAATATGCCCCGAGTCTCTTGCAATTCACCGAATTCCCAGTAATAATTGATACTGGTCGGGCTGTAAGTTGGCAGCAGAGGGACCACTTGACCTTTACTTATTGTAGCTAGCTAGTTGGTTTGCTGGAAACATTTTGGTGGGACGTCCACCTATCAAGCTTTGTATCGTCACAATTAGGCAAAACCAAGAACGTTGAATATTCTTTTTACGGCTTTTTCTGGTAATTGCTTTCACTAACTCATCTAATCGAACCCCCTTGCAACTTCAGATTTAAAGAGCACTCGAGACAGGTGTTGATAAAATGTTACGACTCTGATTTAAAACAGCAGTCTGTTCATATGGATATACCATAATTATTATCCGTCAGGAAAGGACAAGTTGTGCAGACGTAAGTTGTGGTTTTAGCTTTTGTCACATCTATTATTACAAGACACCACGCAGGTAACTTTCACTGTACCGTCTTTCGTCATATCTTGGCTACGTTAGGACCAAATCAACATGGAAAGAGCTAAGCTAAGGCTTGCAAAAAAGTCTGTGAGATGCTGTAGCCTACTTGTACCCAGCCAGCCACGGTAATCTTTACTCCAGTCATAAAATAGTAAACAGAACAGAAATCGTTAATAACAACAGTACTTCTCAAGAGGCAGTTTTAGGCAAAGGAAAGGTCATAGCTTTAGCTTTAGCTTAGCTCCTTTCCTCTGCAATTAAACAGGTCTAATTTACTTTTCCATTAAATGAAATCTATCATCCAAGCAGAGAATCACAAACTAGTTCACTCCTTTTTTCCCATTTTTGTATTCCCGTTCTGTTCTCTTTTTCACAGTTCATTAATGGTCAATGTAACGATGTGGAATGGACCAGATAAACAGACCTTTTGACTCATTTTCACCACAGTATTGTAATTGCTTGGAACCATTGGTTCAAACATTATCATTTTGACTTTAATGCAGGTTTAGAAATGATGGAAACTGACATTACATGAAAATGAAGTGTTTAGATTATGCGAAAAGTCAACTTTGAGCTGATCCCTTTATCAGTTATCCCTTTCAAGTTTGGGTCCAAGAGCAAATTAATGAGAAGGAAAGGCCAGACAAGTAACAACGCACAGAAAATACCAGACAATGTAGTACATTACTATAACGCACACAAAGTACTATTTGTCCAATCGCTAAACAACCTTGGGAGTAGGGACCAAGGATCTGCACCTCAGTCCCACAGTAAGTCTGCTCATCCACCCATAGCTTGCCAGGCCACAAATCAAATATTGGAAAGATCTTCCTATACGACGTCGTATGAGGTAGTTGCTTGTTAACCATGAAGCTGTAATGACCGTCAAGCTCAAAATTTGGTGGTAACGAATAGTTAGGAGGCCTTTGCCAAAACACTTAATAGCGGTTTTTTAGTTTATTGGCTAAAAATTAGTTTTTTTTGGGACCATTTTAAAAAGTTATTGATGTATTTGATAAATAGTTTATTGGTTAGTTTATTTAACTTCAATAAGTTGATTTATAAAAGCTCCACAAGAAGAACTTTTGGAATTGGTTGTTTGCCTAATAACAGTATTACTCATCCACTTTACTCTCTACTTTTGCTATATATGTTTCCAAAGTTGGCTTTTTTCATCATTCAATTATGTCGTAAAATTTGGAAGAATATACTAAAATAATTAATTAAACTTTTTAATTTTTTTTAATTTTATAATATTAGTTTACATTTAAAAATACCATAATATTAAATTTTTGAACATAAATAGTCACGTTAAATTAATATTTTGAGTATATAACTACTATATATTATATTTGTGCCATACTATAATTATAGATATTTTTAATTTATTAAATAATAAAATTCATACATATTATATGAAAAATACTAATATAATATAACTCGCTGTATCATTCATATTAATAGAGAATTTAATGTTAGATTATTACTATTATTATTATTAAAGTTATAAATCTAATTTTTGTAAAATTAAATATCTAAATATAAATTCTTATAAGAATATTCAACGAAATATTAAGAAATATAATATTCATACCCTTATAATTTTTTTTTAAAATTATGTCATCATAAGTCATTTTACACATCAACAGTTAATACTAAATAGTTAATTTTACCAAATATTTTTAATAAATAACTGATGTTATCTACTGGTTAAATCAGCTGATGTAATTGACTATCAATTAACAACTAATAAAATCAATTAACTACTAATACAATCCACTCTTTTAATTATATTTTAAATTATTTTATTTTATTTAATCTTGATGAATTATATGATAATTTAATTTGATTAACCTTTGAAATATGGATCTATTTCATTCAAGTACACCATGCATGGGAAGGGTATGGCATCGGATGAAAATGATAGGTTACATACATACATATATATGTATATGTAATACACGACATACATGCATGTCATAATTAAGACGAGGATCGGTTCAGTTCTGTACTTCTGTTCTGTTTTGAAGGTTTTGCGCTTTTCAGCTGTCTGAAATTCGAGGCATTCTTAAAGGCACTGTATTTTCGAGCCTCGTGCTGAATTTCTATCCGTGATTTTTCTTTTTTCTTTTCCCTTAATAATATAATTATGAGTGAACATTTATTATAATCGCTGTTTGAATCAGAGTTAGCTTTGCATGTCCACTGCACTTTTGTCGCTTGTAGCATCATTTCATGCTTAAATTTTACTCTTTCTAAAAGATTTTTTTGTTCCTTGGCCTCTGTCCAGGCCTAAAGATTCAGACGAGCGTGCGTTTAGATCCTTTTCATGCACTGTGCATGTCACTGTTTCTTGCATCACTCCAAACCCACATTAAAGTGCAAAAGATCAACAGCTTTTCTAAAACCAATAACAAGTTATACATGGTAAGAAAAAAGCAAAAACCAAAAGAACCCCATGTAGGTGGACAGCTTAAGGGAGCGTTTTTGTTTTTAGTCACAGTTTTATTACGCGTAAGTGTGTGTGAAAGAGACAGTAGTGTTGTTAAAGAAAGAGATCTTTTAGGTGTAAGGCTGAGAGATACTGTAGGAGGGTAGACTATCATGGCATTTCTGATATCTGATATACGCCAAGGAGGTGGGAGTGGGAGGTTATTAAGAGAAGAGATAGGAGTTTGACCAGTGTAGGGTTTTGGGAGGGTTTCTGTAGAGTTTTAAATGATGATGATGATGGTAGATTTTTCTAAAGATTATTTGCAAAATTTTGGGCGTGGGAGTGTGGGAACTAAATCCCTAATGCCTAATGGTGGGGTTTTAGTTGTAGGGGAAAATCTCTTGGGTAGAGTAGAGTAGTTTCCATGATTGAAGTTGAAGATACCTTACGATCTTTTAGGGTTTGTGTTGGACTGGACAGAGTAAACTAACAAATCCATGTTTTTGAATTGTCCTTGGTACTTGGGTAGGTTTGCTACTTCCCTTCACATACTTTTAAATCTTTTATCACGTCAGAGGCATGCAACAAGTGGATCCGTGGCGCAATGGTAGCGCGTCTGACTCCAGATCAGAAGGTTGCGTGTTCGATTCACGTCGGGTTCAAATCCCGTGTATTATTTTTTGTCCCCTCAAGTGGTTGCTGTTTTCTTTGTTAATCGATAAATCGCTCAAAACTAAAAGCAAAAACATACAAAAGAAGGATTATGGGAGCTTAAAAGCATACTTACAAATGACAAAGCAAAATAATAACATAAAAATTCCTAAATGTCAAAGAATAAACTAATGATAATAAACTAATGTTTTGTTTCAGCACTATCACAGACAGAATCAACATCAAGTGTTTGTTAGTTTGACTTATGGGCTTTAGGCCTTTGAAATCAAACCATGTTACTAAAAGTCCTTCAGTCATAATTGGTTGAGTAGAAACAAGAGAAGCAAGTAACATCACTTGAAATTTTGTGTCTCATCTATTAACTTCCTTGTCTGTCTAGTCCCTATATCCTCCATCCTTATCCTTATCTTTATTGGCTGTTAGTTCTGTTAGGTTTTGTTTGAGCACAGGAATCAATGGACTTTCAATATGAAAAAGGCTGTCTTGTTTCAAGAAACCAGAACTTTAGGCAAAAAATAAACATTTCTCTGACATCTTTAGCCCAACACAAAGTCCAGATTTCTCCGATGAAAGCTCTTTTCTCTTCATTGGCCCAATGCTTGTGAGTTGTGACCTAACATCTTGGTTCTCATTTTGTGACGGTCACAGAATGTCTGATCCACAACATAGAAAATTTGCTTTAGCATTAGTTTTGAGTATGAATTCATCATAATAGGAATATGAGATGTCAGAATTAGTGGTTGGATAGGAAATTGTTGGGTTTTTGGGTCCACTCCTAAGTGGAGCCCAAAGCCTAACATATAAAAGGTGTTTGAAAACCTAAATAAGAGGAGGTTAGAGTGGTTAGCCGGAAGAGAAGAGAGAGGGAAGCAAATTTTCGTTTTTTACTTCAACTTTGCGCAGTAACCTTCCAACCTTCAATCGCATGGTGATTTCTTGTCGGATCGATCTGAAATTTTAACCACAG
>JAOTAX010000003.1:29871096-29886578 GCA_025629825.1 Erythroxylum guanchezii | reverse complement strand
GGAGGTTTTCCACGTAAAAATTGCCTGTGTTATTTATTTCTTGCTGCTTAATTTTTGTGCACATTGGTGAGTTTGTTAGCTGCTGTTTGCTGGATTAGTTGCGGTTGTTCACACAGGGAAAGATTTAGTGGTGTTGGTTTGTTGCCGCTGCGTTACCGACACCTCCTTTCCTAACAAAAATGACAGAAACGAAATATGGAAGGTTATATTATGGTAAAAGCTCATCTGTTGTCAATTATCCCGAGAGATACCAAGGTTTCTTACAGAGAAAGGAAATATATGGAAGCTGATACCGTGGTCACTTCACAGCCTTTGCTCGTTGCTGTTTAATATCCAGATTTTAACAAGTGAGAATACTAACGAATGGTATTTAGGAAAATTTGAATCCAACAAATAGAGCCTGCAACATGAGATCATGGAAACTGATAGGATATATCGTATATATATTATATATCTAAGTAATTAATTTTGACTTTTTTATTAATTAGACCTATAAGACATTAATTAAATGATAATAGTTAACTAATTATCTTTGTTTGGCTTGAATTTAATTTTTTTTTAAAAAATAATATTCTAGATATTATATAGTTCTATCTTGAATAGATGTGTATTTTGAGAAGAAGTACGGTAGATTACGTTGATTTGTAGCTAAAGGGTATTAATGAAAATTTCTTTATGTAAATGTTGCTTGATTTGGGGAAAAAAAGCTGAAGGCATATTGGAGTTGGGTGGTGAAAGCATGGCTGTGGAGTTGATGGGTTTTTGGTAAATAACACAAAACAAAACGCTGATTCGGTCTTTTGTTGTTCGTCGTTGATGGAGTGTACGTGCAGCTGTGTTCTGTCTTTGGTCTTTGAGTAATTCAACCATGTTTTGGGTGTAGAAGTCGCAGTTTATGGTAGAAACTGCAGCTGTCATCCTATGGGGTTTTTACGTGGGTTGGTTGATGGCGTGTGGAATCAACTGAGTTTTCTCTATTGTGTGTTCTGTTCTTGGGTGATTTGGTAGCTGCACATTCTCCTCTTTTTGAATCATCGTTGAGGGCTGTGTGATTGCTGATTTAGTGTGGGAAAATTTCAGAAATTTTTGTGATTTTTACAGCGGTATTTTCGGGAGTATTGAACTATTTTGGCAGCTAAATTTTGGGTGGTTGTGGCAAGCTAATTTTTGAGGTTTTTTCTTTTTAATTGGGAAAGCTGCGTTTTTTTGTTTGTTGTGGGGGATTTTTGGGCTGTTGAAGATGATGATTTTCATGCGAAAAACTTCCAATAGTTTTGGTGTTTTTGTAGTCCTTCTTCGTGTATGACATTCCGGTGAATAAACGTTTGTTAACTTGAGATATTTTTGTGATTGTTGTGCGTAGAATTTTTAATAAAGATATTGAAAACTTACAGTAGATATTTCAATGGACAATTTTTCGTTCTTTCATTGATAAAGTGACATATTTAGGAAAGTTATTTTTTAATCTTAAGTGTTGTTTTTATTTATGTTGGTTAATGTTTAATTACTTGAGTTGTTTATTTTGTATTTTTATTATTAAATACTGTTGATTTTTTTTTTTGTTGAAAATAACACGAGTCGGTCGTATTATTAAATGTGAAATTTTTTTATAGGTAGTGAAGACAAAAGATAGTGTTAAGGTCTTGTTTTATTGACGGGAAAGTAAACTGAATTTGGAATATGATTCTTCGGAAAATAAATCTATGAAAAGTAAAGGTATTCACATGTTTGGATACTTATACGAATTCTAATAGGAAAGTTAGGTGGATTCTTATTATAGCGTTTGATATGTAACAGTATTTTATCGAATGTAACTTAATTTTGACTTGTGTTTTCAATTATATCCCTACAAACTGAATAAAAATTGAAATTATTAAATAAAGAAAAATATGAACCTGAAGAACAAAAATATTCAAAATTCAAATACCGGCCGATACTGAAAATTTTAAAATATAGGAGAAATTGTAAAAAAATTTTGAAATTTCCCTCCCTCCCTTTTATCTCTCATTCTCCCCTTTTTTCAAAGCTTTTTTAATTAATTATTTTATTTATTTTAACTTTTATAATTATGGTGAATTTTTAATTTTTGTTTTTAAAATCATAATAAATATTTTTATTACTAACAATAATTATAAATTAAATAAAACTTGCAAAAATTATTTTTATTTAAATTTATCTAAATATTTTATATAATATTTATTAATAAAATATTTTATTTTTAAAATAAAAAATAATTAATGTAAAAATTATTATTTATAAACTAAAATTTATTTATATACATTTTTAATTATTAAATCAAAATTTATTTGAAATTTATATATTTTAAAGTTATGGAGTAGCGAGAGAAGGAATGGTTAAATTGGCTAGTATAATTTTTAGATTAAATTTCTGAGAAAAGTAATCTAAATACTAAGAAGGTGTTAGGATTTAGAATCCAGTAAAAGTGCTACTACTTTTCTTAAATTAGGAAAGTTTTTACTTTCCTAGCTACTAAGAAAAACGAATCAAATGTAATAATTTAAATTTTAGAAAAAAGATTACTTTCTTAGTCAACAATCGTTGCCAACTAAACGAGACCGGGTTGAGTGGTGTCGGCTCAATAAAGTCTTGTATAAAACTATTGCCGTTAGTGAAAAAATTAAGCTGTATGAGAGCCTCCCAAACATAAGCAAAGAGTGTCAAACTGTGTTACTAAATTTCGGTATTGATCTATTTAATTTCATATTTATTTTTTTGTTTTTGTTCAAGCTAAAAAATTAATAGTTGTTGATACAATTACTTTATATCTAATAACCCACATATACAATTATAATAACTGCGCCAAACTCTTACAAGTAATTGCAATGAGAATTGAAAAGTTTGGAATCAATCATCCCTTAGATTCTTTTCGGAAACATTTTGCTTCTGTATATAAAAAGATAGATGGTTGCCAACCAAGTGATAAGGAAGGCTCGGCGTAGGTCAGATATATAGTTTAGTGACCTTCGGTTACCCTCAAATCCCACATTTTCTATGTCTGTCTGAGCTGATTTTCTTCCTGCCTGCAGACTCTAGTGACCTATAAATCCTCAACAGCTATTCTATTTAGGCTTAATCATCCATGACCAGTCCATCCTTTTCTCCAAACGTTTAGCCCAGAAGGTACAAGGACATTGCCTTTCCTTTAACTTCCTAGCAAGTTGGAATATAAGAGGGGGAGAATGATATCTTTTTGTAATATCTTTACGCTGTTAGTTCACATTTCTTTATGGAGATTATGGGTTGACCGTCCTTAAAACTGTACAATCTATAAATTCCAATCCGTCTTTTGGTCAGTTTAAGAACCAGAATCCCAAGATTAATGAAACTTGTCCTTCATATATTACACCTTTTCTGTTTTTGGATAGAAAGAAAACGAGAGCCTCGTGGAATGATATGGGGTCGTACCTGTTCTGCTCTGAATTCTGCAAAACTTGCAACTAATATGGCTCTAACACTTGCAAGTTACAGCTGGTGCTTTTCAAGTTTGAAGTCTAATTCTTTCTAGAGAAGATTAAGAAACCTGAGAGGAAAGGGAAAAAAAAAAAGAAGAAGTAAAATTCATTTTCTTGTTATGATCTCTGGAAGCATCGCCCCTTACCTGACTTCTGATTGAACCACGGCAGTACACTGTTAGCCGCCAGCTACTCAAACCACTTCACTTTCACATCCTTCTTTCACCATTCACTCCCAGCGCGTGATGCCATCTCTCTCTCTAACACGCAAATGGTACTTCCCTATCTCTCTCCCTCTCTTACTAATCATGCAGAACGACGTATATATATAAACCAAACCCCAAAAACATCAGAAATAGTACAGGTGCAGGAGGCACTAACAGTTGAACAGAAGTAGATAGTTAGAGACTTGAAAATGGTGGGCATTGGTGGTGCTTCTGGTTCATCATCAACAAGGAGTGAGAGTGAGAAGGAGAAGACAAAGCTTAGAGAGAGGCAAAGAAGAGCCATTACCACCAAGATCTTCCATGGCCTCAGACGACACGGTGGCTACCGCCTGACTGCTCGCGCTGATATCAACGAAGTGCTCCGTGAACTCGCTAAAGAAGCTGGCTGGATCGTTGAGCCGGATGGCACCACTTATCGCTACAAGGTCACTACTCTAGTTACTTTTGTTTCTTCACTACTCTGATTTCACCCTTTTCAAGTTTTGGTCTTTCTGTCTCTTTTCATTGTTCGCTCCCAGCAACTAGTTGAATGGGAAGTTGGAGTAAAGGAAATTTACAATGTGGACAGCATCTTTTTCCATAAATTTTGATTCTTTGCGCTCAATATCATTTACCCACATTTTGGTTATTAGAAAGATTTGTTGGAAACCAAGTTGCCCTCACATTTAGCCAAGGGACAAAACATTAGTATCCTACGTAGTTGTTCATGTACTTGCCAGTGTCACCTATAGTATCTGATGTGTTGTGTTTGTGTCAATGTTTTCAAGCTTGTGAACCGTTGTCCAACTTGTGGATCGACCTCTACAAACACAAGCAACACGACCACGCCGACCACCAGCAGCACCGTCATTGCCGGTGGGGACAGCTCAACCACCGCATCCCCACGCCGTGTTGAGCCTCCTGCCTCAGTAATCAATGGTAATGAAGAGTCGAGCGTCAACGTTCATGATATTCCTCTTGCGTTCTATATGTACCCTGGACTTATTGCTAGTAGCATTCATCACCTTCCTTCCACCGTCGAAGCTCCTCCGGCCACGGGCGGCGGCGGCGGCGGCGGATTGAAGTTGGGCGTTCCAAGTCAGCATCGTCATCAACAGAACACGCCTGTGGGGTCACTACTGCAACATCAGAGCAAGTAGTTCCATAATGTTTGTGCTGTTTAATCAGTAACAATGTCTATTTTCTTCTTGCCTTTCTACTATAGGAAACAACATTCTACGATGTCTGTTTTGTTCGATACTGATAGTTTTAGTCTATATATATATATATACATATGATGGTTTATATGTAAACAAAATGTGGATAGAGGCTTTTCAATAGATTGGTATGAACATCGTAGTTTGATTATCTCGCAACGATGCAGTATCAATTCATAGTTCTAGTTCTTTTGATGACTTTTCCTCGGTAGAGTGTCTTGGTTTCTGAGCTTAGATAGGACTTTTTATTTAATATTATATTGTCTTATTTTGTACTATAAATTTTAGCTATTTATTTATATAAATTTTGTATAAATAAACGTGAGATTTGCATAAATAAATGGCTGAGATTTATAAAATAAAATAAAATACTTTAATATTAGACAGATAATCGCATCAATTTTGATCCAATCATAATCTTTCAACCATTATCCAATTGTCACCGACTAATGAGTGAAATGACATAGTATATATATCTTTACCACTATTAATATAAAGGGTAAATGATGTCTTAATATCAAAATTTTACTTAAATTTGTAATATTATTAATAATAATAAATTATATCAATCAAAAGGTTTCAAATATAACTTATCATTTTTTTGACTAATATTGTTTACATAGAGTGCTAGAAAATTGTTTTGTCATGCAAAACGAATATAATATAGAAAAATAAATAATATAAAAAATAAAAATTTACATAACTCGACCAATTTATGTGATTTACATCCATGAGAGTAAGAAACATAATTCTTTTATAATATTAAAAAAGAAGATACAAGAAGAATATGCAAGAAAAACCCTATGCAACGTCTTTCAAAAGTTCTCTCTATAGGTTCTCACCAAGGTCTTCTATCGGCACTACTTACAAAACTCTTATCAAACTATTTATAGATTAGAGTTACCTATAAGAAGCCTAATTGTAATAAAACTTTATTATTATAAAATCCTAAAGTTAATGATATTCTATTTCTATAAAAGTTTAAGGTTATTAAAACTTTTTTTAACCTTAAAACTTTTTTTTTCATATATGCATAGTAACATTGAAACTCTATTTTGGCATAATTTTAGGTTACAAAAATTATATTTCACTAGAATTCAAAGCATATCTAAAACTTCCCCACCTTAAATTTAATTCTCAAATTTTCATCCAAGATTTACTCCTTATTATCAAGCCCCAAGGGCTTCAAGCTATGTAAGCATTCACCAAGTTTAAGTTATAATTGAACTTTTATGCTAACAACAATTTTGTTAACATGTTAGTTTCTATTTCACTATAATTCAAAGCATATCCAAAAATTTCCCACCTTGAATTTAATCTCAAATGTTCAACCAAGATTTACTTCTTATTATATAAGCCCTAAAGGCTTCAAGCTATGTAAGCATTTAGCAAGTCTAAGTTATGCTTGAACTTTTCTACTAACAACGGCTTTATTAACATCTTAGTTACATCATCTAAATTGTGAACCTTTTTCAACAAGGTCTAACTAAATGTAGTGAGTTCCTTCTTTTCATTATAATCTCCATCCATTTTTCTTTGTCCTTACTTTTCTTAGTCTCCGCAAAGATAGTTCCATCCTTATTATAGATGGTCAGAGCATACGTCATCAAGTATGCCCAACAATATTTTCTTAGCTGCCAAACGATTCCTCTCTCTATACCTAGTTATACCATATTAATGCTTTCTTCTTGACTTTGTTATATCCCTTGAATTAGAATTTCAACCACCTTAACATCTGTTCCATATTGTTCTAATACCATCTTTGAACCAATATTGCTTGCTATTCACCTTGACATGACCTTTCCATATATTTGTCTCAACATATGTTGCTCTTTAAACATTATATCCTTAAAGGTAACCCTAGACATTTTACCAAGTGCACAAAACTTATAAAAGTCTATCTTCTCATGCTTTTCATCTTTCAATAAGCTCCTCTTATGAAGTTTCCATCATCTATTGCACTAAAATGACTCACTCGCATGTGCTATACTGTAATACTATCTTTCTTCCTTGAAGATTGATCCATTGAGCTCATTATTGTATTTCCCGTTAAGACATAGATGCCATGCTGTACTTTTTCTTTCATTATAGTCGATGCACCTTTTACAACGTTAAGTTGTCCATAATCACCATAAAAGTTATACCTTTGTTTATTAAGATTACCTATAGAAATTGGATTCTTTCAAAGCTCATAAACATACCAGACATCTAATGTTCTAACAATTCCACAAGGCATCTTCTTCTATACCAAACCATTGCCTTCGATAGCATGCTCTCCATCGTCATTCAGTCTCACAATATCATTCCATTCTTTAAAAGAATAGAACTAGTCTTTATTAAAAGTTACATGATAAATTGCAACAATATCTATCACCCAATGATTTGTAAAATTAAAATTACTCATCGTTGAAACATCATTGCCTCTTTCATCCTTTTCATCAAAACTCTCTTGAATCTTGTCTCCCAAGCTCAACAATATTATGTTGTGTGCTCTTGACAAAATCTCTTCTTTATCGAATGCTTCCAAATTCTCTGATTTGCCTAGCCTTCAAATGTTGCTGCATATTCTTATTAAATAAAAATTGCTCTCATCTTCACCTTCCATAAAGTGAAATCATGCAGTCCAGTAAATTTCTCAATATCAAAATTATGAAAAGATATCCTAATAGTAAACCCTAGATTTGCAAAGACAACCTAGGCTTTGATGCCAATTATTATATAAAACGAAAGGAATATATGAGAAAATAAAGAAGTAAAGAACACAAGAATTTACATAGTTCAACAGGTTGGTTCAGTGGACATGGTATGCATGTTTCTTCAACAGCCGCCAGAAATTATGTGAATGGCGTAAGTTACCTTGGTTATGCTCAAGGTAAGGCTAGAGCTACACCTCTCTCCTCCCATATCAGCCATAGCCATTTCTCTCTCCTCCGTCAGTGATTAACTTTATGATTATTTCTATATTTCGGTAAATTATCTCAGTTAACAGTTTTCTGTGTTTTTAAGATGGCGACGGTGGTGTTGCAGGTGAACTTTGATTGAATGTTTTGTATGTTGCTTAAGAAGAAAGATTTGAATGTGTGTACATGAAATGTGCGCTTAAAGAGATGAGTTTGTTGCTTAAGAGCTCATTTTTAACGTTTTACGAATCAAGTGTGATCATAAATGGTGCAAGTCCTCCCATATGTGTTCTTGGTCTCTGCACCGTCGGTTTGCTGAAGTACTCTGTCATTGCCGAAGTAGAGTTTGATCTCCACAAAGATCTTGCGAAACAAAACAATATCTAGAGATGGAAATGCAAGAAAGCAAGAAAGAGATATAGCGACATAGAAGTGAGCCCCATGAGAGATTTCGTCGACATGGCGACGCAATGCAGTGGACATGACAGTGGCTATCAGGTAGTGTTTCTCTATCTTTTTGCAATTTCTACATCGATGTTGGGTAGGACAGGTTGCATCTCTTTGGTCGTTAAGGGGGAATCCGCATTATCAGGTATCTAAGTGTATACTTCTACCTTTCGCTTATCTAAGTTTCGGTGCGAGTTTGTGTGTATGTTGATAGTGGCATATTCATTGGTCATCGCCGTGTGTGGCTCCCATCCGTTGGTGGAGGTAATGGGTGGCAGTTCCAGCCATCCTTGTAGTTGCATTTATTATTTTATGTCTACCAGTGCGATTCTTTGTTTTTAGCATGGAGTGTTGTTAGTTACGCATATTGCAAGCCCTCTGTGTGGTTTGAATCCCAGGGCTATCCATCCTTGTTTTTTTTTTCCTCATCTAAGCTACGGATGCAGCTTATGTTTAGACTAAACAAGAAAGTTTGTTGGGGACGGTGATGCGTGGTTACATGTAATGCAATCGATAAATGTAAAGTATCTGGCACATCACACATATTCTCCGCGGGCTTTCTCGAGCATCTTGACAAGTCTGCTGTTGTACACGAGAAGCTGTCTTTCTTCCTCCTTATGCGACCTATTGGTACTTCACTTACAAACCTAACAATTAAGCTTTGACAAGTCCTTTAAAACTTTTTCTTCTTGATACTTCAACCTTTTATAAATAGATTTTTTCATTGGAATCACATCTTACTGGACACATTGTCCACTTTCACTTGCATGCCTCCCCAGTAGATTCTCTGGGCGGCTAAGCTTGGACAAGCGTGGTTAAAGTAGACTACTGCTCCCAATTGGACCACGTCTTATATTGAGCAGGGGTCAACAGATTTTCTTGCTTAAATCAGGCGTGCCTTTTTATTAATACTACTTTATTTTCATTACTATTACTATTACTATTATTATTATTATTATTATTATTATTATTATTGAGTTTCTTATTAGTATCAGTTATATCATCATCATTATTATTATCATCATCATCATCATCATCATTATTATCATATTATTATTATTATTATTATTATTATTATTATTATTATTATTATTATTATTATTATTATTATTATTATTATTATTATTGTTGTTGTTGTTGTTGTTGTTGTTGTTGTTGTTGTTGTTGTTGTTGTTGTTGTTGTGGGGTGCATTAGTTTTAGCTTTTAAGGATTTCTTAGGAAAGTACATGCGGGAAACGTAAGAGACACGAGTTAGGAGGAATACCGTCAAATCGAGTGAATGGAATCAGTGCAAGCGGTTTGGTACGCGCAGCTTGCAGGAATGAAAACGGAGATGATTTAATAAGGATAGGCTCTTGGAATGTGGGGACCCTCACGGGAAAGTCCTTGGAATTGGTAAAGATTTTAGACAAGTATATGATAAAAATAACATGCATTCAGGAGACTAAGTGGGCAAAAGCTAAAGCTAACGAGATAGGGGGTTCAAATTATGGTACTCGGGAAGTACGCGGAAGCAGAATGGGATAGGTATCTTAGTGGATAAGGAACTTATAAACAGAGTAGTGGGGATCACAAGGGTCAATGATAGGATAATGGCTGCAAAAATTGCTTTAAGCAGTGTGGTTCTCAATGTAATATGTGCTTATGCACATGAAGCTGGTGCAGACGAACAACAAAAACATATATTCTGGGAGGCGCTGGATGGGGTGCTTATACAAATTTCTAATACTGAGCATATCATCATAGGAGGTGACTTTAATGGGCATATAGGGGTGGATTCAGACGGATATATAAGAACTCATAGGGGCTTCGGATATGGCACTAGAAATGATAGTGAGGTTGATTTATTGGACATGGCCATTGCATATGAGTTAGTAATATTAAATTCCTTATTTAAGAAAAATGAAGCGGACTTGGTGACGTTTCAGAGTAGCATGACCAAGATGCAAATTGATTATCTTCTTGTCAGGACAAGAGCCAGATCATGGTGCAAGGATTGCAAAGTGCTTCAAATTGCATGCCTATCAACCTAACATAAATTGTTAGTTTTGGATCTAGGAATTAACGGATGGAGGGCACAACAATTTACCAAGCAATGTCGCAAAATTAGATGGTGGAGGCTAAAAGGGGACATGGTGGAACATTTTAGAACTCAAGTTCGGTATAATACAATATGGGTTGTGAGTGGGAATGCGAACTGGATGTGGCAGGTAGTAGCTCCTGTAGTGAGAGAAATTGCCACAAAACTCCTAGGGGTATCTAAAAGACAAGGGGTTGACGAATGGAATCTTGGTGGTGGTCAAACGAGGTCCAGGGGACGGTAAAGGCAAAAGAGAGAGTTTTTAAAGATCTATTGGCAAGTGCAATAGAGGCGGAGCAGGTAACTAATAGAGTAAGGTATAGACTGACAAAACAAAAGGCCAAGAAGACTATTTCAGTGGCTAAAGGAGAAGCATACAATACTATGTACAGGGATTTAAATACGGTCAAGGGAGCACAAAAATTTTTCAAGATAGCAAGAGATAGGGCACGTGAAACGGAGGATTTCAACCATGTCTGCTGTATATGTGACGAAGTAGGACAGGTACTCACAGACGTCCAAGCCATCAAGCGGAGGTGGCAGAGATATATTTATTGCCTATATAACGAAGACATATTGGTCAACATAGAGTTAGGCAAACCCCCCTGTGTCGGGACATTTTCTAAACGGGTACACATGGGGGAGGATCATAAGGGGAGAGATTACAAAGGTTTTGAGGGGGATGGGAAGAGGAAGGGCTGGAGGGCCGGATGAGATCCCTATAGAGGTATGGAAGCGAATAGGAGTTGTCGGTATTGAGTGGTTAGTTCAGCTCTTTAATGTGATCCTGGAGTTAGCCAAGATGCTGGATGAATGGAGATTGAGTAGGTTAATCCCCTTATACAAGGCCAAAGGAGACATCCAACAATATCACAACTATCGAGAAATCAAATTATTAAATCATACCATGAAGCTGTGGGAGAAGGTAATTGAAAAGAGAATCCGGAGAGCTGTTTTTATATCGACCAACCAATTTAGATTTATGCCTGGTAGGTCCATGACAGAAGCAATACATCTACTCTGGAGGCTAATGGAATGCCACAAGGAACGAAAACGAGATTTACATATAGTTTTTATAAATTTGGAGAAGGTGTATGACAGGGTTCCTAGAGAACTCATATGGAGGTGTTTGGAGGCAAAGGGCATTCCTATGACTTATATAAGAGTAGTTAGGGATATGTATGAAGGATCATTGACTAGCATAAGGACGATAGGAGGCGACACGGAAGCCTTCTCCATTGGTGTAGGACTACACCAAGGCTCGGTCTTAAGCCCTTTTTTGTTCACATTAGTGTTAGATGTACTTACTAAACATATTCAAGGAGAGGTACCGTGGTGTATGTTATTTTCTGACAATATTGTCCTGGTGGATGAGACTAGGGAGGGTGTCAATACCAAGTTAGAACGTTGGAAAGAAGCGTTAGAATCAAAAGGTTTTAGAATGAGCAAGTCCAAGACGGAGTATTTAGAATGTAACTTTTCGGGTAGCTAGATGGTACAAGAGGTGGCGGTAGCAATTAGTACTGATATCATACCACAGAAATCGAGATTTAAATACCTCAGGTCCATCATTCAGAGTGATGGTAGTATCGATGACGATATATTACATCATATTAGATTTAGGTGGGTCAAATGGCGAGATGTATCAGGTGTTTTATGTGATAAAAAGATCCCTTCAAAACTCAAAGGGAAGTTTTATAAAATGGTGATTCGGCCAATCATGTTATATGGGGCAAAGTATTGGCCTACTAAACGTAGACATACACGACAGTTATTGGTAGCAGAAATGCGTATGCTTAAGTGGATGTATGACATTACCAAAAGAGATAGGGTCCGGAATTGTGTGGTGAGAGACAGACTACAGGTGGCTAGTATTGCTGACAATTTGAGAGAGACAAGGCTTAGGTAGTTTGGGCATGTGCGTAGGATGCCCTCTGATGCTCCGATATGACGCTGTGAGAAAATAACCTTTAGTGACTACAAGAAGAGAAAAGGGAGGCCTTACAAGAACTAGAGGGAAGTGATCAGGAAAGATATGTCAGAGTTGCCCCTTACTGAGGCAATGGCTAGAAATAGGAAAGTCTGACGTGATCGGATAAGGGTAAACGACACTCTTTAAAGTCCTCGCGCCACATAGTTACTGCAAAGGAAGTCTAACCTAATGTCCTTTCTGCATTTACGAGTTGTAAGTTTGGTCAAGGCTTTCGGGCCTCTAACTTGATTTTTCAGGACAAATGTAGTGGGGAAAGATTTCTGTCTAAAACCATAGGATTGTCATATCCTCAAGATCTCTCAGTGAAGATTCCTAGCGTAACTAGCGACAAGAAGAGTTGGTCTTTGCAGTGTGTAAGGTACTAGTAGATCTGGTCACCATTAGGTATATCCTTGTGTATTGATTGTAATTTTATTTACTGACCTTATTTAGCGTGCCAATTTTTTTTTATTTACTCTTTTAACCTACATCACTATTTTATTGTCACATCTGCATGTGGGTATACTAAAAACAACATCTCTACTATGTAGGGGTAAGGCTGTATACTATCAGACCTCCTCAGACCCTGCTTTATTGCAAAACTTCAGACTGGGTGTGATGATGATGATGATGATGATTAGTATAGGAACACAATATATGCATATGATGATGTATTAGGTAACATATAAAGGATGAAATGGATTTTAGTGGATTTTCTCTCAAAAAATTCTAAATTGTATTTATGTTGTGTAAGGTAAGATATAAAATAAAAATATCCATAAAAATAAATAGTATGTAGCATTTGTTGGTTATGCACTTAGTATATACTTTATATGAGAAGAGTGTAAAGTTGCGGTGAATTATCACAAGGATACTATTCACAATAGTTTTATGAATTTAGCAAAGGTTGAAAGGGCATATGCTTATCCTAATAAGAGAAAGCATTACTTATATAAGTAAAACAATTTTTCATTATTGTTTATGTGATTTTTATGGTATATTAAGTGCATTATATATATATATATATATATATATATATATATGGTTATATTGAATTGTTTGTTTTTGTGATAAATTTCTAACATTGACTTATCTTATTATAATGAAAAGATGATTATACACATATCAAAAGTTAATCCTAATATTGGTCAACATTATTTCCAATACACTAATAAAAAAGTGAGCATTTCAAATTTAGTCTTGAACTTTAATATAGTACATTTTTTTGTGATAGCAAATGATTGGGGAAATATACAATTTGTAAATGCCTTGTAGTATGAATGAATGACTTAAATATTTTTTTATTATACCAAGTTTTGTTAGGTATCTTTGGTGCATTGGGATAAAAATTTTGTCCACAAAATTGATTATTGCTCTCAAGAGATGAGTTAATGTATTTTGTCATTACACAACTTATATATTACATGTAATTTGTGTGTTCATTTTGGAATTTGATTTGTAGGTCTTATATGATTACATAACTTTAGCATTTGATGGAATTTGTTTACTAGTGCAGACATTATTTTAGATGTTAATAAATTTGACCACATTGAACTTTGAACATATATTGTCCAATGATGCAATTAAGGAATTATAATTTTTGTATTAAGCAATTTCTCGCAATTGTATGTTAAAATGTAATCATTACCATACTTATGCTCCACACAACTAATGTGCTCTTTACTAATCTATTTGACCTTAGAACATATAGACGTCGCCATTGCTAGAAATTTATTTTATTTGGACAACAAAGAGTTTATATAACTCTTCGTGAAAAACTCTAAATATTATCGAGGTATATTTATTCACATAACATCTAAGGCATGCATCCTTTCAATGATAATCTTCAAATACTTCTTTAAGTAAAATCCTTTATGATTTTTAAATATTGTTGAGCAGTATTGAGAAGACGCGTGGAGAGGAACTAGTAGGAGCTGGGCGGAAAGATCATGCACCATCTACTTTAGAGATGGTGAGTCCTACATCATCGTTGCTCAAGTAAGTCACCTGATCCCAAAGAACACTCACTTCCTTCCAGGTACTTCTTTTGCTTTCTCTTTATATCCCTCTTACGCTTGTTGGAGTTAGTGCTGAGCTTTCTAGCTATAGGTTTTTGTGTTTGGTGGATGGGGAGGTCACGACTTCCCTAGGTTTGTTGCATGTTTTTTGTGAGAATAGTAGCCATGGTTTCTGCCGATCATTAGTGAGTGCTTGCATTGATTTATTTAAAGCTATGGGAGGTTCTGAGTGTTAGAGGTGCTTAACAATAATATGCTTTTCAACTAGTATCCTTCTTGAGTTACTGAATTATAGCTCCCCATTTTTGTATGTCATGAGCTTCGAGGTTTCTGGGCAGGGGGCGTCTTTTTTTTTCCTTATGTAGTCTGACATTTTTTCTCTGCATTCATGGTCCTAAATTGGCTACGGTTGTTCTTTTCCATTCTTTTGCTACGCAATGTGGGGTTCGGAGGTTTGCTTCTTCTTCCCTGTTTTTAATGGGCTTGTTTATGTTAAGTCAAAACTGACTTTACGTATTGAATAATTTTGATGAAAACAAAAAAAGAAACAAAAACAGACGAAGCAAAAAGCAGACGGAAGCTGTTCGAAACAAAAAAGCAGACGGAAGCTGTTCGAAGCATAAAAGCAGACGGAAGCTGTTTGAAGCAAAAAGCAGACGGAAGCTATTTGAAGTAAAAAACAGACGAAGCAAAAAGCAGACGAAAGCTGTTTGAAGCAAAAAGCAGACGAAAGCTGTTTGAAGCAAAAAGCAGACGGAAGCTGTTCGAAGCAAAAAGCAGACGAAAGCTGTTTGAAGCAAAAAGCAGACGGAAGATGTTTGAAGTAAAAACAGACGAAGCAAACAAAAGCAGACGGAAGCTGTTTGAAGTAAAAAACAGACGAAGCAAAAAGCAGACGGAAGCTGTTCGAAACAAAAAAACAGACGGAAGCTGTTCGAAGCATAAAAGCAGACGGAAGCTGTTTGAAGCAAAAAGCATACGGAAGCTGTTTGAAGTAAAAAACAGACGAAGCAAAAAGCAGACGAAAGCTGTTTGAAGCAAAAAGCAGACGGAAGCTGTTTGAAGTAAAAACAGACGAAGCAAACAAAAGGAGACGAAAGACTTCGGAAGTACCAAGTTGAGTTAGTTACAGAGCTCAACTAACTAACCGTTTCTTTCAAGAATCAAG
>JAOTAX010000003.1:29813780-29870996 GCA_025629825.1 Erythroxylum guanchezii | reverse complement strand
AATTAAACGAGTGTTCTTAAAAGAAGGGTAAAACGAAAAAGTTTACACAATTCAACCCCCCTTCTTGTGTGTAGATTATCGTCTTACTAACTTGTGATTCACTTCAGTTTATTCAATGTTGCCCTTATCTAACGTAGTTTCTTCCCTACTTGTTAGTAGTTATATTCGTTGGTTGAGTGTTAGCAAGTTTAAGTTAGACAGTTCGCCACCATAGTTGTTTTTACTGCTTGAAGGCTAGGATTACATAGCAAGTTATATCGTGTAGTTTTGGAGTTCTGCACTTAGAAAGTTGCAAAGTGTGGGTGTAGACTGTAGACGGTGGGAGAGAGGGAGAGGAAGAAAGTTTGGGTGTCTTGTATATTGTTTTTGTCGTTTAGCCAGGCATTTATTATTCTTTGTTGATACTTTGGGAACTTGCGAATTTCGGTGATTCCATAACAGCAACTGCATTGCATGCCTTCTTCTTATGTGTTTTCGACTAGAGACTGTGCATCAATCTTTTCCTATTTTTTACCATTTGTTACACTCACCTTTGCCATTACAAGTCCTCCGTTGGTAGTCCAGGTTATAATTGTGCTAGGCTATCGTGTTTATGAGAAATCTGTAAGCTCTTCAAAGACTCCTTCAACAACACACTTTTTTTTTGAACACTCTTTCTTGGACAAGAACGTGGATGTTTTTACAGGATTGCGGTTCCTTCGGGTAGCTCACTAATTTTCTCCTGTCCTCCGTTTTATTTTAGTACTATTTTATTTTATTGTCTTCTCGTATATGTATTAGATTTATTATTCGTATAATTAGCCATTTTGGGTATTAGTACTATTAGTATTATTTGCATTTATTTTATTTATATCTTGAGTTTTTGGTATTTTTATTATTATTTCTATTTAGCGCTTTTATTATTTCTATTTGTGTTTATTTTATTTTAAGTTTTTATTGTAATTTTAGGTCCATAGAAATTTTCTGTACTAGTTTTTACTTTTCTCTGTAACCTGCATCATTTTTATATTGTCTCATTTGCATATGGGTCCACCGAAAATAGTCTCTCTACTACATAAGGGTAAGGCTGCGTACTATCGGACCTCCCTAGATCCTGCTTCATTGCGGGATTTCAGACTGGGTGATGATGATGATGATGTTGAACAATATTGATAAAACTCATAGTCTAAATTTTAAAAATTATTTTTATTTCACTATTATTTTAAGTAAAGGATACCACCTTTCCTTAAACGAATCCAAATTTGAACCTATATATTTTTTTATAGAAATTTAAGTGTTGTAAGTAGGAATTTCAAATTTACATTAGAAAAACTTGATGACAAACTCTTAATTGAGATTAAAATATAATTGTTATATGAAGTTGACATATATGACATATGGAGCTATTATTCTAATAATGAAAATGTTACATAGATGCAAATGTAAATTTTGAATCAACATATAAGCTTCGAAGCAAGTTTTTCTTTTTTTTTAAGTTTCTAGTCAATAATACGACATCAATATATTTGTTATCATAATCTATATATTATATACTAATGAACATCAATCACAATCTATATGTTGTTTACAAATAACAACTATTACAAAGAGACAAGATTGAACACAAGACAAACTCAATTCGAATTAAGGGATGATGTGTGTAAGGTACTATATTCACAAAAACATTATATTACATTTTTTTAGAGTTGATCTTTTGGCCCTTGCCTTTCTTCTCTACTTTCTTTGAGTATTCATGTTTTCAAGATTTGTCACACCATGAATCCTCATTAGGAATGGAAGCAAGGCTTAAGCTTGATTAGGTTTTGCCTGAGTTGATTGATATTTAAGCTAAACTCAAACTTTTTTAATTTTCATTTGATCCGAGCTTCGATTTAGGCTTTACAACCTCTTCCAACCTAAAGCCTAACTTATATATTAATCAATGTTATCCTAGCTCAACTCCTTTATTCTTTCTTATTCCCTTCTTCTCTCAAATGTTGTTCTTGTCTTTGTTCAACAAATATCAGATGTTAGGGCATTACAAGAAGATGGGTGGCTTAGTAAGCTCTTTAATCACATCACAACAAACAAAAGATCCTCCAACTTCTCTCATTTCATCTCACAAATGGGTTCTTATTAGATATGGAGCAATCATTTAACAACAACAATTTCCATTTCTATCTTTTCAAATTTCCATTTCCGTCTTCTCCAATTTATTGTTTCCATCACTATCGCCTGTTGATACTTGCCAATTAGAATTGAGGGGTTGGTTAATTTTGTCAAAAAATGGCTGTTGATATATATTGGCGAAGGATAAGGGTCAATGATGATAAGGATCAATTAAAACTTTAATGGGTCGAGTTGAATCGGGATGGGAATTGAGCAATTTGAGTTTTGAATGGGTTTCAAGCCAATCGAAGCATGATCATGCTCAGGCTCAAGTTGGGTAGTCTAAGTTAGGGTCGATTAGACCTCAAGCTAAGGATAAGCCATTTATAAGGGTTTCAGGAGGCTCGACCTAGTCCAACCCATTGCTAAGTCTAATCCTTACTAATAAGCCATGGTTAAATATTGTCATCATTGTCCTCATAATCACTACAAAATCTACACGAGTTTTTTTTCTTTGAGAATTTTTCGAACCACTATAAATTGAATCATCATTATAATCTTTTTTACTATTTCCAAAGCCATTAAAAATATCGCACATTGAAACCCACTAGAAACATACTTCCCATATTTCTTATTGTTAGCTCTCACATTAATGTATTCTTCATCATATATTACCTATAACTCATATTCAGATGATTCATTTAAGATTAACTCATCTCCACAAGGACCATAACAAAGGAATATTCCTCGTCTTATTCCACTTATACTTGAAATAACCATTCTTTATTGATAACCATATTTTTAGCATCCATATTTTGCTGACTATTAGTTATAACATCATTACCAACATCAAATTTAGGTTCTTCACTATCTATTGCATGATCTTTATAACTACCTTTATAATAGACTTCTACACTGTGGTTGTTTAAGTCTTCCATATAGGTGAGCCTTACCAATGTCTTTATCATGTTGCAAGATCAACTCTCTCAATAACCTCATCAACTCAACAGAAATTTTATAAAATATTGTTGTAATCGGTGACATTTATCATTTAACACCTTTTGCTTAGTTCATTGACCCCGTATAATTTTTCTTTTATTTTGCTTCCAATATATTTTAGTCCTAATTTGTTAACACCCTATTATAATAAAATTCAAAATTTACCCACATTTGCAGTTAAAAAAAAGGAGTTTTAGTTGGCGATTAGTAATAACAACATATACTCTAAAAGAATATCTTTATTGTCATTAACCATTTTTAAATCCCATAAATCTAAAAATCTAAAATAAATAAATTCCTCAACCTACCTTATTAAGGAATTATAAAGAAAAAATAAGAAAAAAGAAAAGGAAAGAACTAAGATTCCTAATAAAAGATTAATTTTTGATTAAATTATAAAATAAAAAAAGTATTAGGTACCTTACTTGTTGAAATGATTATCCAGATTTGCAAAGGTTTAAAAATTAGAGGATTTCAAATCACCATTTGCAACTTTTAATAGCATGTTGACAAGTAAAAATAAAACCTATGGTTGAACACTTGGGAGCTTGCAATTTTAACTGGGGCTTAAAGTAAATAATTTAAAGTGTTGCCTAAATTTTGTAAAGAATTTCACTACAAGAAATAAAGGGTTTACCGATGGTCTAAATTGACGTTAAATCGAAGGATTCCGTCGATAAAAATATTTACTGACAGATTTTAACGACGAACAATGGCGTTGTTAATATGGGTGTAGGTAATTATAACAACGGAAATTTCATGTCTACTTCCGTCGGTAAAATATACCAACGGACACTGTGACCGTTGGTAAACCGTCCTAAAGATACCGACGGATTAACAAGAACAGTTGGTAAATACAACGAACAATTTACCAACGGTATAATGTATTCCGTCGGTAATATTGTAAGATTTTTGCGACGGTTTTCTATATTCCGTCGGTAATATTGATACATTTTTGCGACAGTTTTCTGTATTCCGTTGGTAATTGGAAGTTAGAATTTTTTTTAAATTCGACATTAAATTTTATTTGATGATCTTATGAAAATGCATAATTTCAAAAGTTGTGAATTATCTTTGCATAATAAATTTATTTGTTTATATATTTAATTTGTTTAAACAGAAATTGATTGATAATATAAGGGACAAATTTTCTTAATTGATAATAAAAACATTATAATGTACATAATAAGTCTTTATAATTGAAAACAAATGACTACAATAATCCTAATGTCCTGATGATGGCGGATGCTCTGAGCTGCTACCTCTCCCCTTCAACTGATTAATCTGCTGTCTCAGCTGAGCCATCTGCTCCATTTGCTGTCTCATTTAAGCCATCTCCTCCATCAATGTCTGCACTGTGATCCGAAGCTCAACGACTTTCGATGGTTGCGCTGGTCTGGTAAACGCTGCTGTACTGGACATGGAGGATTGCATATAACAAGTGTTCGCAAATGAATCTAGCCGGAATATCCGTCCATGACTGTCTTTACCACCGACAACATCAAGATACGTTTTAGTCCCATCAACAGGTTGTTCCTCCTGAAACTGTCGCTAAATGGTTTGTTGTATTTAGTCCTATTAGAAAGCAATGTTTACATTAGTAAGGGATTATTCATAATTGTAAAGCTAAATGATTATAAAAGAAATAATAATAATGCATTAATTTCACATACATTCAGTTCTTTACATCGGCTGTTGACGAATGTCACATCGTCATGCTTCTTCATGTGAGTATGCAAAAATAGCTGAGTAGGTGTAGGAGGAATACCCAAAGACTTTTCCTACTTATTTAACCTAAATGGTTAGATGTGAACTATATTTTATAAAAATTTGGGCAGAGTTTACCCTATTTTTATGATATTTCTCCTTGTTGAAAAAATAAAAAAACTCAACACAACCATATATGGCACCAGACATTTATATCATTACCATTCTCTATAATACAGTAAAGTAAAACATATACAAACTAAGTGTGAAGTTTAGATACTTACAAGTCTCTGTGCATGCTCATGGTGGGTTATTGATCCTCTCGTATGTATGGGAAGACTCTCTCCCCCCGAGCCTTCCCGTCTGTTGGAGGAGTTACGCCCTGAGATGGACATTGCCTCAGGGCTTCTTTAACACTCCTGCCATCGACTCCATATTTGCTCCAAAATATAAGGCAATCGTACAACAGCCTTGTGTATCACATCAATAAAGCTGCGATAATTTGTACGAGCTCGCCTCTCCCATTGTCTATGTATGATGGTGTCGATACCAGAATCCCAGAAAAATTCTTCATGAAATAAGAAGAAAAAAATTTAAAGTACTATCATGTAATAATATTTATGTAATTAGTGTATATAAATCAATAAAAAAAAGAAAATAAATCTTTATTGTACCTCAAACTCCTGAAAGTAAAATTCCTTTGTTGCCTGAGAGATATTCTTCTACACATAACCCTCAGGATCAATCTGTTCTTTAAATTTAGAAGTCATATTTCTAGAATATGGTCTAGACGAAACCAACCTAATAGAAAAAGTAATTTTATACAATGAAAAAACTGATAAACCTATAACTTAATTAAAAACAAATAGTCGTTAATGTGATTTCACTTACATATTATTGACAATTGTTACGTACTTTCTTTCTTCAAGTCCCGTAGCTCCAAGTTGGCGGACGTCTTCTCCATCTGATAAAGCGGTATTAGATGATATATGAGTTAGGGATGGGGATGGTGTAGTAAGTCTTGTAGTAGGTGATGCCTCATCTGCAGCTGTAGGCCCTAGAGGGGGAGGAGGTGAGTCAATGAGAGTTGCAAACTGTGATGATTCACCTTCACAGTAAGTGCCGGCAAATATGACTCTAAACCTAGGTTGCATTACTTCATGCTGTCTCTTAGGTCCCATATGTTTACCTGAAAATCATTGTTTATCAAATTTTCTACTTATATAAGAATTTGAAGTCAATATTTGACACAATATATGGAAAAGGAAATAAGGTGATTTGTTTAGTGTCATATTCATGTACAAACGAAGAAAATGACAGTTAACAATCGTAGAAGAAGAACAATAACAACCCTCATTCAATAGGACATATGACAAATTTTTACAGATACAACAATAAATCAACGTTCAGTAGCTTATCTAGTATATTGCAATGATAAATCAAAATGATATAATTATTTTGTTTGATTCCATGTAACATGGGATTTGGTAAAGGTGAATGAGTCCCCGATGTTTGGATTCCCGATAAGTGTCCTGGCGTGTTCAAACGCACCAATTGGAACAGTGATACTTCTTCCCTCAGGTGTAGGCTTTTGAACACCTTCTTGCAACAACATTTCTGCTATAGCTAAACTTGTAGAAGATACAGTCAATGCGTCACCGGTCTTAGTATGGAAGACTAACTCTCTAGATGAATTACTAGCCGGAACAAACTTACCTAAAACACAATCAGTATTGAACTTTCATAATGTCATATTAGAAAACTGTTAAACGAACCAAAAATAGATATTAATGCATACGTGAATGTCCAGACGAGGTTTGTAGAATTGACGAATTTTCTAAAAGAACCGATCTCCCTAATCCTTTACATACTATTATGACATCGCTCTCGTCTCTATCAACATACATGTCATCTTTGAGATTCAAGGAAGCTTAAAACAACATGTAGTATAGACTATCAAATGTGAATATATATATAATAACTTCATCAAAGGAAAAGAGATGTACATAATAAGGAAAGAGACGTTGTCCAGATCATACTAAATACCTTGATGTAGAAGATCGGCCATAGAAGGCAAACGATCCTTAGTGTATGAAGTGGCAAATTGTCCCGCATACTTTATTCCTTAGGTTGGAATAATTTTGCCACATTCCTCCCAACGGAAGGAATTACTACCATCTGGAACCAGTCGCCATGTCGACATTCCTTGAATAAGATTTTCAATGAAATTTTGTACATAATATACTGAAAAGGAAATAATTTATGACGTTGATTAAAAAATTCAATTATAAACACAATTTAATCACTATCATAACTTAATTGTAAATCTTCTTCTTTGGAAGAATAAAAATCAAACTTAGGCTCCTCTTCAGATCTCTGACCCTCATCATCTTCTCTAGATGAAATTTCAACATATGCGTTAGATGGATTGATCAAAGGTTCATTATCGTCATATGTCACGGATGCATTTATACAAGTGACATCTTCCTGAAACGCTTCAGTTTCAACTCTCTGCTCTCCTTCTCTATGTGATTGGAAAACACCTCTAGGTTTAACTGTGCAAACCACCAATCAATCTATCTTATCTTGTCATAAGCTTGAAAAAGGGACATAAAACACCTGTTTCGCTTGCATTGCCAACACGAAAGGTTCAAACTGTCTCAATCTTCTCCTAATGTTGACTTCAACTAGATTGTATCAGCTATGCACTTTTGTTCCAACATTTGGAGTCGGGTCATACCAGTCACATTTAAATATCAAACATTGCTTAATTGGCAAAGTAGGGTACTTAACTTCAAGTATTTCAATTATTTTACTATAGTAATCCATCAATTCTCCCTGTATGGCAACTACACTATTTATTGTTGCCATACTATGCCCATGATATTTTGTATGGTATTTGTATCCATTCACGAAATACACTGAATACGATTTAACAGTTTGCAGAGGTCCCTTTGCAAGATCACAAATGAACTTGTTCTTTATTGGATTTTCTACAGCCTACATAAAAGAAATTATCATACCATTAATGTATAATGTCATGAGAACACATAAATATAATATTGAACTATTATAATAGTTGTAAGTGAGAACTTACATACCTCTCGAACCATCGAGGAACGTGTTTTCCAACTTCTTTATTTATATTGTCCTGTGTGATATCCGACATTATCTCGTGTAACAATGCCTTGTAAATACATTATAATGTATTTCAGTAATGAACATCACAGAAATTTAAAGGAAGAAATAATCATGTTCAACTTACTGCGCAAAAGGTTGAACTTATTGACAGTTCAATAAAATGTAACAATGTGCAGCTTCAATTTTGTTCCTCTGTTAACATTCTTCTTGTTGGACGTCCTTATGTTCGTCTAGGATATGTGAAAATGGATAAGTTACCATCAGCATCACTCGTTCCTCCCCCTTCGTCATTACGAGAAACTTTTCTTTTTCTTGTATGAACATGCGGCTCAAAATAATGTTCACAAAATGTACTAGCTTCCTCTACTAAATATTCATTACATATCAATCCTTCAACTCTAGCCTTATTTTTCACATTTTTTTAAAGTGATGCAAATACCTATTGGAGAAAATGGTTATTACAATTTTGTAGTAAAAATATAATAATATGGTTATGGCAATAATGTTTGTTGACTTACCTCTCAAATGGATACATCTGTCGATATTGAACTGGTCAGGCTAGTTTTTCCTCGTGTGCTAAATGCACAGATAGATGCTCCATATAGTCAAAGAAGCTCGGAGGAAAAATCCCTTCTAACTTGTATAGAATTATCGAAATTTCCTTGTCTAGTTTTTCCATTTCGGCCAACTTGAATTTAGATGATGTTAAACTTTTGAAAAACATACTTAATTCTGTTATGACTTCCTAAACCTTATTTGCTAGCAACTCCCGAAATGCAATTAGAATTAGCCATTGCATAAACATATGACAACCATAACTTTTCATTCTAAACAGTGTGTAGTTCCTCAGGTCCACACACTTGGCCAAGTTTGAAACAAAACCATCGGGAAACCTTAGACTTTTCAACCATTCATACAAAAGCTCCTTTTGCTTTTTGTCCAAAGTGTAACTGCTTTCGGATATTTATCGGTGCGAAGATCTGTATATAATTCATTCCTTCTACAAAAAAGTTGCAAATCAGCTCGTGATTTTGCATTGTCTTTTGTCCTCCCTTCAATGTTCATAATGGTATTGAATAAGTTGTCAAAAATATTTTTCTCAATATGCATCACATCTAGATTATGACGTATCAAATTCGTTTTCTAATATGACAAATCCCAAAATATGCTTCGCTTTCTCCAACTAAAGTTTTGACTAATGCTTGTATTTATTTCATCGGCTTCAAATTCTGTTACTTTCAGCAAGCCTAATTCCTCAATCTCTTGCAAAATCTCTTCACCAGCTTTTAAACGAGGAGGAGGTATTTTTACCATCCTATTCTTAATGAACCTATGTTTATTGTGCCTTAATGGATGATCTAAAGGAAGAAATTTCCTGTGATTGTCAAACCAACATATTTTCCCCCCATTTGGAAGATAAAACACATCAGAATCATTGCCATAATAAGGACAAGTTAATTTTTCAACTGTGCTCCATCTAGATAGCATAGCAAATGCTGGAAAATCACTAATGGTCCACATCAAAGCCGCCCTCAACACAAAATTCTGTTTCAGAGAGACATCATATTTTTGAACGCTATATTCCCACATATGGTGCAATCAGATATCAATGGTTGTAAGAAAACATCAATTTTATGCTTCGGATTTGTAGGCCCTGGCACAATCACTGTCAAGAACATATATGCCTCTTTCATACACATCCAAAGAGGCAAATTATAAGGAGTTACTATGATTAGCTATGATGAATATTGCTGCCCGGATTGTCCAAAAGGTTGGAATCTATCCGTCGACAATCCCAACCTAACATTTCGACATTCAACTACAAAATCAAGATGGGTGTCATTAAAATGCTTCCATACTAGTGCATCTTATGGATGGCTCATTACTCCATCTTCCTATTCATGTTCAGCATGCCATCTCATGTGAGATGCAGTAATATCAGATGTATAAAGTCTTTGAAGTCTCAGAGTTAGCAGGAAATAATACATCCACTTCCATGGTACTAATTTATGTTTCATTGAACGCTTTCTAGGTTTAAACCTAGATTGACCACAAAATTTGCACTCTTATAAGTTCACTTCATCTCCCTAATACAACATACATCCCAATTTGCAACAATCAATCTTTTCCAAAAGCAAACCAAGCCCCCTAATAAGTTTCTTCATATTGTAAAAACTATCAACCGTTGTATGATCAGCAGGCAATGATTCATTATACCATTCCATAATTTTATCAAAACTACGATCCGAAATATGTCCTTCAGACTTTATATTCAATATTCAAGCAATTGAAGACAATTGGGTCATTGTCTCACAAATTGGCCACAATTCCCGGTTAGTTAACTGTAGTAAGTCAAAAAACTGTTTTTCTTGTGGGTTAGGTTCTTCTTCAAGATTTTCGCTATTTTCCTGAAAGGTATAACCGGCCCCATCATAAACCATTTGTATGTACAGATTTTCAGTACCATCCACATAATTTGCTCTAAATCCAATCCCCCCTTCATACTCATTTAAGTTGATAGATAATTGTGCTTCATTACCCCTTAAGCTGCTAGAAATCAACGGTTTCCCATATCATGTTCACTCAAAATAATTGGGGACAAACCCTTTTCTCAGCAAATGCTCATTAACTTCATCAGTAGGAAGGAAACATTTGTATTTGCACTTTTTACATGGACATCTGATCTTTGGCTCATCCATATATACAGGTTGAGAATATGCATAATGAATAAAATCTTCAACTCCCTCAACAAATTCAGGATTAATAAAACCGTCAAGTGTTAATCATCTATACATCCAAGATCTATCATGGAAACTCATTTCTGGAAAATTGTTGGTTCAAACAGTGAATCCATAGTTAGTATCATTAATGTTAGCCAAATATTAGAAAACATCTAAGATAAGACTTCTAAATCAACAGAACAAGTTCTTGTTCAAACTCCAATGCTCTGGGTAATAATTACCGACAAGCCTCATGGGAGCTCCATCACAGATTATGTGTTAAGATTTATAGGTTGAGACGTAAAATATTTGTATACTGAAGATCGAACATATATGTTTGTAATCATATATATTAGAATAGAATTAATGTTAAAAGTTTGATAATAAACCTTTATTAAATATGTACTACTGCCAAATATAATAAGTATTCATAAAAATATGAACACTTAAATTAATAAATTAGTTTAAAATATACAATTAAAAAAACAATCATGTAAAAATTCGCACATAAAAAGTAAACAGAACATAATCATATCAAAGAGCGTCAATGAAATAACAGATTGACATAACAATCATATAAGTCAAACTCATCCTATATTAATACATTGATAAACTGAAGTTCATACCACAAACAAGTTTCAGTTCATGCAAGCCAAATTGAATCAGCCATGTAAAGTACAAACCACAAACAAATACACAAATTAAACCAAGTTCACAAAAACGTAGTCGAAAAAAAATTCACTGACCTCAACCAACACGCAGAAGGATCTTCCTGAAGTACAGGAAAGAAGATGATGACAGAGCTACAATGAATAATATAGAAATTGATACAAGTTCTCAATTAAAATGTATGCAAAGTCATTGTTGACATTATAAAAAATATAAGGAAAGTAAGGTCATTTCCATACCTGCTAAAGCTTCTCTTTAATCTCGTTCGGAAAATAAATACTGCCAACAAATGAGTTCCTACAATCAAGAACAAAATTGTTAACAATTTATAAAGCGGGATATATTAAAACAATCATATAATACATCTTCTTTGTTTATATCATTTGAAATATGAACAAAAGACCGAGGTCCTCTAAATAAAGCAATTGATAAAATTTAGGACCACAATTAAATGAACCATAACTCACAACTACCTTGACAGGTTCCTAATAAATGTAACTACAGTTGATAGTTGGCTTTTCTTGTAATTCTACTAATTCAATCTCAATCATGATAAGTTGACGTAATGTTTAAACTTTAACGAGTTGTACCTTAAATTACAAAATAAATACTCGAATATTATATTCAATTTTTGTGAGAGATTGTATCTATTTTGCTTGTCAATTTAATGGAGAATATCTTTTTCCTAGTAAAGAAAACTATAATTTAGTATCAATAAATTAAATTAAAATATAATATACGCATATATTTAACAGATGGAAGTTGTTGATGTGACAGTGGTAGACATGCTTTTATGTATTATAGTAACTAAATCTCTTTTAGGCCACTACATGTTTCCAATTATAAATCCAATAGCATGAACGTCATATAATAAAAAAAGGATAATAGATTTGAAAGTGTTAAATCCTTTAATCAAGTATTCAAACTTTTAAAATTTTCCATTAAGTGAACTTTTTATAATTTTAACAATTCAATTTAGAATATTAATTTTGTTAGTATTTTACTGATTTCACTAGTTTCTCCTTATTGACAAGTTTTGATATGAGTAAGTGTTTCCTACAACTTCTTTAAGTTTCTCCTACAACTTCTTTAAGTTTACATAATTTAAAAAATACAAATCTTACATATGCAACATAAAAAGACTCTAATTCCCAAATATTTATATCATATAATAAAAAGAACCAAGTAACAAAATACAAATATTTATGTCATTTGCATGCAAATATTTATTCCAAATTGATTTGAAAATCATCTCAACTTCAGAAATGACCTATAAACTCATTCTCTAATACCAATCAACTCCATACAAATATTTCTAACAAGAGACATTTTATCAAACACCTCATATGAATCAACAAATCATCCCAACTTCTTCAAGAAATTTGAGAACTTAACCTTCTAACACTAACATTTCAACCTAGAATGTTGTTACCCATTTACAAAAGGCTCAATCGTACCAAACAAATAACTTAAACAAACCCAAAAAATTCACATTATTATTGGCATACGTACGAGTAAGGATGGGAAGGAGAACAAAAGAAAACGGTGAGAGAAGACTTACACTTCCAAAGCACCACTACTGTTCCACGACGTCGATGACCAGCTCACGATGACACACCGAAGGAGAAGACCAAAAATCGCAGTAGGGGAGGAGAAGAACAGAGAAGGAGCTCTAATAGTGCGGGGATAGGGGGACTGATTCGGGAGGTTAAAACGTTATCAAAATGACGTCGTTTGGTGTTAAACCAAATGATGTCGTTTTCTTCAACTTAATAACGTTCTCTTTAAGCAGACGGTGTCATATAGGTTTTAAATTTACCGACGGAAAACTCCATCGTTAAATTTCATCAATAATATCAAACTAAATTAACCCGCCATCAATTCCCGCTCTTATTTTCCGATGGTATTTTTCCCATCAGTAAATTATATTTTCCCGTTAATATTACCGACGAATATGTTAATTCTGTCGGCAATTTGTGACAATTATTTAGCAGTCGTTAATTTTCCATCGCCAAATCCTATTCTTCTTGTATTTGCTTGCCGACGGTTTTGTTCCATCGCTAAATTTAAATTTACTCGTCGCAATTATCGACGGCTTCACATATTCTGTCGGTAAATAACGATGATTTTTATTCAGTCGGTGTTTGTCCGTCGCAAATTCATTATTTTCTTGTAGTGATTTAAAGTACGTAAATAAAGGTGTGGAGTTTATTTTACCTAGAAAGTAAATTGGACCTCAAAGTTGAAAGAAAGAAGCCTGATTATTTAAGGAAGGAATGAGATGAGCTTGATTATTTGTTGGGTAAAAGGGATTTAAATGCTAATGGATTGAACCCAAGGATAAGTGTTGATACTTAATTTTATATAACCTTTTTAATACCTTTTTAATGTAATTTCATCCCATCAAATTTATTTTAAATATGCTCATACGTGGATGTATTCAATTTATTTTCATTATGTTTGCTTTCATTTTTATCACATTCAATTTGCATCACATCATGTTTAAATTCATTTTTACCATTTTATTATTGATATTAAGTCTTGATTAGTCGTAACTAAATTCTAGTTACATTTATTTATTTATTTATATTAGAGTTTATTTAATCCCCTATAATGGTTAATTTCTTTTCAAATAGCCAATTTGTTAAAGTTACATGACTTTTGGCTTATAAGATAATTATTGGACTCATTTCTTTTACAAAGAGAGGGCTTTCAAGATAACCAACAGCTTAAACCATTTGAGCTCAATTTAACAATGACCTAATTCGAATTGGAAGCTCCGCAAGGTTTATTATAGATGTGCTTAAAGGCCTAACATGATCATTTTATGTCTTTTAGTTTTAGTCTAAACTCTGAG
Source organism: Erythroxylum guanchezii (assembly GCA_025629825.1). Taxonomy (NCBI): domain Eukaryota; kingdom Viridiplantae; phylum Streptophyta; class Magnoliopsida; order Malpighiales; family Erythroxylaceae; genus Erythroxylum; species Erythroxylum guanchezii. Next base: position 29,856,815 of record JAOTAX010000003.1, on the reverse strand, counting down.
GTCCATTAAGTTAACCTGATTTTACCTTCTAGGGTCTAAGGTATCCTTTTAAACAATAAACATTTGAGTCTATTTACCTTTTTATCAAATAATTATCAAAAATATTTTTACTAATTAATACCAATTTCAATTATTTTGTATTTTTAAATAGTCAAATTCATTAAATCCTTTTTAAATAGTCAAGTTCATCATGTCCCTTTTAAATAATACAATTCACCAAATCCTTTCAAAAGTTTCAGTTTTTTTAAGCCCTAGATAAAATCACAAGCTCCTATGCATTTATCTACATATTTTATTTTCTTTTTTCAACCTGATTTTATTCACTTTACACCTAAGCTTATTTTCTTTTAAAAAATCTCCAAATTTACAAAATCTTTTTTTTAGCTAAGTAATCACTTAGGCAAGTAAGTAAGGTGGCTAACACATTCCTTATTTTACACTTTGACTTGAACCAATTTTCTAGTTAAAATCTTTTTAATTAATTTTCATTAGGTTTTTCTCTATATTTATTTAATAAGGTATGGCAGTGACTTGACTAAATTATTAATTCACTACTCAATCCATCTTTATTCAATACAATATGAAAACATCAATAACAATAAGGAAAAGAGAAGAAAACAAAACAATAAATGTGAAACCTCGCTTTGATACTAAATGATAAAGCAAACACACGCAAAAGGAGGGTGAATTATGTGTAAAAAAATTACAAGATACTATCAATTCGATAAGAGTCTACTAAACAAAATGAGTTTATAGATAAAAAGGGTTTATTAACTTTCAAAAGGATCCTGTTAACATTTAAAACGAAAGGAGCTTGTTCATCATCATTATCACCCAATCCAAAATCCCGCAATGAAGCGGGATCTGGGGAGGTCTAATAGTATGCAGCCTTACCCCTAAATAGTAGAGAGGTTGTTTCCTGTAGACCCACATGCAAATGAGACAATATAAAAGTGATGCAGGTTACAAAGAAAATAGGTAAAACTAGCAGGGTAAAATATTAAGAAAATAAAATTACAATAAAAACATCAATAAATAGAAATAATAATGAAATAACAAAATATATAGATATATATAAAATAATGAAAATAAGAATAATAATAATAATATGAAAAATGCTAATAATAATAGAAATAAAAACCAATACAACTACAAAAAGACAATAAATAATTAAATAGTAATAAAATAAAACCAAGCTAAATTATTACAAGTAAAACCTAGATCCCCCAAATATAGGAGCCTATTAATTGTTTAAAAAAAACGAAAGGAGCCTGCTAATCGCTTAAAAAATGAAAGGAGCCTATTAACATTCAAAACGAAAGGAGAATGTTAATCGTTTAAAAAGCAAAATGAACCTTTTGCGATATTAAAACAAAACGAGCCTATTATAAAACTAAAGGAGCCTCTTGCAAATTAAAATACATCATTATAATGTGAAAATTTAAAGTTAAGAAGAAAGAAAGAACAACACAGTCGAATTTTAACAGAATGACACAGTCGATTTATAAGCCTACGTCTAGTTCCCAATTATCCAACTTGAGTATTTCACTATAAACACTCCATGTAGTAAATTTTGATGAGCCTTTCCAAGCTCACAAATACATATTTTTTAAGTTTCTTCAAACTTTCACACTCTTAGAGTTTAACAAGCCTCTACAAACTCTCAACAAAAATGGATTTAAGGTTTGTTCAATGTAAGCTTTCAAGGAATAACAATTTCTCTCAAATAGAGTGTTTTTACTTTCTAAGACACAGGGTGTTTGATATTAATATGATTTTCAAGAATATTAATGCTGCTGAAGTATTTCGAAAATCTGACTTCTTCGCAGATACAGTGGCTCTTTCTTAAGTAGACAATTTTTTCAACTAGTTGTTACTTCATTTCTATTCTGAGTTGACTTTGTATCTAACGAATCTTCGATATCATCGCTGCTGGAATCTTCCAATATTCAAACATTAAGATAAAAATTTGGACAAAATATGTGATTAGCAAGATCCTTTCGGATATTGTGAAATCATTTGTAATAAAATAAGTTCATTAAGAAGGTTCCTGTAAGAAAGGAAGGATTTATCCTCTGATATCATTTCTTTTTAAGAATTATATCATTGCCTATACAAGGAAATAAATCCAATTTGAATCTTGAAATATAATATAATTATTATCAAAATAATTAATAATAAACCTTGAGTTAACAGATTTACATGAGAACAATTTGCTTGAAGATTAACAATGGTTCAATGTTATTTCTTAAACATATCAAGTGTGCATTTGACATTTGATCTTTGTCGAAAAGCTTGATGATGACAAAGATTATTGCGATATTGTCAATGATGGATAGTGGAACTTACTAAAAGGTTCACTAGTTATGGCTCAAGATAACAAGTCTTTTAACTTGTATATGATGCAAGGTTCTATTTATGACAGCTCAATGAATATAATAGGGAGTGATGTTTTTTTTTTAAATTTTGACATAAGAGATTGAGTCTTATAAGTGCGAAAGGGATTGATTATTTGATCAAGAAAATTTTTCTTTCTTTGATTAAAAAAGCTAGATAGGACAACTGTGTTCATTACTTGGTTAGGAAGCAAAGAAGAGCTGCTTTTTAGAGTAATCCTCTTTTTAGAAAGTTAGATTTATTAGAGTTTGTACAATTTGATATTTGTGATCTTTTAAAGGCAAAATCATATAATGATCCACTTAATTTATCACTTTTATTAATGATTATTCTAGAAAATTTTGGGTTTATGCTTTAAAGACCAATGGTCTTGTTTTTGAGAAATTCGAAGAATTTTAAGCATTAGTTGAAACACAAACATATAAGAAATTGAAATGTATTCATAATAACAGCTATGGTTAATATTATGGACCTTTGGATAACAATTGTAGAGAGTTAGGTATTATACATTAAAAAACACCTCCTAAGATTTTCCAGTTGAAGGGTTTGTCAGAGAGGATAAATAGAACTTTATTAAGGAGAGTTAGATGCTTACTTACATAAGCAAAGTAGCCAAATTCCATTTAGGCAAAAGTGCTTTTTATTATTGCTCTTGTTATCAATTTGTCACTTGTTGTTGCTTTCCATGGTGATGTCCTTGATAAACTTTAGTATGGAAAAGACATTTCCTTTTATCACTTAAGAGTATTTAGATGTAAAATATTTGTGATTGTTCTTATATGAAAGTTCAAAGATAGATGTTAAAACTAAGCAATGTAATCAAATGCAAACTTTGGATTCCCTAGTATTAATGATATAATAGTTGGTCAACAACCAACAAATATAGAGGCCACAATTTTAAGGGCTACATAATCTTCTCTTAGGAGATCTACTAAACAAACAAATTCCTCATTATGTTACCCTACTAAAGAGTATGTACCTATCACAAATAGGTGAGAACTTGTCAGCTTTAAGAAAAGTAAGGATAGAAGGAGAAATGATTTGAAGATATGAAGGATGAGACAGAATCCTTACATGACATTCTCACTTTTGATTTTGTTAGGACATTTAATGATCAAAGGGCTTTAAAGAATCAATGAGTTTTTATAGTGAAATATAATGATGGTTCTTTAATTTCACGATACAAAAATAGATTGGTTTTCAAGGGATTTAGTCAAAGACGAAGGCTAATTTTGATGAATGCTTCTCTTTAGTTATGAAGATGTTGTCCATCCAAGCTGTAATGAGTTTTATAACATGCCTTGATATAGAGATTGAGTATATGAATATGAAGATTGCTTTTTCTCTATAGTGATTTAGATGATTAAATTTATATGGAGTAACAAAAAGTTTCAAAGTCAAAGAAAAGAGGATTATATTGTACATTGAGGAAGAGCTTGTACAGTTTGATAGAGGTATATAAAAGTGGTACATGAAGTTTGATTATATTATGATAAAACAAAGGTTCAAGAAGACTTCATATGACCATTATCTTTTTATGTAAAAACTTTATAATAAAAACTTTATTATTTTGTTGTTTATATGTTGATGTCATATTTATTTTTGGTCAAATGCTTCTAAAATTAAAAAAGTTAAGGCTGGATTTGAGTGAGTCTTTTGCTCTAAAAAACTCAAGGCTAATGAAGCAAATTCTTAGCATAAAGATAATTTTTGATAGGAAGGTCAAGAAGTTGTAACAATCATATGATAAGTACATCGAGAAGGTCCTTGAAAGGTTCACTATAGACAAAGCTAAATTAGTGAGTAAACCTCTTACCATGCACTTAAATTGAGCAAAACTCATTGTCCTTCTAATAAGAAAAAGTAAGATATGAAAAAGTTCCTTAAGCTTTAACAATTAGTAGTTTGGTGTATACAATGGGTTGTACAAGACATGATCTTACTCATGCTATTGGTATTATTAATCATTTTTTCCTAACATAGGAAGAGATAATTTTGGAATGCAGTGAAGTAGATTTTGATGTATCTTTATAGCTCTTTTAATTTAAGGTTATGTTTTGGAATAAGGAAACCTATTCATTTTGCATTCACAAATTTAGACAAGATAAGAGATATTGATATAAAAAAAAGTCTAATTTAAACCATTTGATTATCTTTACAAAGGAAGTTGTATCTTAACAATCTAAGTCAAGGAAATGTATTACTTTGTCAACTACAAAAGCAATGCTTATTGCTATTGTTAAAGCTTATAAATAAATGTTTTGCATGAAGAGGTTTGTAAGGAAGTTTTGCTTTATACAAAAAGGGTATGTGTTACATTGTAATATTTAGAATGCAGTGCAATTTGCTAACAATTTCACATTGTATGGTACGTCGAAGCATATTGATGCTAGATACTATTCAATTAGAGACATTCCATATCCTAAGTTTCCTAAGCTATGAAAGATTTATACAGATAATAATGGTTTTGATATGGTGACCAAATCTTTTTCACAAGGAAAGTTTGATGTAGGTTGGTTAATCATCAAGATGATAGTCTTCTTTACACCCTTTTCATCAATTTTTAATCCTTTACTTTAAAATTAAATCAATTTTATTTTCTACATTATATATACATGCCAACTTAGCATTGAGATAGAATATAGACACTTCAGCTCAGTAATATCAATGAAAACATAAATGACATACTATATTTTCAATAAAATAATATTTTATACATTTAGTTAATATAATATATAGTCTCAGCTTAATATAATGATAAATATACTAAGAATTTTTAATTACACATTTTTAATATCAAATTTAATTGGAAATAGTATACACTCTTTACTACTCTTATAAATACAAATTTATTAGTAGGACAAAATATGTACACTTAATTTATATTTTTATTTATTTATAGAGACACTTTTTTTTATTATTCTAAATTTTAGACAAATATGTATTATGTAAAGCTTATATCATACTATTTAAATTTTAAAAAAGACTTTTTGATAAGTTTTATCAAATTATTTAGTAGAATTTACAACTTGACAATTATATATGTTACAATATTAATATAATTACTCTAATATAATTATATTATAAATAAAAAATTAACTCAAATTTAATTTGTTAGTCTCATATAATAAAAAGTTGTTTTAAAAAATAATTTAATAGAAATATAAATAAGATACTCTTTTTTAAATATTTTTATAAAGTCAACGTACTCAGTGTACAAGACTTTTCATTTTGCGAGGGTCTGAGAAGGGTCATCAACGTACATAACTTTTGTATTTTTTGCAAAGTGTTTTTTTTAATGATTTGATCCTGTCACTTTCTGATCACAAAAAGTAACCGATAAGGCTCCCCTTCTTTTTATATAATTTAAAATAAATATATTTTTTTTGGTTGCCCACGAAGTGTCCTAGGCGGGTCCCAATTATGGGAAGACATCTTTAAGCCATTCACACCCAAATTAATCTCCGCTTTAGCCGGGTAAGTCTCTTGCGGGAGGCAAAGCTCTGGCCCCAAGTTTTAAACGACTGCATACACGAGGGAGGTTCAAACCTGCGACCTCACTTAAACCAGGAGAGTCCTTTATTAACTCACCTGCGCCCTGGGTGTTAAAATAAATAAATTTTAATTAGGTAAAACCAAAAGGAGGGTTATATTTTTAACCTAATTATTTAACCGGACATGTAACATATTTATTTATAGGACAGTAACCCCTGAGTTTGGTGGCATAAAGCGGTGCGTTTCATTAAATGTATCCAGAAAACTCAGGCTCAGAGATCCAACTTGATCCTCCGTTCTAAGTTTCTCGAAGAAGAAAGAAAACGTGGCAAGATGTTGGGTGGGCTGTACGGAGACCTCCCACCGCCGTCCACGGCGGAGGAGGAGAAGCCAAGTGCCGCCAACGCGTGGTCTAGCAGCACCCTAATGGCTCCGCCCACTCTCCGTAAACCCTCCGTCTCCATGCCGCCTCTGCAAACGATTCTCAAATCTCAGAACAAGCCCAAACCCGTAAACTCCGCATCCAAAACCCTAACTCCACCTGTGCTACAGCAGTCGGAGCCAATCCCATCAATGATTCCTGACCGTCCGTCGCAACCAGCCCTCGTCGGAGTTAATTCCGTCGTAGTCGAGGAGTACGATCCAGCGAGACCGAACGATTACGAAGAATATCGAAGAGAGAAGAAGAGAAAGGCTGTGGAGGCAGAAAGGATGAGAGAGATAGAGAGGAGGAGGCAGGAGGAGGAGGAGAGAGAGAGGAGGGAGAGGGAGGAGAGAGAGAGGGAGAGAGAGAAGGATAGAAATATATCCGGCGAGGAGGCTTGGAAGCGGCGAGCGGCGATGAGTGGCGCTGCTGTTCCAAGATCCCCGTCGCCGCCGGGTAATGGTGGAGATGGTGGGTTTAGTATTGGGAAATCGGAGACTGTAGGGTTAGGGGTTGGTGCAGGGGGGCAAATGACTGCTGCACAGAGGATGATGGCTAAGATGGGTTGGAAAGAGGGTCAAGGTCTCGGGAAGCAGGAACAGGGCATTACGACACCATTGATGGCGAAGAGGACTGACCGGAGAGCTGGTGTTATTGTGAATGCAAGTGAGACTAAGCCGGAGAAGGAGAAGAAAGTACAGAGCGTAACGTTTAATGGACCTCCTACTAGGGTTTTGCTGCTCAGGAACATGGTATGTGTTAGCTTTGCAGGTTTGGTTGGAAAAATGATCTCTTATTGGTTGTTGATGCTGGTTACTATGCATTTGGTTCTTACTTTCTTTGAATTTGCGTGGTAGTTTCAGTGTTATTGGTTATGGACATTAAAAAAGAGGGTGGAAACTACTTTAATCACAGAAATCTGTTCAAGTAAAAAAACAAATGATGCTATCTGGCAGTTAGAAATGTGACCTCTTTTTGATGCTATGACGCCCTTGTGCTAGACATTTCGATCTCTGCATCTGCGGCCAATCCTCTGTTGGTAATATGTTGGTTTGCGCTGCTTCTGTGATGACCAATAGTTATGGGGCGGGACTTTTGTAGAGATGATGAGGTAGTGGGACATTTAGTTAAGCAAATCGAATGTCGGAATGTGCAATGTTTCTAATGTGCTGTGCAATTGTCTTATGTGGAAGTACTTGAGTTTGTAATTGGTTGTCATCATATCAGTCTCTTGCGTTGCCCATTAACCATTAACTTGAATTTGAGTGCAGGCCTTAGAATTCTAAATGCCATTTTTTTTTATACCTTATGCATTATGTACGCTGGGAATGTCTTTAGTCTTGGAAAACTTATCAGTTGCTAAGATGAATGCATTTTTTTTTTCTTCTGCTTTAGTCTTGAGGAGTTTATTGGGGTTTTCAGATAGTACATTAAGTTCCAACGCTTCAGTGATGTTGAAATTCATTGATTTTCAATTAGTATCTGAAACCTAAGGAAGTTGTAAGCATAGGCTCTGAAGGGGAGAATCCTTATTCTCTGATTCTGGTGGCTAGAATTTTGTAATGAGGTTCTCCTTTCCATTCCTTGTCCTTCCATACAACTGAAAGCGATTGAGAAAACCATTAAAAGACAAATAAAGTAGGAGCAAGGTTGGGTTCGAGCTTTTCTTTTTAATTTTTGAGCTTTGGATTGAGCTTGAACTCAGCCAGAAGCCCAACTTATATATTTAGTTAGCTAGGGTTCATGCTTCTTCTCTTCTCTCTGTGTAGCCATTTTTTTAAAAAATCTTTCTTGCTTCTCTCTGCCAAGGTGCTCGTCTTTTCTCTCTGCTGCTTGTTTGGTTTTCATACAATTCTAGAAATAGACCATCCAACCATTGCTTAGAATTCCACCATTCATTTAGCTTGTTTCTGCTTTATCTATAGCAGAAACTTGCTCCTCCTTAGTAGTCTCTATTGTTACTAATTCTAAGTGGCATTTAGTGCTAGAGCAATTGCAAATCATTATCAGGGCCAAGGTGCATCCTGTAGTGAAGTTAGTACTACTTCCCTTGGCATAGTATCAAAGGCAATTGGCTTAAACACCAGTTTCCAATGGTCTCATTGGTATTTCTCAGTCAGGTGCCTCCATGATTTGTTGTGCTCACTATTGAAAGATTATGTGGAGTAGCTAGAGGAGTTGTGTTTTGGGAGATGATTCTGGGTCTTTAGCAATTGAGACATCAAAGCAGGGGTTGATGATGATAGCATCGATCAAACGTGTTGAAGCTTGATGGCCTGGGTCAAGTTTAGTTGGGAGCTGGCGTGGTTCGAGATTCGGCAGGCTTGAGCTATGGTGACATGAGTCAGGCCTGATTGTGCTTTTGGCCAGGCTAGGGCAGCCTTTGACCCGGTCCATTGCCAATACTAGAATAGGGTTCACAAGAGTTGGATGATAGGTGAAGATAGTTTTCTTTTGTATTCACTAGAGAAGTAGGGTGGCTTTGTAGAAGCTATTTGTCGGCTGCATTTTCCTAGATCTTTTTGTTACTGCAGGCCATTACTTGCACAATTCTCTTTGAAAATGAGGAATGGGAGAATGGAATATGGAAGGGAGAAGCAGAAAATAATGGGGCAGTTAAACCTTTGAAATGTAATTCAAGATGTTCTATTTCTGATATAATTGCATATGTTTTCGTCTCTCTTCTTCAACAAAGGTTAAATTTAGGAGAAAAGTTCGTGCATTATTGTCTATTTTTTGGCTGTCCTTGGTGTTCAGTTATTAATTATAGAGGACATCTGTTCTAATGTTTATTGTCAATTATTGACAAAGTGCTTTATATTTCACGTTTTCTCCCTACATTAGTTGTTATTCAGTTACTTTTTTGGTTATACTGTTCATGAGATCAGGTTACTTTGTATTGTTTCCATGCTAAAGTGATTGCTGGTTGTGGTGTTTTGTTGTAAAAGTGAAGACGGTTAAAAATTTTGCTGTATTCTGAAAGGTGGGTCCTGGAGAGGTTGACGATGAGTTGGAAGATGAGGTTGGTTCTGAGTGTGCAAAATACGGGACAGTCACTCGAGTTCTAATATTTGAGATCACCGAGCCAAACTTCCCTCGTGAAGAGGCTGTCAGAATATTTATACAGTTCAAGCGATCTGAGGAAACCACCAAGGCATTAGTAGATCTTGACGGTCGGTACTTTGGCGGCAATATCGTTCGTGCAGCATTTTACGATGAAGAGAGGTTTAATAAGAACGAGTTGGCTCCTTTGCCAGGTGAAATCCCTGGTTTTTAATTGGTGTTTCACAAGTATTTCCAAATTCACTTCTTTGAGGATCGTCAAAGTAGCAAGGTGGAAAATATTATGTGATTTCCAGTTTAACAATATTATGCTCTATTGTCGGTAGACGCAAGGCTAGAATTGAATGCTGCTATGAGTTCTATAAAATACAACCCAGTTGTTTGTATGAACGATTCTAAGATGATCAATGTTAACTTCAGAATTCGAGCGATTTTTTTACCATGTTTCTTTTGGGACGAAACTTCAGTTGGCATTTGGTTACAATTATTGATTACTAGTAAAAATGGGGGGAAAATTTTCAACCGTTGCATTTCGTGCTGTAAATACTATGCTCTCTTTAGTCGCTGTAAAAGAGGATCCATTTCTGCTCAATGCAGCTTTGTTTGCTGACCAAGGCAAATATGATACCAACATCAAGCCAACAAGGCACAAGAAACGTTGCGCCATTAGTGTTGTAGCGATATGATATTTATCCAATTCGTTAAAATATATGATTAATCTTGACGATTAATTTGAGGTATATTGATAACTTTTATTTAGGATTAATAAATCAAGATGTGATCGGTAAACCAATGTATTAAGGATTCAAGTGTAAAATTTTTGGATGATGGAATAACAAAGATGTTTCTTCTACCTAACGTATTTGCCTGTTGGTTACTGGCAAAGAACTCCTTGCTTAATTCTGATTCTGGTCCTCAACCTCGAGCCTTTAATTGCTTCTTAATTCTGAACAAACAAATGGTATACCAACCGCGAAAAAGTACACCTTGTAATAAAATGAAGTTATTATAACTGACATTTGTTGGCACTCTAGAGGAAAAACTCTATGTCAAGTTCCATGAAGGAGCAAGGATCAGGAATGTCAAAATTGTTCAACACCTGAAAACCACATTAAAGGCCAAAAGATAAATATGACATTAAGAATGCTACAACCAGTAAACCAAATGGGGGGAGAGATAGGAAATCCATGAGTCAAGTAATAGCTTTCTACTACTAAATATTGACAGAAAACAAATAAATGTGAAGCACAACAAAGAAAAGCCTAAAGTGCAAAACCGCAACGCTGAGATTACTGGAGTAATTAGTACCTGAGGGTGCACAATACCAAAATTGCCAATATGCTTCCCTTTGTAAATGATACTGGCTTGTCTACCCGAAAGAAACTCAGGTGCCTGTAGTAATTGTAAAGTAGCTCAGTGCAACACAACTAATGTCTCTGAGAAACTTGAAGAAACATATAGAAAAGATATTCTTACATCTGACCGCTCTATGTAGTACCCTGTGCTGTCACCAACTGGTACAAAAGGAGCTCCCATCACTTCCATAACTCTGTCCAGCAGGGAATGGATAAGCTGCAACCAAGACGTTCAAACATATCATGTCAGCTCAGTACCTTTAATATCAAGTACCCACTTGACAACATAATGGAACAACAATGATCTCCATAATAGAGAACAAGTGAACTATGAATATTGTAAATATAGAAGTGAAGAAACAAGTTGCCAGCAGTTGATATACACTTGATACATCAGTAATGTATGGATGGAGAGAACTTCCATTAATTTAGCGATCAAACCTTAAAAATCCACCAACTTATATGCAACATCTACCACTATCAATAACATCGGTATTTTAACCTAAATGCAATTCATATTTTTATTCCAGAGGCTTCATTATCCTGGATATGCAACAATGGTTTCAAAAAGCAGAAAAGAATCACAGAAAAGAACTCTTCTACAATGTAAATGGCTACCAAATTTTCCCATATAAATGCTGTAAAATGCCTTTCCTAGGATATCCTTTGAATTGGAATTCATGCTAGTTAAAACTCATTACAATTTCATCATTTCTTAACTACTACATTTATATGATGTAGCGGTAAAATTATATGCAACTCTAAGCCACACATTTACATCTCCCAATGGTTTGTCAAATTTGTCATAAGCCTTGTCATAAGAAAACCAAATAATGAGTTTATCAAACAATATCACACTAAAGCAGACATACTCCAAAAGAAATACCACAAATGAAAAACAAAAAGAAAAAATCAGTCATTGAGTAACAAATCAAATTTGTACCTCAAATCCAGAGTTAGAGCCACAATACAAAGCTGAAAGTGAGCGACGATTTGTTGCACCAACATCTTTGCTCTCATCCAAGCGCACTATGTCACCCACTTCAAAAATCTAGTACCGGATTGAACTATGATAAGCAAGATACAAATCCTCACATGTGATATAAATTCTAGAGCAATATGGGCACACAAGAAATTATCTAAAACAGCATGTCTCCACATGTTCTGGAGATAATACCTTTATGGGCTTTGGATGGTCTTTATTATGTCCAATGACCTTCAAAGCACCAGCCATGAGGCTAGTTCGGACAACCTATGTAAGTCGAATCAAGAGTGGCATAAATAGCAAAAAGATGTTCATACCTATACCAAGAGTTATTCGTATTTGCCCTAAATCAAATAATATTAAGCCTCTTAACACAAACCTCAAAATCTGAGGTTCGGGGATTTCCAACTATCACTGCAGTTGATTTGTCATCATTTCTATTTAATAGGGAAAAATTTTCCCAATGAGAGCCCAAAATCCATGTCAGAACCTCTGTAAACCCATTCATTGCAATCTAGAGAATAGAAGCACAAGCACATAATCATTAGGAAAAGACCATGATACAAGAGAATCAAGAAGAGAGAGAGAGAGGAGGAAGATGGTTTGTTTGGCAATACCTCTGCTCTAATGAGATCCTCAAGCTGATTCAAAGCCAATGGCTTCAAAGATGGTAACTTCCTCTTTGGAATATTATTATACCCAAAAGCAATTGCAACATCCTACAGGAATTGTATCTTATGTCATAAGCAGCTCAAGTGATCTTGATTCAGAGAACCATATTTGTGCTCATAGTTACGTTTGTACCTCCATAACATCACAAGGATGAAGAACATCACTTCTATTTGGAGGTACGGAGACATTAATTTTTTCTACATCACCTGACACAGATTGCTCAGCTCGCAATTGCATCCTATTCAACAGACTTGTGACCTGCAGAAAAAGACAAATAAATAATAATTAATCCAATAACAAATTTTGACAAAGAAAACAGTGTTAATTACTTGCCTTTACAATTTCTACAAGGAGAAAGGCAAGCTACAGTAAAGGAAAAGCAAGTAGTATTGGAGCTATGTCATGTCTTTTTCAAGAACTACGTACGGGTAGAAGTCCACTTGCCTTCCAATTTCTCCAACTATTTCTTTGCCATTTTCTTGACGTAGAAAAATTGTACTTCAGTTAATGGTTTAATGCTAACACTCCATCTGTCAATAATATCATTCAACTCCCTACCCCACCTCCAGCTCTTTTCTCCGTGTGACAAGAAACCTTACGTTTGAAAGCCTAGCTAACTTTTCCCTCCACCAAAATCTTAAATCTTTATCTTTGCAGTAGAATTAGGTTAAACTATTTTATTGACAAAAATACAGATGCAAGTACAAGACAAAGTTTGACATCCTAGAACAGTTTGCGAAAGAAAAGAGAATGAAGTGTTCAATTTTCATGGTCAAAAGTATTGAAGTAATTTTTTATAATCACTAAGGGTCTGTTATCAGAAAATCATGGGTACTCAATCTTGCTAATTGTTGTGTCCAAACTAGACCGAATTTGCATAAGCAAAAACTGTTTGTTTCCAAATAATCATCTTGAGAAATAATGCCCATGTCAAATAACATGCTGGAAAATTGAGAAAGACAAAAGCAAGCAATTATCACGCTAAACACCATATGGACAGACTCTCATTATAAGCAATATAATAATGGCATTGAATAACAATACCTCTTCAGCCTTTAAAGAGACTCCAACTAAACCGGTAATATATGATAGAGGAATTTCCATGTCATAGACTGATAAATCAGGATAAAAATATGATTTCCCATCAGGATATATCACTTCAACAGGTTCCACCTCAAATTTACTTTTACAATATGCTGAAAAAGTTGTTACCTAAGAAACAAACCCAATATATTAGCATGATAAGGGACACCCGAAAGCTGCAATAAAGCAACCAGAAGTTCACAATTCTTTACCATTGTATTCAATACAATCTTTGCCTTTGTCAGATCAGTGGCTGTACATTCAATGAAAACATTTTTTGTCTTCAAAGTGATGGCTGAATGTGCACCATTAATTATTGGGGGTAGAGATAATACAGTTCTGGTGAAAAAAATCGAAATATTTTTAAAATACAAAACTTCTTCAACCATATAAATGACATTGTATCTAAAAGGGTGAAGAAAGTGTCATACAACCGATGCTCAAATCATCAAATGGATACAGAAAACATGGAAAAGAAAGACAATAACATATCAAACTGCTGTCTACGAATTGTGTTTTCAGTGAAAGGTGCAGCATAAGTATGAAATAGATAACAAGAAAGATAATAACATATCAAACTGCTGGCTCACTCTGAATTTTGTATCCCTTCCTAAATAAGAATATCCTGCATGTTTTCTATGTATATATTTTGTAATTTTAACAAACCTCACATTATGGTAAGCAGGGTAAAACAAATCCACCTAGAGATGGCCATCAGATGGAGAATGTGCTGAGCTTTAACCAACTATTAGAACAGTCAAGCATCTCTATTTGATTGAAATCCAACAAGCCATAGATGCATACAACTAATAATTAGTATGGAGGAAACTCAACATATTAACTCCATGAAATACAATGCCTCACGTCTAATATTTTTATAGCAAACTTTAATATAGCTATTACTCCAGAAATAGGGGATTAAATGAAGGCAAGGCTGTAATATGTGACAAAATTAGTAGTTGGCTGGCATAAAAGCCTACCATCATACTAAATGCAGATTGATATGAAGAAAATGTGTTAATACCTATTTTGGTCATAGAAAACTGGGAACACGGGTGAATTCTCAATTATGTGCAGAAACTTCTTCAGCTTCAAATCAGACTGCCAAAGACACAATGTTAGGAGGCATGGCAAGAATCCCACGTTTTGGCATCTAGTGAACAATTTAGAACACCAATATTCAACTAGATATAGAAACTTGGAAGATATAAAGATCTAAAAGACATTTAAAAGTATAAAGTCAACACGCAGACACAGTGCTGGATAGTCAAGCATTAATAAATTTGTGTAAATACACCACCAACAGGCGAATAAGAAATCAAGATTTAGGTTCACTAACCTTGTAAAATTCCATTAGTTCATCAGCTCTAAAGGCTTTATCCTGAATTACAAAAAGCCAGGTGAGAAATCATGAGTAGTAAAGCAATCATCTGGCATGCTTTATAAAATACAATACCTGTTTCAGGGGAACAAAGTTTATCTCCACCGGAGGCAAAGCCTGAAAATAACAACATTAATATTCAAAATGGAATATATTAGTTCACTATAAGCTATTACCATAATCACAGAAGGCACAAGAAGAAAAACTTGAAGTAAATTCTCTTAGGAAAGAAGAAAAAATGCAACCTGCAAAATCATAGTCAATATAAGATGGAATTATGAGAAACAGATTAGCCGAAAAGCTGAATAATTATCTTCGTAAAACAATTGTTACTATCATATAAGGTCATATCATAAATGGAGTGAAGAAGTAAAATATTCTCAATGCACACAGATATCATATAAAAAATCTTCCATTTGTTCATCCAATGAGGTTAAAATTTCATTAAAGCATCCAAAGCTCCAAGAACTATCTCAAGATAGTTTCCTTTTTATTGTATTCATTAAGGATGATCCAATTTAAGGTAAACACAAATCTTGGATGTAGCGAAAGAAGGTATTAGAGAAATCAACCTCATAAGTAAAAGGGCCTTGTAAGGTGTCCAAGTCATGTGTCCCAATTGCAACTAACGTTCTCCTCCTAAAACAGAAGATGATGCAAACAGAATATACAAAAGCGTCCCTAATCTCCAGATTGTAGAATAATGATGCATCAAATAGTGAATACTACCTGCAGATGTTTTGATGAAGCTTATCTTGGATGTCAATAAAGCTGTTGTAACTTGCTTCATCAAATGTAATATCTCTCAGAACAGCACAAACAACATAAGGACGGATCAAAGCTGTCTATTGGAAGGAGCAGATTTCCCATAAGCCATGAATAAGAGTAAAACAATCAACCATACTCAGTTGCCAAAAAGAAAACATACCTCAGGTTTTACATGCATCTTAATGGTTGATTCCTTGCTAATGTTGGCAAGTTTATAAGTTGGCATCTTATCCTGCTTATTGAAAATGCGGAGAGCTTGAGCAAGACCCTCAAGGCAAAGCAAATCATATCTGCATAGTCAAAAGAGATTATCAACACTCTCAACTATCCCATCTCATATCATGCCAACACTCCATCGTGCCTGTTAAAATTTACCAACTTTAAACTTTACAAAAAATAAAGGAGAAAAATCTCCAATCCAATTATCCGAATATCATACATTGAATCAACCACTTGATTATTCACGGAATGTAAACAACAGTGCATTGAGTTAATCCAAAATGAAATTAAACCCCCCTAATATGCAAGCAGAATAACTACCTGTTAGCCGGCACTTCAATTTTGTAAATAATTTCCTCATCACCCTCAGCTTCCTCTTCATCCAAATGTTTCTCTTTCCTAATAATCGCCTTCTCAGTGGTCTGGCACAATCAAAAACATTCTTTTATGCCATAATCCAACAAAACAAAACTTCACTTCGAATTAAGATGGAAAAAAAGCAGACAGTTGAAAGTGAATAATTTACCACATCATCAAGCTCAATGCCGAAGCTGAAGCAGAGGTCCTCAAACTCTTCTTGAGCTAGAAATAAACGAAAATCAAACACAAATTGAAAAGAAAAATCCAATTTCTGCGACCACATAAAGAGACGATAACTTACTATACTTCCTGCCTAAAGCCGCAAACAGACGATCTCTCCCCACGCTCACAGTCGGCATTTTCCAGTCCAATAGAAAAGCAGCAAGCAAGTGACAATGCTGCGTGTGCCTGCGAAACCCTAGACGTGCGTTGAGTTGTAGAGACTAGAGTCATACTTGGGTTGAGGCTTGGCTCTCTTTTTGGGTCCACAACGTTTTGGGCTTTAGTTGTAATAAGCCCATTATTAGTTTGATTTATTTCCAAACATACTACGAAAAGGATGAATATGTTATTAGATGAATGTTTACTTTATTTATGTTTTTAATTTTTAAATTTTATTTTCAAATTTAGTAAAAAAATCCTTTTATTTGAGGTTCTAATTTTAGAAAATTCAATAAAATTAATTTAATAATTATAATTAAATTTAAAATATCTTCAAAATATATAAATAAAATTTGGTTTAATTATTAAAATATATTTAAAATAAATATTTCTTTTTAGTTTTTAGTTTAATTTTAAATTATTTACTTTAACAAAATAAAATAATTTTATTGATAATTTACTAATAAATGTTATATGAGAAATTAAAATAAATTTAATTAATTGAAATACTTTATCTTTAAATTTTATCTAATATATAATTATCATCAGTAATAAACTAAACACGTTAACAATCAAACAAAATTTTGTTTTTACAAAACGATTCATAAATATATTAAACATAATATTTGATTTGTTTAACTATTCTTTTTGATACAATAAAGCAAATACATTTTTGGGGAAAGTATATAAATTAAATTTAATGTTTTTAATTTAAATAACTTATAATGAAAGTTAAAATTATCAAAACAAACATTAATTAAGTTAAACTTGATTATAAATCAATCCTTTATTTTAGGGACTTAACAACTAAAATTTAATAATGAAACATATTTTTATTAAAAAAGTAACAAATTAAAATTAAAATTAAAATTTACAATAAACATAGAAATAAAGTTGGGAATATTAATTTAGGTGTTGGTTTCACTTTTTTTTTGTTGTAATTTTTTATTTTCTTTTAAATAAAAATAAAAAATTTTATTTAATATATTAAATTTTTATTTAATTATTAAAGAAAATTTTTATATATCTTGATCTTTAAATTATATTACCAAAAATTATTAAATTAAACTAATTTTATTTTCTAAAAGCAAGTGGACGACAATCCTCCTCCAACTTTAGAGGAAAAGGGAAATCGCAGTCCCCATTTGCCCAACCCAACCATTTTAATTTATCTACTTACGAAATAAATAGAAAAGGGCCTCAGGACATTTTCCATAACCAAACAAAGCCCATTTACTTATATATATACAACTTAGGAAACTACTTATTAGTTATTTTTCACACTCCTCTCCCGCTATTGCAGGTTCTTCTGTTTCCTTCCTCCTCTCCTTTCCCTTTATATCCATCGCTCTGTGTTTCCATCGATCCAATACGGATACCGGTTTTAATTTGCCACGGATTTCACGATTCTAGGGTTTCCGTTTTCATAGCTTTGCTATTGCTCAATTGCTGGGTTCTGGATTGTTTAGACTTAGGGTTTGCAGATCTGGGATCGCATTCGTTTCTGGAGGTGGGTTGATCTTATTCGATACGAGATGTTTTGGCGTATGGCGGGCCTCTCCACCGCTTCTCCGGTTAGTTAACTGATTTCTCGCTCAACTGTCTATGCTCTTATTGATCTTTTGGTTGTTTATGTGTGTGTATTTACGTGTGTATGATGTTCTAATTTGCTGTTTGGTTCCTGCGAAAATGTGAGGTCAGCAAAGAAAGGACATTGAATCTGATTACCAGTTGGTTCTTAGTGGTTGGGGCCCGCAGTTTTTTGTAGACTTTTTTCCCTGCTAAAGTGCCAGTTGTGTGTGCCATAGAATTACAGGTTGCTCTTTTATTTTATAGCGTTGAAGAATTTTAATTTTGCGTAGAGTTATAGAACGAGCTGTTAATCTCATGTTTTATCCCTGTTATGCTTTCAATTTACTTTTCAAAGTCACATCGAACACCCAGATAAACGGTGGAAGTGGAGGCTGTAGAGTCTTCTAGTTAACACTTTATGGAAAGAATGGATGCCCACATTCTGTATTGTGGGTAACATCAGTTGGAGGACTTTTAGGTTCATTAATCTTCTGTGGAAATCTATTTTTAGATACTACAGTTCATATGAAACGAGCAGTGCAGTTTGAATCATCTTAAGATTAGATGAAGAAGACCCATATCTATGAATTTCTAAAAGATATGTTTTGGTTAATTAAAGAAGTTGTTGGCTTTAAATGGATGTTGTATGCAATATTCATGTTATCTGTCACTTAAACAGGTTCTCAATTACATAGTGTTGCTCCTTGATCAACATAGTAGCGATTCATTTTAAGAACAGAAAAAATTAATTGCAAACTGAAGTGAAAGAAAAGAAGAAAAAAATGGAGTACTCTTTACCTTCTGATGTCTTTCTTGTTGAGTGAAATAAAATTCAGGTATCCTGGAGCAGCATCTCACTTAAATTCATAAAAAAGGTTGACATGTATTTTTAAACATTGATATTTGGATGCCAATTCTCTTTGAAGTCATTGTAATGTGTAATTAGAATATTTACGTAGTTAAATCTTGATGAGAGGACAGTTATTGCCTGGGCATTTCTGCATATTTTTAGATGCCCCCAATGGGAACCAAAAAGATATGATAATGGGTTGCTATCTTTGGGTTTATTTATATTTCCATTGAGAAATTTGTGGCAAATCCTATGATTTTTTAATGTTTCTTCTAACAATATCCTGAAGCAGCTTTTTCAAGATTGCAGGTGGAGACAATATTAGATAAGGACAATTTTACACTGGAGGAGCTTCTTGACGAAGATGAAATTATTCAAGAATGCAAAGCTCTTAATGGGCGCCTTATCAACTTGTAATTCCTAGCCACTAAGTTTCTTCTTACATTTTCTGAATGATTTTATCTTTTTCATTATGTCTTTTTCTTTCAACTATTAGATTTTGCAGCAGCTATGTTGTCAGTATTTGCTGCCTATGCTGGTTTTTGAAATGTTATCCAAGGAACTATTTTCAAACTCTCTCTGTGGACTGTGATCTCAAATTGTTTACTGGAGTGAAAGAAGGGAGGATTGAAATTCTTATGCTTGAGGACTCTTTATGTATAAATCAGATGACCAATAGAGTAAATAACAGACATTTAAGTGATTTGTGTAAGAGGATGATGTTGAAAGAGTTCTTTTCTTTTGTTTCTTTTAGGGGGATGAAATCCAATGTCCTACTAGTTGGGGGAGGGGGGCTAATACAACTAACTTACAAGGCTCAAGATAGACTAGGAATGTGAGGGGATGCCATGAAAAGGGAATTTAGAAAGTTTTGGATGTTTTGTGATCTTCTTTCAAGTACACAACAGATGGATGCATGAACAATTGTCAGGATTGGTATATGGAGTTTCATGTCTGCTTGATTTTCAGTTTAAGAAGGTGAAGCATGATTTTAGTTCAATTGCTGAAGGTTGTGATATATCTGTGGATGTGAAGGTTGTGTTTGTGAATAGAAAAAGTTATATGTTGACCACCACATAGTTTGCAAGTCTTTTTGCTTCTAGTTTAGTCTTTTTGCTTCTAGTTTAAGTTGGTGACCTATGAGCCAAAAATTATTTTCTCTGGAAAGATTTTTATCTAAATTATATAATATGCTCCAACTTTTGTTTGTTAAAATGGATATTATTTGTGTGGATAATGATTTTTGATCCTTTTTGTATTTTCCTTTTGTTTGGATTGACACTTGTTTTTGTGTAAATTGGTACATTTACAAGGTTCTTATTGTTGTATCTTGTTTTTCTTATGTTGTCCCACATTGCAGTTTGCGGGAAAGGAGTCAAGTTGAACAACTTATTCGCTATATCGTAGAAGAAGCTCCTGAGGATACTGAAAAAAAGCGAACCTTCAAGTAGGCTTCTTTGATGGTCATGTCCAGAGCTGTCAGATGTTGCTGAACAGCTCAATGTGCTTTTTTCTTTTTTGCTATCTTAACTTTAGAGGATGTCCTCTAAAGATAGACTTCTGCTTAATGCTTCTGTTGCATGTTGTGTATAGGTTGCCCTTTATTGCTTGTGAGATCTTTACTTGTGAGGTTGATATCATACTCAAAACCTTGGTGGAAGATGAGGATGTATGAATTCTTCTTTCCCACCAACGTATAACCTTAAAACATTCATGATTAGCATATTCATCGCTAAACTTGTTACCCTTTACTTGTGTGCAGTTAATGAATTTGTTGTTTTCCTTCCTGGAACCAAATCACTCCCATAACACACTGCTGGCTGGGTACTTCAGCAAGGTATTACATGGTCGAATATTCAGATTGATATGTTTTGGAGTAACGTGTTCTTGTTGTTTGGACACAAAGGGCTCCATCACCAGAATTTGATCCTTGGTGGAGGGAGATGTTGGGCTCAATGGTTTAGAAGAAGATAGTATTAGCATTGTACTTGGCAGTTTTTTCTGTTGCTTGGTAAAGACTAGTGATTATTTATGTGTCTCAATTTTTTCGGCGTTATTATCTTTCTCAGGTTGTTGTATGCCTGTTGTTGCGAAAGACAGCTCCTCTCATGAACTATATCAAAGTAAGTTTGTCCCTATTTTATCAAGGAAATGCCCTCATATGCCTTTTCTTCTGTTATCTAATGGTAGTGATGGAAGGCTCAGTTTGCAGGAATAAATATTTCTTTTTATGCATGATTGTAACTATTTAGGCACAATTTTTTAATTTCTGTTTCTTTTCTTGAGCCTTAGGTATGCTATATAGATTTGAAGTCATGGTTTTCCTTCCCAATTGTTTAACTGTAAACTGTATTATGGTTCCATGTATCAATCTTAATTTCATTTAGGGTTTTTGGACCTGCATCTGTTTCTTTAAGTTTCTTTCATTTCTGTTTCTGCTTTTTTTTTTTTTCTCTCATAGAAATACATATTTAGGCATAAAAAACATTGTTTTTAAATTGTGTGAATGTGTCTCTGAGCCTAAAAATGTCAGGAGGTTTGAGAAAATCTAGAGTTCCTTTCAACTGAGGAATAACTAATCATAGTGTTATTATAAAGTAAGTGTATAATTTAGTGTTGGGTTTATGAGTATCTGGTCTTCTGTTCTTCTTCTTCTTCTTCTAGCTCTTGACGTTATTGCTCTTCAGGTTGTCGATCACACTGTTTTGTGCTTGGTTTTCCTTGTTGGTAATGCATTTTTATCTATTCTGCTGTTCTTAATTTGTTTTCCAGGCTCATCAGGAAATTCTTGGGCAGTTGGTTGACCTACTTGGCATTACATCAATTATGGAGGTTGGGTGCTATTTATATTGTTTGTTCTTCTGATATTTGAAGGCTAAAGCATTATGTGATGCAACTTAAAAAGTTATTTTGTGCAATTTGCGGTCTTGATGATTTATATTGCATTTAAATATAACGTAATTGTGTTTAGGTCAATTACTATTGAAAACAAATTCACTATTCTTGCTGTTTTATTATCTACAAGGATTAACTTTGAAAGGCTAATGGTGTTAGGGTTTCATACATACCTTTGCAGATGTATGAAGGATTTCAATTTATGAAATATGAACTTTTCTAGTGATGTGCTGATGTTGAATTTGTCACATCCTGCATCACTTTTTCAATTTTTATATTGTTTCCGTCCCTACGTCATATTTTGTGCCTAAACCATGAAGTTCATTTCTGTTTGCTAAGGAGCAGCAAAATCATCAACATTAAGCTCCTAATTCTTCATCTTGATTCTTCTGCTTATTGATAATCAGGTTACTCAAGTAGCAGTTAATCTGATGAATTAGTATTTTAATCCTATTTCCTAAGCATGTTTTCTAGCCCCCAAAAATCCGTATTCTATATCTTTGCAAACAATGACCATCAACATTGGATGCAATGTTAAGTGCGAGTAGATCTTTAGATCTGGCCAAAGTCAAATTGATATGTGGTCACCAGCAAGTGGCACGGGCTCATTTCCTTATTCTATATCTTTGCAAACAATGACCATCAACATTGGATGCAATGTTAAGTGCGAGTAGATCTTCAGATCTGGCCAAAGTCAAATTGATATGTGGTCACCAGCAAGTGGCACGGGCTCATTTTCTCTGATTTCTCTCTATATATATCATGTTCGGATTCATATTCATATCCTTCACTGCAATGGTTCTGAAAATGTGTTTATCTGTATGGATTTATCTACATATTACCTCTGATCAATACTCTTCTCCCTTGTAAATTTCTTGTGTACTGATAAATTTCATCCAGATTTAATGATAACAAAGTTTTATTTTTCTTCCTGTACAGGTGTTAATTCGTCTTATTGGTGCCGATGAACATACGTATACAAATTATATGGATGCAATGCAGTGGATAGAGAATACGGATGTGCTGGAGATGATAGCAGACAAGTTCAGCTCTTCTGTGAGTTAGATCAATTGTCTTGTTTGCATGAAATGATTGTTACTCTTATGTATTGGACATGGATATTTTAGCTCTTTGAGCTAATGCTGGTGGATAAAGTTGACACGCTTGGTGTATTAGATCGACCTATAGAAGTATATTGAGGACGTTACCTATTTTTTGCATTGACTTCTCATTGATGCTGTAGTAATAGTTTGTCATGTGAATGTTACAGGATTCTCCAAAGGTTCATGCCAATACGGCTGAAATGCTTTGTGCTGTGACACGATCTGCTCCTCCTGGTCTTGCTGCTAAAGTTTCAAGCCCAAAGTAGTGTTTGGTTCCTATTTTTATCTTTCCTCGAGTCTGCTTGCATTTCTCGTTTAGCTTCTTTTTTTTTTTTTTTGGTTGTTGGTAACTTCCTGTGTGCCCTATGTGCAGTTTTATTGGGAGGTTGTTTCGCCATGCTTTGGAAGAATCACGACCAAAATCTGTACTTGTTAGCTCATTGTCGATATATATATCCTTATTGGACCCGAAGAGGCCAACTTTAGGGACATATCATCCATACATACGCCAGCTAACTCATGCCTCCAATGTAACTGCCAGTCCTGAGACTGTTAAAGGCATGCTGGAGAGCTTAGGTAATTGTCTATTTTGGTGCTGCTGTTTCCCACAATACTCAACTGATAGCCTTCCTCTCTGCCTCTTATGATGGATTCAAAATGAAACTCAAAATATTATGCAGCAGTGAACTTTTATCCAACTTTTCTAAGTTTGGTTTACTATAGCCCGGGTGTGCATTTTGTGGTGCTAGTTTGATGGCCTGAAAAGCTGAGTAGAGAATTTTATTGTGCTATAGGATCTCAAAATTGTTTGTGGATCCAAATCTTTTCCTTTCAAGGCAGACCATAATTATGCACATAACAGACACAAACATACATCTGGGTAAAATTACGATAAACTTTCTTTTAATAAGCTGTGAAGAGTTTTAACTGTAGATGATCCCTTAACCATCCCATCAAATAAGTAGAAGATTCATAAACCTTGTCATAATTTGATGTGTTTCCAAGGCCAATAAAAATTAACATGTCCAGTATTTAATCCAGAGAACTGATAAATAAAATTCGTCCCAAGCTTGAATATCAGAAGTATCTCCTTGTCCCGGACCATTGTAAGGAAAACTATAACCAAAATCCTTTTTAGCTGGCATTAAATTAGAATGCATCTAAAGCACCTTTTACTAATATTGTAGTTGTAGTTCTTCTTGAGCAGTTACCTGATTATTCTTCCTTTCCTTAGTTCTTCCTTTAGACTCCCTATTCTCTCTCTCTGTACTTGATTCTCTTTCCATTTACTAAGTGCCAATGGATGGATTTCTAACAAGATGGAAGAATTGCAGCCTATCTTGATGTTTCTGTATGGGAACATACTTTCAGTGGCATCTAAGAAACAGATGAGATTACATAGACCAACCAAAGCAGCTGGCTTATTGACTATTCTTCACATAATTGTATGGAGAGATGCCTTCAGTTTCAACCTAAGAAATGAATTAGATTTAGTTTGGGTTTAGGATTATTATCCCATCATATGCATTGTGTGAATATTCTAAGCTGGTAAACATCTTTCTATCAGGTCATATCCATGGGGTGATTATGTTGAGAGTTAAAGATATATTTTGTTCAGTCCCAAAGAAACTATATGTTTAACCTTTGAAATTGTTCAATGCCACGTAACTGGAATTATTATTCTCTAAGAATATTTAGTTTCATTTGACTTTACCATGTATTTATACCTTTTTTGTGTTGGCTACAGGAAACTGAAAGATAAAGACAATGTATTTTGTAGTTTCTTCTGTAAGTATATAATGTATCATGTTTCTGTATTCAGGTGATCTTCTAAAACTTTTAGATACTTCATCAACAGAGGATGTCTTGTTAACCACATATGGTAAGCTGCAGCCACCTCTTGGAAAACATCGTCTAAAGGTAATTTCATTTTAGCTATATTTCTTCTGAAACCAGCTTCTTCAATTTGCACTTGGGATTTATGATTTTCATTTCTGAATTATGGTTTTATAATATCTCATGTTTCATCAATTCAAGCTATTGCATTAGTGCGTCTGACATTTGTGCTGTTTTTCCTGAGAATCATACTTATGCTGACTCTATCTGAAATCATTTATTTTCAGATTGTTGAGTTCATTTCAGTCTTACTGACTGTTGGTGGTGAAGCTGCTGAGAAGGAACTGATTCAACATGGAGCAATAGAACGAATTTTACTTTTGTTTTTTGAGTAAGTTCAAGGTTTCCTTGTATGCCGGGAAGGATATAGAATTGAAGGGTTAAATTGATGCTTTTATGCCTGTAGGTACCCCTACAACAACTTTTTGCATCACCATGTAGAGAACATTATTTTCTCGTGTTTGGAGAGCAAGAATGCTTCTTTGCTTGAACACCTTTTTCATAAATGTGATCTTGTTGGAAAGATATTGGAGGCTGAGAAAACCATTCAATTGCTGGCTGAACCAAACAAGGTTATTTTACTAACCATTGTCTCTTTTAGGATTACTCCTTCCTGTATGAGTATTTCATATTTTCCCTATCTTGTTAGTTTTGTTGGTATCTGTTTCGCTTTCTGATTGCCATATCTGTTAACCATAGATTTTGTATTCTCCTGCAGCCAACAATCCCTGCTGACGGTAGATCACCACCCAGGATAGGGAATATTGGACACTTAACTCGTATATCTAACAAATTGATTAACTTGGCAAATAGCAACAGCGATATTCAGACATACTTGCAGGTTTGTTCTATTCATTTACAAAATGAATATTAGCATATTAGGGAAGAGTCTCACATCATAGCTTTGTCTAGTTGTTCGGACAAAGTTTAGTTTCTACAGGTTGATATTATGTTTGTGACTTGTCTCATAAGGGCTTGTTTTCATGGAAATCTGTAGCTGCCAAATTCTGTATGGAGAGTTTTCTTTTCTTCAATTTTCTCTACAGATCTTTACGACTATTTAATATGATAGTTGATTTGAAAAAATAGCATTATTATTTTTTTATTCTTTTCTTATACAAAGTTATTTCTTGTTATTTCTTTCGTTGCAGCAAAATAGTGAATGGAGTGATTGGCATGCAAATGTCTTAACAGGGCGTAATGCTGTGGAAAATGTCTATCAATGGACCTGCGGGTGGGTTATCTTTCAGATAATCTTATGGCATTACCAGCTTACTAATCTTGACATGAAAACGTTTACATCTATAATCGGTAATCATGTATCATTTGGTCCATTTGTTCATTCCAGGTTTATTCTAAATGGACCAAAAACAGACAGAAAAGAAATGGTTTATGATATTGGAATTCTAATTGTGCCTCCTATCACCATTTAGCAATGAAGGAAAAGCATCATGATGAGCTTTGAAGCCCTAGCAGAAACTGCATCACATCCCTAAAAAATAGAGAATGTAAATAAGATGAAACATTTTGACTGCAACTTTAAGGGATAATTCACTATCTGAAAATGTTTAACAAATCTACCTTTGATCTTTTTCTTATAGCGAAGGGGACTTGACAATGATTTTTATGATCTATCTATTTGCTTATGAAAGAGCACTGTGATATTCCTGTTACCCAAGTGGCAAGTTATTATAAAAACTCATAAGAAGTTGGATGTTTTGGTATTTGCTTTGGAGAGGTTGTGCTTGCTTCTTTCCCTTTTGCGTATGTGGTACACACTGTAACTGCAGTGGATTTGTAGTTATTGTGCCTCGAGTAATGGCAGTCATAGTGGTATCCTTTGTTGTACCTATTGTACTTTTTTTCCTGCTGTTGGCAGTACTTAGTATTACATACTCCAAATATCTTGCAGGAGGCCTACTGCTCTACATGACCGCAGAGATAGTGATGATGATGATTACCAGGATAGAGACTATGATGTTGCAGCTCTTGCAAATAATTTGAGCCAGGCTTTTAGATATGGTATATACAGCAATGATGATATAGATGAGGTGCGGCTGTACATCATAATAATTGTTTCTCTCTCAACTCATCAGATTTTGAGTTTCTGTACTTTAAATAATATAATTGGATGATTGAAAAGATTTCAAATAAAGCCAATGGGAAAGGATTTTTGGGGTGTTTCTTCTTTTGGTGAGACGAATAGAAAATATAAGGGAAAAAGAGTGGCTTATGTGATAACTTGACAACAAGGAACGGGTACCAGTTAAATATGAATGAACTGTTATCCTATTTAAGCTGCTATCTAATTTCTTTGTTTGGTCCATTGAATAGCAATATATAATATGATCTGAAAATTGTGATATGTAGCAACTGATTACAGAGAAACATTGAAAACTAACAAACTCCTTCAGTTGGATTCTAAGATGCACATGCATTGGTAAATAGTTACTGTTTATGAATGAGTTCTTTATCTCTGGACTCTTATGGTATTATTTTGGCTTGCTTGATACAAAGACATATCATGTTAGAGATGGAATACCTATTAATATTTTAGGACTTGACAGTAACAACAACAACAATAACAACAACAATGCCTAGTATGAGTCCCGCTGATTTTAGGACTTGACAGTAATATATCTAAATGATTGTGTTGCTTCATTAGTTGGTCTCACAAAAATAGCATTTCATGAAGTTGCAGGATAGTTTTGGAACTGTGTGTAGTTATTAAGCTCCTTTATAACATATAAAGATAGCTTCTCATCTAATTTCAGTTTAGACACTGCAGGTTCATGCGTCACTTGAGCGGGATGATGAGGTATCATAATCTTTCTCAGTTCAAAAAAACAAAAAAGAATCTATACAATAATATGACATGAATTATGGAACAGCTGAGAACTACTTTGAGAGGGCATTTCTTCTATCTTGTAGAAAAAATGATTCTACAATATTGAAAAAGCATGGATCAAATGGTGTTTAGTGTTTAGAGTAGGGAAGGTTTCAAGGCATAATACATTGTTATATGTGTTTGGTCATCGCGGGATTGTTAAAAAAAATCAGTTAAAACTTAGTCAATTATAATTTTAAGATTTTTTTCCCCTCAAATAGTAATATGTGAGACTTTTTATTTATTGTTTGTAAAAGATTCTTAATCAGGCCCAAGTAATTTCCTAGCTGGTCTTGAAAATAATGCTTGATGGTGTATATCATAAATCAACAATGGCTGCTCTTTCTCTTGAAGTAGAAAGTGACATTTATGATAAAATGATATCTGACTTAGATACTTAGCAGGATGTCTACTTTGATGATGAATCTGCTGAAGTTGTTATATCTTCTCTGCGTTTGGGAGATGATCAGGAAAGGTTAGTCCTTTCTTTGTATCTAATACTGTATATAGTAACAGTAGAATTTATTTTGTTCTGGGAGGCTGCCTGAAGATGTAGCCGACTGGAATTACAATTTTGACTTGTTAAGGTGGCGGACTCTTCATTTGGCCTTTAGTTTGCCCATCTCTTTTCCATCCTGCCTACATCCTACTCAAGAGTTTTTCTTTTGTGGATTTATCAGGATGCTTCTTAAGGTCATTACATACTGAAATATGCATCTATATAACCTGCTATGATAGTTTTCTGTGGCTGTCTAGTTTAGTCTGATCAGAAAAATATATTTACTGGTTTAGGGACGGATAAGCCTGATTGGTTGGAGTGGAATAACAAAAATTTAGCGGTAAAAAGTTCTAAGCATAAAAACATGAGGCAGAACTATTGATCTTTTATTGTGAATCATTGCACATTGTTGCTGCTACTTATTATGGGTTATTTATCATCTTGAGCACGTTAAATTTTATTTGGTAATCATTTGACCGTCATGTGACCTCGTCACAAAGAAAGGCGGAACTATTTTCATTGTCTATATAATAGTCGCAACATTCTCATTTCTTGGGTTATCTTTGGACTTTGCAGTGGCTCTCTTTTTACAAATTCCAATTGGTTTGCATTTGAGGATGACAGAATTGCCAATGAGCGCTCTGCTGGTGCACTTTCTTCATCCTCACCCAATAACGAAGGATCTGGTGGTATTAATGGTGAAGGAGATGAACAGGTAATGGGTAATAAAGATAATGAGTTGGAAGATAGTGGAACTTCTCTGGTGCCCGAATCAAGTATTATCAATGCATCCGAGAACGTGTCCAAAGATTCAAATGAAACAGGAATTAATGCAACTGATAAGTCACCTGTCTGGGTAGAGTGGAGGGAGACACCAGATGTCCATAACCCGTCTAATTCAGATCTCCCTCCTGTCTCAAATGGTGCGGCGGTTAATTTGGAGGGTCTGGGTAGTTCTGGTGATCAACGTTATACTGGACCTCCGTGTTCCTTTGATGAATCAGTAACCAATGATACTGCTGCTGCCAAGGAGTTGCATACTGCAGCAACTGAAGGCCCTAATGAGGATACTGTTGCCAAGGAGTTGCATACTGCAGCAACTGAAAGCCCTAATGAGGATACTGCTGTTCACGAATTACTAACTGCTGCAAATGAAAGCATTGGTAACAAGCCTACGGCAATGGCAGATTCTGGTAATGCAAACCCATGTCCAGACCCTTCAGCTTCTGGCATTGCAACGGTTGTTGTAGGGACTGAGGAAACTCATCAGGCAACTGAAGGTGCATCTGAAGATGCCAAAGATCAGAAAAAGGATGACAGTGAAGCGGAGAACTGATGTACAATCTGGACAGTCAGTTTTAAAAGTGGGACTAACATACATATATTTTGGGACATTGATCAGGCAGGAAGACTAGAATGGTACTGGTGGTTGACCAGGTGATTGTATTGTAGAGCCTTTTGTACATCATCAATGGGGCATCCTTGTTTTAGTAGGGGACGATTCTTTTTCCGTGCCTCTATCTCTCCCCCTCCCAGGCTCCCTCTTCACAACATCTCATCACAATCAAAGATTAGGGATGGGACAAATATTTCATCTTCCAACTATTGTATCAGCCGAATCCAAATGTGTTCATTAATATTAAGCTTCTATAGCCTTTCTCTGATGATTTAGAAGCTAGAATTTGTATGGCAGAGCAATTATATTTATTTTCTTCACTATAGCATATGTTTCACCAATCACCCTTAACCTGCTTCCCTACATCCATCAGAAAACCAGAAGAGGGAAGATCACGGAGAAGTGTAGGAACAGATTTAGACTATTACGTTACCTTCACCTCATGGAAAATGAGCTCAAATCTTCAAATGGTGACGGGGTTCAACTCTAAGGCGTGTCCTGTTTCGAAGCCAACAACTGAGTTGTCTGTACTGCTAGCTGAATTTGGATTTGGACTGGATAAATAATGAATTTGATTAGTTCAAATAAGCCAAGTGAGAGAGTGCAATGTCATTTGTTATGGCTTGGATACAAGCACAAGAGCCTTGATGTGCTT
Organism: Erythroxylum guanchezii; assembly: GCA_025629825.1. Classification (NCBI taxonomy): domain Eukaryota; kingdom Viridiplantae; phylum Streptophyta; class Magnoliopsida; order Malpighiales; family Erythroxylaceae; genus Erythroxylum; species Erythroxylum guanchezii. Next base: position 29,826,479 of record JAOTAX010000003.1, on the reverse strand, counting down.
AAGGTTATTATTCAATAGGGGTCCTTCGGATAAGATCCACCATACTTCTTGTGTTGCTAATGTTGTGTAATGTCCAAGCAAATAGTATGAAGTTATTCATTACCGAAACTCCTTAGGCGTGTATTTCAGTTACGCAAAACCCAACATTTATGCTCATTCGATGTTCTTAGTTATCGTGAAAACAAAAAAGAAGAGAAGAGAAGAGACAAAAGTGCCTATACTAATTGAGACATGGTCATAATATTTAGTGAAGTTATTAAGTCAACTGAGTTCATTCAAACAAACATTTGAACTGTGTAACTTAACACCTGATATTTGCTTACTAGTTTCTTTATGTCACTTACATATTCCACTTGGAAGGATCATCCAGTTTCTAATGCTTGCTGGACTTGCATTCTTTACAATGGATTTTGGAGGATTGGTCGCAAGTTTGTTAATATCTATATAGCCTGTCGTAGAGGTAAACTTGGTATAAAATCTAAATTGGAAGATGAGCTGCTGAGTATCCACACTAAGCCATTTTTTGCTGCATTATAATTTACGAAAATAGATTGATAATTCGTCTTGAATTATTGTCGTTATATTTTTCTGGATAAATTAAAAAATGGATCAATCAAGTCACATAAATGAGACTTTACATAGAAAATTTCACAATGCGTTAAATTAAAAATTCTATCGAAAGTATTAAATAAAATTCTTAAGCAACTGCTAAGTATTTAAATAAAAATTTTCATATTTATACATGAAAATTCTCTGTTAGAAAAAAATTAAAATTTTTATAACTAGTTGAAAAGAAAAAATTTATTCATGTATATTATTATTTAAATTATTTTTGTTAGCTAGAAAAAATTAATGAATCACATAAAAATGGAGTCAAATACTGATGAATCTTATTTAAAGAGCTATGACAAAATTATATCTAAAGCAAGGATATGAGTACTGTTCCATACCTGTTGGAGAACGGTATTCAAATCTTTAGTACTATATTCGAAATATTAGAAAATTTTGGGTAGCAAATTTAAATTCCTAAAGTTAGAAACCAAATTGAGAAAAGCCCTAGTACTAAAGCCCAACCAAATTCATCTTCTTTCTCCACCTTACAACCTTCACTCTCATGCACGTCTCTCTGTTGCTGTTGCTTATAATCTTGCCGTTGCTGTCCCTCATCCCCAATTGCTGCAGCTTCCTCTCCAATTGTTGCCACTGTAGGAAATAGAATAAAAGATGAATTTGATGTGTAAAGTTTTTTCCAGTCTTATTTCGTTTGTTATGAGACCAATTTATACAGAGTTGTGTGTGATTCTAGACTATTCATACAAATAAATTGTACAACCGGAATAAAAAAGTTTATTATCTACAGCTGGAATTCTGTTGAGAAGGAATTGCTTCTCTACTATCAGGTGTAAGATAAATTTTAGTGGTCTTGGATGTTGGCTTGTTGTAGTTTGCAGATGGGCTTATATTTATGTGTCCAGGCCTATTACAATATTCCTTGCATAAAGTCTTTTGTAGCTGATCTGATTCTTTTATACCTCCACTCAAACGATACCTAGTATTTGATACTAGGTTGAGTTTGAAGGTTAAGTCTTGAAACTGAACGGCAGGGAGGGGTTTAGTGAGCAAATTCACAATCTGGTCAATAGAGTTCACATACCTTACCTCTAGAAGCCCTTCTGCTATCTTGTCCCTCACAAAGTGTACGTCGATCTCTATATGTTTAGTGCGAGAGTGGAAGACAGGGTTTTGGGAGAGAGATCGTGCACCATTGTTGTCGCACTATAGAATAGGTGTTCGTGGAGGGTTGAACCCAATTTCTGAGAGAAGAGAGGTTAACCATATCACTTCAGTGGAGAGCTGAGAGAGAGCCCTATATTCGGCTTCGGTGCTGGAGTGAGCCACGACAGTCTGCTTCTTAGAGCTCCAGAAGACTAGGTTGCCTCCTAGGAAGGCACAACCACTGCTTGTGGACTTCCGGTCATCGGGAGAGATGGCCCAATCAAAGTCACTACATGCCTAAAGATCGAGGGGAGATGATGACGATCGGAACAACAACCCTAGATCGGAGGTTCCCTTCAAGTAACGTAACTCTCGTTTTAAGGCTGTCCAGTGTGGAGTGAGAGGATTTGAAAGAAACTGACTTAGCTTATTGACTATAAAGCTAATGTTGGGTCTGGTGTTGCATAGGTACTGCAGAGCGCCAACCAAGCTGCGATACAGGGATGGATTATCAAAAGGTTGACCATCATGGTGAGAGAGCTTGACACCTGTGGAAGATGGAGTGGAGCGGGGTTTACAGAGATTCATATTAGCTTGAGTGAGTAAGTCTCTGATATACCCACTTTGTGATAGGTATAGTCCTGTTGTATTTCTGTAAACCTCAAAACCCAGAAAAATGTAAATTGCCCAATGTTTTGAGTGCTAATTGTGAATTGAGCTTGTTGATAATTGACTGAATTGCGGATGAATTGTTGCTTGTTATGAGAATATTATCCATGTAAACTAAAAGGATGAGGACTGTCCCTTTGTCATGAAAATAGAACATAAATGTATCAGTCTTAGAATTTCTGAAACCCTAGTGGAGAAGAACAATCTTTAGTTTTTGATACCAGGTCCTTGGAGCTTGTTTAAGGCCATAAAGGGCTTTGGAGAGCTTGTAAACATGATTAGGTAGATGCTTATTTTCAAAACCTTGAGGCTGACTACTGTATACGATCTGATGAAGGTCATCCTTGAGAAATGCGTTGTTGATATCTACTTGTTGAATACTCCAATTGTGGGAGGCAGCAAGAGATAAGATAACCTTAATTGTAGATGCTTTTACCATTGGGGAGAAAGTGTCTGAAAAATCAATTTTAAGGGTTTGGGAAAAACCTTTGGCCACAAGGCGGGCCTTATGCTTTGCCACAGTGCCATCAGCATGATACTTTGCGCGAAAAACCCATTTGGTACCTAGGATGTGCATGTTAGAATCATAAGGCACTAGGTTCCAGGTCTGGTTTTTCTGAAGGGCAGATATTTCTTCACACATAGCTTTGCACCAGACTGGATTACGAAGAGCTAGGGAAACAATTTCTGGTTCTGGAGAGGGGCAAGAATGTAGGGAGGCAGAGTAGATTTTGGGTTTGTAAATGCCACTTTTGGCTCTGGTTTGCATAAGATGGGTAGATGTGATTCTTGGAAGAGCAGTAGGAAGTGGTATGGGAGGATCAGGTTGGATAGTGGTGTGTGGAGAATTTGGTAAAATAGTGGTTTGGGGATTGGAGGTGGGTGATGAATGTATTAAAGAATGTGAAATATCAACAAAAGGAGGAACAAGAGATGTAGATATTACCTGATTTTGTGTTGTGGAGCTGGAAGACATAGGAGTTGATCTTGGCACAAGGGAGATGCTTGGAGATGGCCTAGGATTAAGAAATTGTTGCGGTGAGACTGCAGGATGTAAAACAGACAAAGGCAAACTGGTAGAGGTAGGATAGTGTGTAGAATTTTGGGAGGGAAAAAGTGTAGGGTAGGGAACCTTGAGTTCATTAAATTCAACATGCCAAGAAATATAAAATTTGCCTTTATTTTTGAGACACTTGTAACCTTTATGGACAGGACTGTAGCCTAGGAAAATGCATTTGGTGGTGTGGAAGTTAAATTTGTGAGAGGAATAGAACTGAAGGTAGGGAGAGCAGGTGTAGCCAAAGATTTTGAATTAGGTGTAGTTCGACTTTTTGTTGTACAGCAGTTTAAAAGGAGATAGGTTTTGTAATTTTGGGGATGGTAGATTGTTTATAAGAAAAGTAGCAGTGGTGAAAGCCTCATGCCAAAACTGTAAGGGTAGGTGAGAATGGGCTAATAATGTGAGGTTGGTTTCGGTGATGTGATAATGTTTCCTTTCGAATACACCGTTTTGTTAGTGGGTATATGGACAACTGAAGCAAGGTTGTATCCCATGTTTAGCAAGAAAAGGTAAGAAAGCTTTTTATTCCCCACCAATGCTTGTATATAAGGATTAAATTTTTCTATTTAGTTGAAGCTAAATGAAGGTTTTAAATTGAATAAAGGTTGTAAGGGCCTCTGATTTGAGTTTCAGTGGATAAAACCATGTGAATCTAGTACAAGCATCACCAAATATTAGATAATATCTATGGCCTTCAGTTGATAGGAAAGGAGAAGGGCTCCACATGTCTGAATAGACAATATCCAAAGGTTGTTTGGCAGAGATATCATGATTTTGAAATGGTAGCTTATGAAGCTTGCCTTGTTTGCATGAATCACAGAATTTCAAGTCATTGACATTAATGTGAATTTTCATTGAATCAAAAACATGCTTAAGGACACTAGGTGATGGATTGCCAAGTTTAGCGTGCCAAACATTTGCATCATTTTTAGAAAGCTGAGTAGTGAAGGTTTTAGGATGAGCAACTAAGTTAGAAGTGCACTGAGTTGATGAGGACAGTGTAGAGTTCTTTGAGTGAGTGATAAGTTGGGTTTGAGGTGGGACATCAAGACTGTAGAGGCCATCCCGAAGCATCCCTTCGAGAAAAATTTTCCCTGTGTCCTTGTCCTTAAACAAACACATTTTGTCAAAAAATTCCACAATTATCTTATTATCATTTGTGATTTTGGAAATGCTTAACAAATTTATGGTGATACTTGGAATACGTATCATTTAATGTAAAGACAGTGGTGTGTGTTTATTGTCTTGGAATTGAATATAAGATGAACCAATCTGTGCAATAGGGAGAGAGTTTCCATTACCTACTGTAAGATGATTATTACCATCATAGTTTGAGCTAATGGATAGGTTCTTAAGGTCGGCAGTAACATGATTTGTAGCTCTAGAGTCTACATACCAGGTAGAGGCACTAGGTTGTTCAAAATAGACATTTGTTTGGTGAGCTAGAAAGGTCTGAAGTGAACCACTGTGTGTGTAATTTTGGCCAATGTTTTGAGTATGATATTGTGAAGATGAATTTGGCTGCTTCCATTACTGATTTCCATTCTAGGACTAGTCAAAACACTTGTAACAACGAAGAGCATCATGACCAGGTTTCTGGCACAGTGGCAGTAGAGACGATTTGCATCATTCCATCGGCCTCCTCTGCCACGACCCCTTCTTCCTCTAGGAGCATGATGACCTCCTTGATTGCGGATTTGGGTTTGATTTCTATTAAATGAGGAAAGATTTGCTGATGGGGGAGAGATATTAACAGTTTGATATCCAACATTTAATTGCTCAAGTATGGTTTCATGCATCATGAGACTATATTGCACCTCCTGCAGGGTTGAGTTCTTTATTGTGTGTGTTAAAAGAACCAAACATTTGCATCATTTTTAGAAAGCTGAGTAGTGAAGGTTTTAGGATGAGCAACTAAGCTAGAAGTGCACTGAGTTGATGAGGACAGTGTAGAGTTCTTTGAGTGAGTGATAAGTTGGGTTTGAGGTGGGACATCAAGACTGTAGAGGCCATCCCGAAGCATCCCTTCGAGAAAAATTTTCCCTGTGTCCTTGTCCTTAAACAAACACATTTTGTCAAAAAATTCCACAATTATCTTATTATCATTTGTGATTTTGGAAATGCTTAACAAATTTATGGTGATACTTGGAATACGTATCATTTAATGTAAAGACAGTGGTGTGTGTTTATTGTCTTGGAATTGAATATAAGATGAACCAATCTGTGCAATAGGGAGAGAGTTTCCATTACCTACTGTAAGATGATTATTACCATCATAGTTTGAGCTAATGGATAGGTTCTTAAGGTCGGCAGTAACATGATTTGTAGCTCTAGAGTCTACATACCAGGTAGAGGCACTAGGTTGTTCAAAATAGACATTTGTTTGGTGAGCTAGAAAGGTCTGAAGTGAACCACTGTGTGTGTAATTTTGGCCAATGTTTTGAGTATGATATTGTGAAGATGAATTTGGCTGCTTCCATTACTGATTTCCATTCTAGGACTAGTCAAAACACTTGTAACAACGAAGAGCATCATGACCAGGTTTCTGGCACAGTGGCAGTAGAGACGATTTGCATCATTCCATCGGCCTCCTCTGCCACGACCCCTTCTTCCTCTAGGAGCATGATGACCTCCTTGATTGCGGATTTGGGTTTGATTTCTATTAAATGAGGAAAGATTTGCTGATGGGGGAGAGATATTAACAGTTTGATATCCAACATTTAATTGCTCAAGTATGGTTTCATGCATCATGAGACTATATTGCACCTCCTGCAGGGTTGAGTTCTTTATTGTGTGTGTTAAAAGAACCATTACTGGGTCGTAGTCATGGCCTAAGCCATTTAAAGTGTTGAGTATGAGTTCATGATCTGGTACAACATGTCCTGCTATCATAAGAGAGTCTCCAATTGTTTTTATTTTCTGAATATAGTATGAAATTGTTTGAGAGCCTTTTTGAATTGTTTATAGTTGTTATTTTAACTGTAGGACTCGAACCATTGATGTTTGCGCATACAGATTTTCTAATATCTTTCAGCATTCAAGAGAAGTTGAAGATTGAGTTACTTGACCAACAACTTCCTCCCCTATTATTGAAAGTAGCCAAAAGAGGAGTAATTGGTCTGATTTGCGCCATAGACGATAATCAGGATTTGTAACAATCTGAGGGACTTCTGTTGAAGATGAAGTAGGTTCTGTGATAACCTGTGGAGGTGAAGATACTTCAGAAGAGATGTAATCTTCTAATTCAAGAGCTCGAATTGCTACTATCACCTGTGCTCTCCAATTTATGAAGTTAGTTCAATCTAGCTTAATTGGTAGATTGTAAGTTCCAGGTTTTTGCCAAGGCTGGGAAATCTAACAGAGGTGTGCTGGAAGACTGTCGAGTTTGGGTAGAGGTAGATGATGATTCTTAAGACATTTTGACGTTGGTCAATAAAGAGGCTCTGATACCTGTAGGAAATATAATAAAAGATGAATTTGATGTTTTAAACTTTTCTCAGTCTTATTTCGTTTGTTATGAGACCAATTTATACAGAGTTGTGTGTGATTCTAAATTGTTCATACGAACAGATTGTACAACTAGAATAATAAAGTTTGTCATCTACAACTAGAATTCTGTTAAGAAGAAATTGCTTCTCTACTATCAGGTCTAAGATACATTTAGTGGTCTTGGATGTTGGCTTCTTGTAGTTTACAGATGGGCTTATATTTATGTGTCCAGGCCCATTACAATTTTCCTTGCGCAAAATCTTTTGTAGCTGATCTGATTCCTTTATAGCCACTTCCTCGCCAGTTGCCTCTGCTTCCTCCACCACTCGTTGCCTCTTCCTCTGTTGCTTCCTTGGCAGTTCCTCAGTAGTTTGCTCTCCACCGCTTGCTGCTTTTAGCTCTCCATGCATCAGTTACCATCATCACTGACCCTCTCCACACACCGCCACTACTTGTTGTTCTCCACGCACTACCTATGCATCCATATCAGGCCCTGCCTCTCTGGCATAAGAATAGCTCTATACTAGATTCCAAAAGCTAGATCTGTATTTGGGTGACCCGTAACCTGACCTGCATTACTCGTTAACTTGGTTGTAATTTGTCTGCTTTTGTAAGTTTTACAATAAATTGATAGAAAGCCTTTTTCATTCTTATTCCATTCCGTATAATAGAGACTATATATATACAAGTATATCAAACCCCTCTAATTTTGTATACAACGGTATAAAAACTCAATCCCACTAATTTAGCATAACTAATGGTAAAGAAAGCCCGTAGATCATAGGAACTTAATATAGATAGTAGCTGATCAAAATCCATCAAATATTCTAATACTCCCCCTCAAGGTGGAGTATGAAGATCATGAATGCCCAGCTTGCCACAAAGTTGACGAAACTGGTCTTTCCCGAGGGGCTTCGTGAAGATGTCAGCGAGCTGTTATTTGGAAGATATAGGCTGAGGATGGATGATACCTTACTAATACTTTTCACATACAATGTGACAATCTATTTCAATATGCTTTGTGCGCTCATGAAACACTGGATTTGTTGCTATGTGACATGTTGCTTGGTTGTCACAAAATAAAGGAGTAGCAGATGTAATAGGGACATTAAGTTCTTGTAGCAATGACCGTAACCAAGTTAGTTCACAAGTAGTCATTACCATAGCGCGATACTCGACTTCAACACTAGAACAAGAAACGGTGGATTGTTTCTTGCTTTTCCAAGATATGGGGCTAGAACCAAGAAATATGCAATATCCAGTAGTAGATCGACGAGTCATAAGATAGCTAGCCCAGTCGGAGTCACAATAAGCAGAGAGTTGTAAATGAGTATTGAAAGGAAGAAGTATGCCTTGGTCAGGTGATCTTTTGAGATAACAGATAAGACGATAAGCTGCATCCAAATGTGGTTTGCAAGGTTGATGCATGAATTGACTAAGGATATTCACTACAAAGACGATGTCCAGACTTGTGACAGTTAGATAAATTAGTCGTCCAACTAAGCGATGATAAGAAGACGGGTTGGAAAGAGGTTCCCATCTGAATCATTTAGCTTCAAATTTTGCTCCATGGGATGGTTGGCTATGTGACCACCTGTGACTCCAAAATCATCAAGGATATCAAGTATATATTTCCTTTGGTTAAGGAAAATTCTTGACGGGGAGTCTGTAACTTCAATGCCTAGGAAGTAGTTGAGGCGACCAAGGTCTTTTATACGAAATTGACTATAAAGGTGATCTTTGGTGCGTTGAATGGCTACAGGATTAGTACCAGTAATAATAATATCATCAACATATACAAGGATAAAGATGAGAGATGTACCTTGGATTGAGGAAAATAATTAATGATCTGCTTGAGATTGTCGAAATCCTGTTGATAAGAGAGCAAAGGAAAATTTTGCAAACCAGTTGCGAGAGGCTTGTTTTAAACCATAAATCGATTTATTTAGTTTACAGACAAGGTGAGACTCCCCCTGTCTAGGATGACCTTGTGGAAGTGACATATAGACTTCTTCATGTAAATCACCATGTAAAAAGGCATTTTGCACATCAAGCTGATAGAGTGGCCAGTTCTTAGCGGAAGCAATAGTGAACAATACTTGTACAGTGACTAATTTGACAATTGGTGCTAAAGTATCATGGTAGTCAATACCTTCAGCTTGAGTGTAGCCTTTGGCAACAAGGCGAGCTTTATAATGTTCAATACTACCATCAGCATGGCGCTTTATTTTAAAAACCCATTTACATCCAATGAGCTTCTTAGTAGAAGGCAGGGGAACTAAAGACCATTTTTGATTGTCTTCAAGAGCTTGAAGTTCATATTGCATTGCCTATTGCCATTCAGGAATTTGTACGGTTTGGGAAAATTTTTTTGGTTCAACATGGGAAGACAAAAAGCTAAGGAAAGATACAAGAGAGGAAGAGAATTTGTCATAGGATAAAAAATTACTTAAACATAGAACATTACTAGTGGAAGTGTGAGGGATATGAGCATGAGAGCAATGGTAGTCATGTAAATAAGCTGGAGCGCTTCTTATCCTAGTTAAATGACGCAAAGGTATGGGTGGAATAGTAGGCTTTTGTTGCTGTGCAGTGGTGCAATTATCATGTGTTTGTGTGTTAGGTGGCATGTTGTTCTTAGGTGCTTGTGTGCATGGGAGGTCAGGAGAGTATGTGTGTGAAGAAGGAAGGTCGAGTAAAGGTAAAGGCAGAACGCTAGTGGTGGATTTAGTAGCATCATTATGGCCATGAAAGGGAAATTTGGTTTTAAAAAAAGTAACATCACGACTAGTATAAATTCCTTTTGTTTTCAGATCAAAAATTTCATAACCTTTTTGAGCAAAAGGATAACCAATAAAAATTCCTGGTAGAGAACGATTGCCAAATTTATGTGCAATGTTGGTATTGTGTCCAAAATAAAGGCAACCAAAGACTCTTTGTTAAGTCAAGAAGACTTCACATTTATTAATTTTGGTGATAATCAAATAATAATAATATTAGAAATAAATGAATTGTTTTGATAAGTTTGTTAAGCGTGCAACAAAAACACAGAAGAAGCAAAAACACAAAAGAAGCGAAAAACACAGAAGAAGCAAAAACACAGAAGCAGCGGAAAACAAAGAAAAAGCACAAACACAGAAGAAGCGGAAAACACAGAAGAAGTGAAAAACACAGAAGAAGTCACACACACAGAAGAAGCGGAAAACACAGAAGAAGCAAAAACACAGAAGAAGCGAAAAATACAGAAGAAGTGAAAAACACAGAAGAAGCAAAAAACACAAGCAAAAACACAGAAGAAGTGGAAAACAAAGAAGAAGCGAAAAACACAAAAGAAGCGGAAAACACAGAAGAAGCGAAAAACATAAAAGAAGCAAAAAACACAGAAGAAGTAGGAAAACACAGACCATACAGAGATGAAGATACTCTAGTACGTCGGACAGTTAGTTAGTTAGTTGGAGTTAGTTACAGAACTCAACTGAATAACTGTTTCTACAAGAAATAAGAAACAGTTATCAAGAAGCAGTTGGAGACTTAGGCTATAAATACTAGTCATAGTCAAAAAGACTGAACAACTTTCAACTTTTAGCTTTCGAATTATTACTTACAAAGAAAAATTATGTATTCAAAGTGTGATACATGAGAGCAAACTCTACTGTAACAAAAAGCTCACAATATCTTTCTAGTGAGAGAAAGAAAAGGCTAAGAGCCTGAAGAGGCTAAAATAGCAGAAAGAATACTTTGTGTAAGAGACCTGAAGAGGCTCTGAAAGGGAAAAAAGAATACTTGTAAAATTGAAGAAGTATAGTGAAATCTCAGACGAACTCTGAGGACTGGACGTAGCCTAAGGTTTGGGGTGAACTAGTATAAAATCGCAGTGTCTATCTTCTAACCTATCACTTTGATTTCTCTTGTTCTTAAATAAGTATATAGAAGTTATTTGCGATTTGACCACGTAGCTATTTTTGTATAACATTTTTGATATTCATTTAATAGTTTGAAAGAAGTTCTTTTCAAGAAATATCAAAGGTTTTTGTATTCTTGAAAAGAATACTCAATTCAACCCCTCTTCTTGTGCATTTTGTATATTGTACGTGAATTCTATATTAACAAGTGATTTACTTCAGTTGGTATCAGAGCTCGGTTTCCAAGAACCACCTTTACAAAGTGAGGACAAAGATCCATGGCTGAATCACTTGTTTTTATAGCTAAAGGTGCCTTCATCACAAGAACTCCTGCATTCAATGGTCAGGATTATCATTATTGGAAGGACAGGATGCGGCTCGTCATAGAATCCACACACATTGATCTTCGGGATATCATCGAGAATGGACCATACATACCAATGGATGATGAAGGAAATACCATTCCTTGTACTAGATGATTAGCCGATCACAAAGCTAGATTTCAATTAAACTCAAAAGCCAAGTTCTTTCTGAGTTGTGCTTTAAGCAGAAGTGAATATGATAAAGTTCAAGGATGCGAAACTGCAAAGGAGATGTGGGACACTTTATCCATCGAACACGAAGGCACAAACTAGGTGAAAGAGTCCAAGATCAATATTCTTGTACATCAGTATGAGTTGTTTAAGATAAAAGAAGATGAGTCTATTGATCAGATGTTTGGACGATTTCAAACTATCGTTAATGGACTTAAAGCTCTTGGAAGAATCTACGATAATCAAGACCATGTCAGGAAGATTCTCAGAAGTCTGCCTAAAAGATGGAGACCCAAAGTCACTGCAGTACAAGAAGCCAAGGACTTGAGTAAATTAAAGCTTCATGAATTGCTTGGTTCTTTGAAGATACACGAAGTAGAGCTTGATGCAGAAGATAAACCTAGAAGAGACAAATCTATAGCATTAAAGGCTAGTCAAAACAATCACAAGACTCAGAAAAATAGAAGTTCATCGTCAAAAGCATTAAAGATTGAAGAAATCAAGAATGATGATACCAGTAAATCTGAACAAGATTTAAGTGAAGATGATGAAGAATTATCTTTCATTTCAAGAAAGACCAGAAGAATGTGGAAAAAGAAAGCAAAGGGAAATAAAGAGTTTTCTTTTAGGAAAAATAGCAAAGCCGAAGTCAAGAACAAGAAGACCTCTATCATTTGCTACGAGTGCAACAAACTAGGACACTACAAGTCTGAATGTCCGTTGCTTAGAAGAAAACCGAAGAAAAATAAAGAAAATAAGAAGAGCTTGATGGAAACTTGGGAAGATTTGGATTCGTCCGAATCTGATTCAAATTCAGAAGCATAAGTACAAGCAAATATATGCTTGGTAGCTAAAAAAGAAGGTGAAGAGGAGGTAACTTCTAACTTTAATGAACTTCAAGATGCATATTTAGAATTGTTAGAAGATTCACATGTTATACTAATGCAGTATAGATCCTTAAAGAGAAAGTTTGTCGAAAACTTGAAGAACACGGAAGTGTTAGAAAAAGAAAACGTTTGCCTTAAGAAATAAGTAGACGATATGAAGAAAACATATTGTAACTTCATTAACAAGGATTTCTTTTGTGAAAGTTGTCATAAAGGAAAACAGGTTAAAACATCGTTTTCTTCTAAAAATATTATAACTTCGTCTAGACCTCTAGAGTTGCTATATATAGATTTATTTGGTCCAACTAGGACAATAAGTCTTGGCAGAAAGAAGTATGGTCTCGTAATTGTTGATGGCTTCACTAGATTTTGTCACATAAGGATGAATCTTTTAAATGTTTTAAAGTTCTTTCCAAAAAGTTACAAAATGAAAAAGGAATTTC
>JAOTAX010000003.1:29776612-29788676 GCA_025629825.1 Erythroxylum guanchezii | reverse complement strand
ATAAAACCAAACATGTTTTTGTTTTCAGTTTTTTATTAGAAATCTCAACCAAACAGGTTTTTGTTTTCAGTTTTTATGTTACAAATCTCATCCAAACAGGTTTTCGTTTTCTTAGGAAAAAAATAGAAACAAAAAATATGAAATAGAAACCAAAAACAACAACAGAAAAATAGAAGTAGAACCAAACGACCCCTAAAGAAAAAGACTAGAGACCATCTGTTCTTTGAGTGTGATTACTCTAAAGAAATATGGGCAAAAATCTCAAGATTAAGTACTATGAATCATCTTCCGAACAAACTCTATGACATACTACTGGAGTTACCTCAGCTACACGTATCAAAATTTGACAAAGCAGTGATCCTAATATCAGCTGCTACATGCACTAAAGAAATTTGGAAAGAGAGAAACCATCAAAGGTTCAAACAGCAGACCACTTCCTTACCTTCTATTATAGAGCTTATAATAGCTAGTATTAGAGAACAACTGATTACTAATCAGTTGAACTCCTACTGTAGTAGAGAAATAGCTCTTACGTGGAGAATCTATACCCCGACCCTATTTACACAGTACTGCATAACCAGAGTACACAACATGCTCTTATGAACATGAACAAGGAAGAAAGGCTGGGGACTAACCTGTTGAAAGCATAGTAACCTTTCTTTTTAGATCCCTTTCCCGTCAGATGTGGAGTTCCAAAGAGAAGATCAAAGAAGATGAATCGAGCAAAAAATATTGAGATACTTCGTGAGAGAGTTTCCCTCATCATCAATCAACCTTCTGTCAGGCATGTTTAGAGATTTAGGGCAAAAGGTTAGTTTCCCATAAAAGTTAAAAATAGGAGAGCTGCAAATATGGAGACTTACCAGGGATTAACTCCATTGAACGCGGAAGAAAAAGGAGAAGCAGCGAGGGCCATCGACGATACAATCGCAGGACATCACCCACCCCCAATCGAGAAGTTTATAGGAGAGTCGGGAAAGCCGAACTTGGTTATACCCTAATTGGAAATGTTATATCTGAGTATCTCTGTGTTCTTGTTTTGATCAAGTTTCTTAATGCATATGTTATATCTGAGTATCTCTGTGTTGTCGTTTTGATCAAGTTTCTTAATGCTTATGTGTTAGGTGATTTAGCTAGTCTTGTTTAATGGGTGTATGTAATGGGGATCCTTGGCAGACCCTTGTACCAATTTATTTTTTAATAGAATTTAATTTTTCAAAAAAAACCTTGCATTTAACCATATGGACAACATCTATTAAATGCATTTAATGGTTTTACTGTGCACAACTTTTATGAACAAAATTTGTCTAATGCTTAGGTAATGAGTTTGCCTTCGTACGTTAAGTGTATATATACTACTGATTCTTCGTTTTTCAACGTAAAATGAAGAAAGAGTTTATATGCTTAACGAACATGAAATGATGTTTTTTGGTTCCGTGAAATCATTTTCAACGTAAACCCAAGATGTTCTCGTGTATATTAAATGAACAACTTTCAAGTTTCAAGTGTTAAAACAAATAACACAACAAAATACATAAATTATTGGTCTTTGTCAAGTATGATGTGAATGCAAAACTAGCTCTGATACCAATTAAAGGATCGCATACGCAGTGGAAATAAAAAATTGCAATCCTATATTTATCTATTGTGTTTAACGAACGTACTAATAGTAAGAATAAACAAAAATAAATACCTGAAATTTGTGAGGATTAATTGATATTAAATTTTGAAAAATACAAAGTTTCTATGCATTCTGTATCGAAAAATATATCCTGCTTTCAACACTTAATACAACTATAGTTAAATTTTGAAGAACTCTTTCTTTAAAAATAGAACAAAACAATTTTGCCTCTTTTCTCTTGTTTATCTTTTACGTACAAAAACGAGAGTATGAATTTTTTCCTCTTCACTGTTTGTTCACGTACTGCATGAACGAATTTGAAGAAAAAAACGTATATATTTGTTTAACTCTTCTTTTCGTAGTGTTATGCACGTATGTAAAAATGAAAACCTTGAAAGAATATATCTATTTCACTACTTTTCCAAAGCTGTTAACGTTTCCTTTTCAAACTAAGAAAAAACTATGCACCACTTCATCCAATTGTTATTTCGTTTTGGTTAATGATAAAACCAAAACAATAACCACCGTCTGACGCCTTCTTTTCCTTTTATTTTTTAAATAATTATTATTATTTATAAAATAAAATAAAATAAAACTTTTTATTTTATTCATTTATTTTGTACAAGAGAATTTTCACTATTAATTATATTTTTGTGCTAGCAAAAAATATAATAATATGCCATATAGCTTATTTAATAAATTATCTCATAATAAATTAAATAATCATAAAGCGGAAATATTACGCTCATAAATGTGTGACCACATAGGTTCATCATGAAGCTAGTAGTAATTAATCCAATTAATTGCTAATCAAGGTTGGCGTCTAACAACGCTCTTCAATGACCGAATAATGTGAAGTAACAACCTTACAAAGACGAAACCTAGTTAAGGATAATGTATTATTACCTTCCATCATTACAACTCCGGATTATCCTAAGGTATGGTTTAATTGCCCAATCCTATTAGATAACCAACTATGCTACATGTCAATCATTAATGATTGGTGAATGACTAAAAAAAACTCCTTTTTCTCACACATTCAATCGCCCTAGCGAAGGTCTTGAAACAACCACTAAGATTAATGTTAACATAGAGCTCAAACTCATTACCTAAAGTCGATGGATCCCATCTTGGCTCACCACTAATCAGATAAGTACTTAATTATATCCAATGATCATTCAACTAGCATTTTTAAACACTAGGTGTCCGACATCAAAACATAATAAGTGACCTATTGATTACTATGATGATCTCAAGTTAAAGGAAAATATACATTTAAATCCTTATGAGAATATCTCACTTGACAGTTCATAGGTAATATTAATCATTGGGAAGTCTTAGTTTGGTCAGTTCAATGATCATATCTCCATATGCATCATCTATATATGTAACTTAATAAATGAGATCTACTAATATCCATCAAATAGATACTATTACATACATATTGATCTAACTGGATCATTAAAGTCCTTATTTGATGATCCTACGATCAAGAAAACTTTTAGATTAAACTCTAAAGACTTGACTCTTATTATCATAATCTTCATTATAATGCCAAGTGTATAAATTTAATCAAGAACTTATCATATTAGAATAAAAACAATAAATGTAATATGATAATAAAATCATTTTTCATGTTATTAATCAAAATTAATAATCACAAAATTAAGATGTTCAATCTATTATATAACGATTGGGTCATAGGCATAATTCCAACAGTTGTGCATGACTTCTAAGATCTTTAACTAAAGATGAAAAAGATCCACCCAGCTAGAGCCCTGAGGAATTTATAGAAGGAAAAAGTTGAATACCAAGGTTTTGGTATGACATCAACCTCTAAGTGAGATGTGTTAACTTATATGGAGATTCATGAGGTGAGAAATATTTGAAGACCAATAACTCAATTTATGAGAAATAAAAACGTTTTATATATAGAATAGGTATAGTTAATCGTAATACAGTTCAATACAACTTATCTTTATAGTAAATTAAACCTAAATTAATCATCTTTGTATTAAATTAAACCTAACTCAATCATGATTCTAATAATTCCTTGAATCCTTCTAAAGTTCATATAATTCACTAAAAGCATTTTTTCAAATAAGGTTATTTGTCATATACACGATCATGGATCTCAATATCTTTTTCCAAAATATGACATGAGTTGTAGGACACATGTGTCTAAGACAATGGATTCTTCTACTTATTTACACACTTGGACATGATATAGGACACAATTGTATTCCAAATTTTGCCTTCCTGGAAAGCACCTCCACTACACCAACACATATATGCCTTTACCTCTGATTTTCATAATGAAATATGCCTTGGACACTACACTCGTGTCTTATGCCTTGCTCACTATAAAGACATTCCTTATTCCTTCTCAAAAATCTAAGATTGTATGTCTGTATATACGAGTTATATATAATAATCTTGGCGAATATACTGTATTTAGCCAACATTCTCCAAAAAACACCTCCAAATTTGTATGTCTATATATCTGAGCCATACACATTAATCTGCACCTTCATAAATAATCTATATAAGTTAGGTTGTAACTATGTCTAACAGCCTGATACATTAACCAAGTTCAAGTGATGTTTTAACTTCTCCTTTAACTTGCTTTATCAATATGTTAGTTGTATCCCCCAAAGTATAAACTTTTTCTAACAAGATCTTTCTAGATGCATTTAGTTCCTTGACCTAATGAAATTTCACATCCTTCACCATAACACCCATCTATTTATCTTTCTCTTCACCGATCGTAGTCTCTTAAAGGATAGACAAATCTCATCACTGATAGTAAGAGCATACGCGACCAACTCTTCTCAACCATATCTACTTGGTAGATTATTGGTCTATCTCGCTCAATACGTAGTTATACCATGTTGATGCCCTATTCTTGACTTTGTTTTATCTCCTAAACCAGAACATTAAGCCCCTTTAGCATATATTCTAGATTGTTCTAATTCCACTTATACCACCTTAGTATTGCTCTTGACAAGTTCTTCATGCTCTTATGATATATTTGTCTCAATACATCACTCTCTGATCATTGAATCCTTAAAATAAGTTTCCTTATTAAGTTTCTTTATCTCTCACTCATTGAGATAATCCAATAGCATGTGTCACAATACAAACTATCTTCCTTTAACTCTACTTCTACGTCTCTAATTACAAATGTACCCTTTATCAACCTATAGATATTTTTCATCAATTTTGCCCCTTTTATTAGTGTCATTATACATTTTACTACCTAATATTGTCTCTAGTAGTTTTGCATGTAAAACCATTTGAATATAATTTACCTAAAGAGATTAGGTTCTTAAAAAATGGTACATATTAGACACCACTCAAGTCCTAATAGTATAATCAAACACAATGATCATTACTTATCATGTTCTAAAGATTTTATAATCTTTATCATCTCCAACTAGATAGTATTGATGGTGATTAATGTGCATGATATAGACCAATCTTTATTTGGTTTCATTTGATGTGAGCATCATATGTCCAAAATTTGTGAGTCCTAAAGTTAATAGCTGAGACATATAACATGTCTCCATCACTACAATCTGAGTCTATGTTCTGTACTACGTTAGTAGACTTTGAAGAATCATGAATTTTTATTTTATTATCATGTTCCTTCTTATTTAAATAGTCCCTCTTAATATGCTCAATTTGCTTACTCTTGTAGCATTTTATATTTTTACCTTTAGATTTTGACCTAGAACTCCACTTAGATAAGCCATCTTTCCCTTACTTTCTCCTATGATCATAGTTTTCCTTTGCATACAACTTGAGAGTTTTCATCAATATTGAGTTAATATTGGTAGTGAGCCAATAAGAAGGTAGTGATATCCTCCATCAATTGTCTCCTTACCTAACGTGAGCATGATCACTACATGTTCAAAAGGAGGTAAAGAATAAACTAGAATCATTGTTTTATCATCATCTAAAATAATCGAGCTTTGATCATGTTACTAACTGTTTGGTTGAACACATTGATATCTTTATTTATATATGTTCTCTCATATATCTTTAGCTTGTATAATATACTTCAGAATCAACTTGTATGTGAGATACTTCTAGAAGTATTGAGTCTCTAGTTTCTTCTATATATCAACAATGAATACAATATCTATAACATACTGCATGACCTTATATATCAGACATAAATGATTGGTTCTAACCAGAGTCGGCCCTGGGCCAGGGCAGGGTGGGCACCTGCCCAGGGCCCATCCTTATAAATGATTAAATAGGGTTCATTTTTATACTTATAAAAATAAAATGAAACAAAATATGGCCTACTTTTGACCTCATAAAGAACAACAAAAAGGGCCCATATTTTGTTTATTTTTATTCTATATAAAGGCCTAAAAATAGGCAAAAATAAGTTTTTCTTTTTAACTTTGCCTAAGGCCTATAAAATATTAGGAACAGCCCTGGTCCTAACCACTCGCATCTGTAATTCTTTCCTATCAAGGTCATCCATATCTTCCAACTTATTCTCACGCAATCCCTTCAACAAGCCTTGTTGCACCAACTAATCCTTCATTTATTGTTACAATTTGAAAATTTCAGTTCGATTGAACTTCTCTACTTCAAACCTTGAATTGAAATCATTGTTGCCTCAATAATGTTCTAATACCATTTGTTGAGGATAAAAGTGTACCTATTAAAGAGAGAATTACATAAAAGAAAGAAAGAAACAAGAACAAATAAGAATATTTATAACGGTATGATCAATTAGTTATGTCTACATCCTCAGGAACCAAGAGTGACTTATTTCACTTTATTAATCAACAATTTAGTTCATAAAGAACTCAAACTTTATATATAGACTAGGTTTAAGTAAGTATCGTTAATTGTAAATTATAATTGATACAGTTCAACATAACTTGTTTTTTTTGGTAAAGACAATTCAACATAACTTGCCCCTTTACCAAACTCAATCTAACTTAACCATAATTTTAACAAATCTTAAAATCCTCCTGAGATTGTAATCTACAAAAACATAAAAATGTGAGAATCTCGATAAGGTTGTCTTTCGTGGACACAACTTGGGTCACATTCATGTAATGTAGATCTTACTGTCTCATTCCAGAACATAACAAGTGTACCAAAATATGAATCCTTCTACTTCTTTGCATACTTGGACATAGCCTAATACACGCTCGTGTCCCGGATTGTGTATTCTTTGAAAACGCCTTTGCCACACCAACACGTTTGTGTCTTCAATTCTTGCCTTCACCTCTAATTTTTAGAATAGAATGCTCCCTAAACACAGTAGTATCGCAGCTCATGTTCACTCAAAAAGCATCCAAAAATTGCATATTCTTTGTGGAAACTCCAAAGTTGTATGTCCATATAAATGAGTCGCAGCAATATTAAGTGGTAGAGAAATGGCTCACGTTGAAGAATGCAACGGAACCAATCAATTGGTGCATTTAGGTTCTTTGTTCGCTCTTATAGTGTTTCCAGAGTTGCCTTGGAAGAAACTTGCAGAAGAAATTGGCAAAGGATTATCCGCGTACTTCCAATTTATTCTGTAGTGTTTGCATAGTACTTACGAGGATGGTATAAAGAAGTGTTTAATCCTTTAGCTTTAACCTTTTGAGTTACTACAAATTATGTCTATGTCAGGAACCCTTCATCACTTAACTTTTAAAATACAATCAATGTTCTCAGCTTGATCGTCATGAGAATATTGAGCTTGCCAATGAACCCATTTGAAGATAAAACCTCTCGGAACAACTCAAAACCTTTCATCACTGCCCGACTCAATTATGTTTCTCATAAATAGTTGATTTCTGACTTCCTTATAGTTCACCAGCCATTCATTTTTGGAAGAAGAAAGGAAAGTCTCGACGTGAATGATCTCGAATATGGTTGGTGTTGAAAGTACATTCTTAAAACTAGCACACTTCTTTAAGTTAATTGCAACGTAAGTAACAGTTTCAAACGATATTTCCGGTCAGAAAATATTTCCATCTTGGCATGAAAAGATGGTCAACTACGAGAGGTTAGCATTGAAGTTGTGAAGTTACTCGAAAACAAACGTTTACTGCAGCGTCAGAATCAAAAGCATTCGCAAAAAAATCCCCCTCTTGAGGATGCCTCTACGAAGACTGAATGGTAGACATAGTAGCGTGAATGAGCGGGCACCGGCTCCTCTGGCTATGGGAAAAAGAATATGTAGGTACCAGGAGAATTCATCTTTCACTATGGAAAAAATTATAGTTTTCTTAAACAAATTACATTACATCCTTCCCACTTAATTCTCTCGAAACAGTCAAAATTGAAGAGGATCAATAACTTTTCTCCATCCTATTGGTGTTTCAAACGTTGAAGGGCAACTCCATTTTGAGCAGACGAAATCCGCCCCCATCTTCCAAGACGAGGTTCCTGTTGCATGGAATTAGAAGATTAACCTCAGATTTTCAAGAAAAAGTTATGCTGAGACTGAGATAGAGCAAAAACATAAAAGCACTACCAAGTCTTTGATAAACTTTCAAGCATAAAATCTTGCGGGTACTTCCACAGTAGGGGAGGAGAGGGATGGAGAAATATGGAAAAAGAAAATATTGCGGATGTGAGAAAGCCAAACAACTAAAAAGGAAAACAATTTTAACCTGCCCAACTCCAGCAACAAGAAAATTTCCAGATTTTGAGAACTCCAAGGAATTTACAAACCCCACCTGCATTGTACAGAAGCACTTGGTCAATGAATCAATTAAGTTACAAGAGAGCAAAGTTAGTGTGGAACTTGGTTAACAAGAGAGAAAAGTTAAGTTTGGAACTTAGACACTGTGTATTGGCAATGACTGATAATCTAAAACTTCCAACTGTTAATTGCTTTAATCTTCAAAGCAATGATATAAGTTCCTCCCACCACAATAATATATATCTCTGATTGTAGTTACTCTACAGGTTAAATAAGCATTTTTTGTTGCAAACTCATCCAAGTTTTCCCAGAAGACTAAAAGCCATAGAATGAAGACTAAGAATATTAGCAGTCAAATACTAGCATGTGGCTACACATAGCTAGGAGACAGCATCTGCACATCATCACAACTTAACAGAAAAATGTTATCATGCCTTATACTCACCAATGGAAGATCATATAATGGTTGAATGCCTTTCACACTTTCAACAGTCCATAATCGCACAAAGCCATTACCAGCTCCAGATGCGGCAAGATCACTGCCTCTGCATACAGTGACTGAACTCACCCAGGAGTACACTGATGAATAGTTACCACCTTAAGGTAAAAAAAGGGAATTTAATTATGAACTATAACCAGCATAAGCAAAGTCAATATGACATATTAATAGCACCTGCCCCTATGAATGACCGTCTTGCTCCATAAAAAAAATATAAAAAGGGCACCAAGCTCAATTACCTAAATGACCATTCAAGATCCTTCCATTATCTTCTTGGTCAGGATTCTTCAGGTCAGCCAATAAGGCATGAGCATTCTTAACAATGTACATGGGCTTCTTCTTTTGTATGCCCCACAGCTCAATATTTCCATCATCAGAGCCAGATAAGAATTCATCATTATCAATAAAGCGGCAACACTCCAAAGACGACGTAGAAGAACGGAATATCAGCCTGGACTCCTCAGGGACCTACCAAAAGAACGTAAATGGGATGTTAAGAGAGATCCACAGCTATATATAAACTAGATGCAAATGAAACAGGTTCCAAGTGCTTTAGAATAACTGATAATCAAAGGCTGTGGTAATAAGAGGCATTGCATTTCACACTTAGGAACATGCATAGATCCCAAGATAAAAGGTTGCACCCACCTTAAATAACTGCATAGTCCGATCACGTCCAACAGCCAACACCCGTTCTTTCCGTAAGCAATCAATCATTAATACTTCACTTTGGTGACCAAACAATGTGCTTATGTAAGCTCTATCTTCCACATTCCATATCTTGATGGATCGGTCAAATGAACCAGAAAAAAGTTCTGAAGTCCCTTGCCTAAAGCTTAAACATGAAACAGGTCCTCTATGACCTGGAAAAGCCTGTAGGAAGAACACCTTATAAGAACTAAAAATTCTTCAATATTTCATCAAATACGTCCTTTATGAGCTAAAAGCGAATGTAAATGACAACCCACATGCAGCGTGCAGTTAGATTTGGTTCCAGTTCATGTCTACTGCTCTAAATTATATAACAGAGTTTCTCTGGCAGCCTATATTGCAAAAATTTAATATATAAGAAGAACCAAAATAGTTTCCACTCATTGTTAAACGACTTTGTGAATAAAAGGGAACCAGTCAATTCTACCTGAATATGTTCTCGTGTACGAGTGTCCCACAAATGAACATGCCTATCCAATCCTCCACTAGCCAAATATCGACCATCAGTACTAACAGCCAATGTCAAAACGTTTCTGCTATGTTTTGTAGCTCGGCCTTCTGGATTTTTAGCTCCATGGGTTTTAAGCAATTCATCAGTAGGCCATAGGTATTTCTCACGTTTCCCACTCTCGACATCCCAGTGCAGAATGGTTCCATCCTTTGAAGCAGAAAAACCCCTTGAGTCATCATCAGACAGACAAACAGCAGTGACAGACTGCCGGTGCTTGATTAGGATCTCAAATCTATCAACATCTTCAGGCTTCTGAATCCTATCACAAAAAGTGAAAATAAGTACTCTAAACCAAAATATAGACATTCTATGGCGCTGAATAGTGCATAAATGTAATCAGTTAACCATATATAATCAGGCTTGCCTTAAAGTAGCTCCATATATAATCAGGCTTGCCTTAAAGTAGCTCCATTTCATATGAGATAAAATCAACCATGCAAGAATCTAGGCAACTAACACCAGGAATTTGGTCAGACCTTTAGACATATCCTAATAACACCTAGCAAGTTTTCTTTGGAAAATCTCGACTATCAATTAGCACTATTAGAAGTCACAAAGTTGAAAGAAAAAAAAAAGTATAAAACTCATCAATTTGTATAGCAAAGCCAACAAATACCGTGCAGGCTTTTCGTATGTGAAATAAACTAGCATAGAATCCAGTATACCTAAAGCCCCAAAAATAATGACTTTTCAGTGACAGGAACACTCTAGCCAAAATAAATTGCACAAGTTAGGAGCTGAGCTAAGGTTATTCAAAAGCAGATCCAATTTGAGTGTACCCACAAAATTCAACCCATTACCAAAATGCAGCTCACGGGTTTTCGAATCACCTGGAAGCAATGGCTCTCCTCAATCTGCCACTCTCCTCAAGCTGTTGCTTCAACAACTTCTGGGCAACAAGCGAATCCCTTTCTCCTTCCCTCTCGTACCGTCTATCATCACCCTCTTCATCTTCTTCCTCCTCCTGCTTCTTCGTAATAGCTCGAAGCTTCTCTAAGTAAGTTTTGGCAACTCTTTGCCTCTTCTCGTCGGCTGTCTCATCCAATAACTCTTCCTTGTCTTCCTCCTCATCACCGTTCTCTACCGCACTCAAGTCCAACCCATTCTCTTCCTCCGATTCCCCAGAATCTATATCTTCGTCTTTGTAACCCAACTTTCTGCGTTTCTTGGAATCAGACCCGAAAAATGGGTCATGCTCAATAGAGGATTTATTGGCCCCCCTTTTCTTATTCCCTTTGACAACTGACCCTCCATTTTTCTTTGGAATTCTACCCTTCATTGGTTCAAAGATTCAATTTTTGGGAAGAAAGTCGAGCTAAGAAGAGAAGAAACGTATGTCCGTTCTTATATATCAATGTAATCGGCTTTTCCAGGTGGAGAAATTGAATTCTCCGATAAAAATTGTAGAACGTCAGCAATAGCTTAAAGGTTACAAGCTTTAATTGAGAGAGACGATGGCGAGAAAGAGGAAAGTCCGAAAGTGAGTCTGATAGAGGCTCTTACTTGCTAGGGTTTAAGGGTTGAGGTTTTTCGGTTAAAGAAGAAGCAATGTGTGGTAAACGGGTTATGGGATTGGACCTTTTAACCGACCCAGTTGCTGCGGGTATACTAACGACACGCCGTCGCTTTGTAAACTACTCGGAGAATACTGCTTCTATTAGGGTGGAATGTGAATATATGAGCAACTTAATTGAAATATAAATAAATAAATGACTGCTTCATATTTCATTGTGTATATATATGGTTAAATGATCTCAAATGATTATTTTAATAAACCACAACAGGAGTGAAGAGATGGTATGACTTGCTCAAAGCCTCCCAATGAAAGTAGAGGGTGAAGAGAAAGGTGGGTTTACCATAAATTAACCTGAAACTTTAATCTTCATAATTGATGAAATTAATGGATACTAAAGATTTTCGTGTCTGAATTATGAACGTTGGTGCGCTTTATTGAAAGCATTTCAAAGAGAGAATTTTAATGGATACTAAAGATTTTCGTGTCTGAATTATGAACGTTGGTGCGCTTTATTGAAAGCATTTCAAAGAGAGAAT
>JAOTAX010000003.1:29727821-29746952 GCA_025629825.1 Erythroxylum guanchezii | reverse complement strand
AGTCAGAAGGTTTGTTGTCCAGCCGGATAGGCGTTGTTGAACCCTGTTGAGTATGTATTGATAAGTCCGTTGGTTTATGCGTTCATGAAGAAGAGGAACGCCTAAATAGCGAACGAGATCAATTGTCTGTCTAAAGCTCAGAGCTCTGCTTAAGTTGCGTGACGTGGAAGGAGACACGTTGGAAAAATAGCTCCGAGATTTGTCGTGGCTGATCCGTTGGTCGAAGGGCGCACAAAACTCCTGGAAGAGCTCCCAGATGAGGCACACTTGCTTCAAGGAGGCTTCCGAGAAGAGGATTAGGTCATCAGTAAAAAATAGGTGCAACAGAGGCGGACCATTTTTACTAAGTGTAATAGGTTGCCAGCGCCCTTGGTGAACCGCGTGGGTGATTATATGCCCTAATTGTTCCATACACATGACAAATAAGTAAGGAGAGATAGGGTTGCTCTGGCGTATGCCGCGGAAGGGTCAGAAGGCGTCACTTAAGTTTTCAGTCTAGTGAGCTTGAATGGAGACACTAGTGATGCATTTCATGATCAGATTGAGCAGAGAGGTAGGAATACCGACGTGGAGGAGAGTATCTTGTATGAAGTCCCATAACAGTTAATCGTAGGCTTTTTCCAGATCCATTTTTAATGCCATAAACCCTTTACGCCTTGCTTTCCTTTTTATGGTATAGATGACTTCTTAGATGATGGTAATGCTGTCAGAAATTAGTTATCTTGGGATATACTGGGCAAGGACTATCAAGTCATTTAGGTACGGTTTGAGGCGGTATTCTCAGTTTGTAACATGAAAGTTACTCTCGAACGATGATAAAGAGATGGGCAATTACTTTCGGAAAAAATTATGTGGCTAACAAGCAACAACAAGAGAAAAGCTTTATTTAATGTTATCTACTGTCTAGAAGGCGACTTGTGGGGTGAATGGATCAGTACGTGAATCTAATAGCATTTTACTTTCAAGAACAGTTATGAAGTTGACATACAATGCAACTTTAATAAAATACAAGTCAGGTATTGCGAGTTCACTCAATTTCCATGTGAACACACGAGCATGTGACAGCTAAGTGAACTACAAAGCTGCAAAGGGTCTGTTTTAAGTGTCTCACGGCTTATATCTAGTTAGTGCTGTTTGACATTTCGTCCAATGCTTCAAGTTTGGAATTTAATGACGAAAGTGAACTATTCAATAGAAGCCAAAGCAAACAATTATAATGTCCCGTCACTCGAGGCTCTGACATCGTCACAGCCTATCCAGTGAGCTCGTCAGAGTTTGTTTCTGTGTCAAGAGATGGCTTCCTCTGGCACCAAAACTTTCACTTCCTGTCCTAGGCTTCATACAAGCACATTCAGCGCTTAGATGGCTTTCAAGAATTGGACTTTTTCGAAGAAGAAACACCTGAGGTCCTAAATGGCGGACGACCCCACCATAACCAAAGAGTTGTGCTCTAAATTTACGGTTGGACTTCCAAGCTTTTAGGATAACGAATAATATTAAGGGAGAAATGAAGATAAGGTTTGACGTCAGAGACCATCTACGCCAAAGGAGTGAGTTTCATCGATTCTATAGTCATGCTTCTTTGTCTTTTCCGTAAACAAGGGCGAAAAGTAGCAAAGGCTTGAATGGTCGCTTCTCCAATAGTTGGAGACAATGAAAGGGAATGATTTGTTTTCTCTTGTTTAGGAATGCAAACATGAATATTAATTGCAAAGACACTTGATTTATTAACTCCAGAGGTCCAAATCTCGCTTGCCAAGGCAAAGTTACTAAGAAAAGAAAATTATTTGTTTGGTATGAAAACAAGAAATTTAAGGAGTAAACAGACAGATTTAGCTGATTGGAATATAACAAAGTGGGCGCTTTCGCACTGAGGAGTGATCTTTTATCATTTACTAATTATTCTAATGGCCGCATCCGTTCTATATTTGTTAAAACGAACCTTTTGTTATTGTTATCGCTTTCATTAAAGTCAAAGTTCAAACAAACTTTGCTGGCAAATGCTATACCTCCATATCCTCTATGAAGTCTAATAATACAATCGTAATAAGTCTGAAACCTTTAGTTAAGAAGACGATACCAACACGTGAAGCTATTTTTATCTAACCATGTGAACAGAATTTCAGTCGCATATCCCCATCTTTGCGTGTTGTAGGAAAGGAGGAGAGGGCTATTTATCGTTGTATACCCACTTCCCATCCTGAAGTAAACCGTTTTTGTCTAAACCAAAATTAACTCTGTTACTAATTTAATTTAGCGTGTGCATGCAAGCTAGGTTTCAAATTTAATGTTTCTTCGCCACTTTTTCTCTTTAAATCACACATTCACAAGTAATGCATGAACAATAAATAGTCCTACAATCCGCCCAAATTTACGGAAAACGCGTTTTTCACATTTCAAACGTTGAAGCAAAGTATTTGTTTGCTTTCACCATATAATCATGTCTTAACTGTAGCTGATCATTAACCAAGGATTGAATCTCTGCCAACTTTGTGAAGAAGGGAAATGATGATGTTGAAACTCAAGGAACTATTTTACTATCAGCTCATTTCTTCCCGGGCTAAACCAAAACACCCAACAGCTAATAGCCCCTCTCTTTCCTATCTGTGAATACCGGCATAACAGTCAACAGGACTCATAGATTCATCCCGACTGTTTCGTTCGGTGTACCAAATGTCAAAATATGCCGTCATATAGAATTGGCAAGCCTTGCACCAGTAGTCATTTAGTATCTAAGAAAATCGTCATGCAGAAAATAACGCCTCAGAAGCCTGTGATTTGATTCACTCACATGCGTATATAATTGCTCAAGTTCGCGCTTCATTTCGCCCAGAATAATCTTAATGAACTCAAACGGTATCTCTGACTTCAAGAACATGACAAAATGATTTCAATCTGATGTCAACACCTGAAAATTTAACGCTAGTTGTGTACAACTCAAATGCACATCCCAAAAGGGCTGTACATTTCTATTTTGACCAAAACCTGACACTTAAAAGAATGAGTGACACTTATCACTACAAAAATTGTGAACCTTGAAACATATGAACAAAAAGGATTTACCGTCTAAAAAGCAGGTTGCTGGCTACTACGTGAATAAAGTTACAACATCTCTACGGTATCCTCTTACAATCAACATTCTTGGCACATTCTCTACTAACAAATCCATGTACTCCATGTAGAAGTAGGCCGGATGGTTTACTGGTGGCGGTGGTAAACTCACGAGTACAACTGCAGCCATTCTGGAGTATCTTAATATAGATGAATTAAGCTTCAAGGTTGTGTAGAGAAACTTTTCCACCTGTTGCTCATTCAAATCCACAGGTTTTCCATCAGCCATCAGCGAAGTAGTCTCATCCGCCTGAGCTCTCTCTTTCATCTCAGCTATGTAGTTAGAGATTCGCTGCTGAGCAGCAGTGAATGCTTCTAGCGACTCTTCTTGTTGGGACGCACCCTCTACTTGCACATCCCATGACTTCATTGAGATCACTATCACTTCAGCTTGCATCCTAAGATCATACAGAAATTTCTTCACATCAGCTTTGAGTGCTTCTGCATCTGAATCCTCTTCTGCAATGCAGAAGACCTGAATCTTACAACTTTCAAAACTCTCTTTGGTAAGAAGAAGCTGAGAAAGGAGAAGCATTAAACCACCATCTCGCACAATCCAATACAAATCGATGGTACCATATTGGCGTTGATACTCATTGGGCCATTCATCAAGACCCTTGACAATAACCACTGCTTTATTCGCCACGATACAATCATTGATAATTCCAACAAAGGTGGCTGGAATTTCAGTTAGATTTTCACGTCTCCATATTTCTGGATATCGCATAACCACTATATTTGGCTTGAGGTTGCCTAAGCCCATAGTCTGGACAATTCCTCTAAAACCTTCAGACATATTTGGGGCCACAACTATTTCTGCTACACCCTCGCAGTGCTTGTAATCTATGTATGTAGCAAGTTGTTTACAGGCTGTCTTTGCATCTTCAGCACATTCATGGTAATCTCCATCCAGTATAGAGACAAACATGGACATCCCACGTCCTTTTTTCTTCATACAATTTGCGAAGTCAGCAAGTTTTGGATGGCATGGTACATTTTCTGGAAGCTTTCCCCATGGCCGGCAGAAAATGAGGGGGATGGGATACCAATTCTTGGGGTGGACTTGGCTAGCTATAAGAAAAATTCCAATCACAACAATGGAACACGCAGGCTTAACATTAGGAATGAAAAAATCAAATATAGATTTACTGACAAGCTGTAAACCAACAAAGCAAACAATTTTTTTAATTCAACTTCCTTAATAGTAAATATGGGCATGTTCCATAATGTGTATCTCCACACAGAAAAAAGCATCCAACAATATTTGGACATAAAAGCAGAAAGAAAATTTAAAAAAAGAATTTGGACAAGGCATGTACGAGAGAACTAAGAAAATCTCTGACTGATCATCTACTGAGATAAGAAGTGGATGAATATGCAAGCATGTAAACAATGAAAAAATCCGTAGCAATCAGCAACCAAACAGTCGTTACAATTCATTAGATCATATTTACTCGTAAAAGCTTTACATTAAGGCCCCTGACCAAATACTGAAAAATGTGGCTATTCACAATAGCTAGTCATCACACATCACAACAATATCGCAAATATTCTGCATTTTTTAATATTTATTTTTGAGATGCAACTGACTACAGCTCTTGGAATCATAGATAAATAAGGTCTATAAAAACTGTAGTCCACTTGAAATGGTATCATACCTCCAAGAGACCGAAGACTACGAAGCGCTAATTGAAAATATGCACTCTTGAAGCCATCACCCCAGTCTCCAGCCTTTCCTTTAATGCTCACGTAATAATATATGAGGCTTGCAAGAGCCAGTGATACAACAGTGAAGGACCACGATATCAAAAACATGATAACTGAAAAAGAGCAATACAACAATGTAAGGACCTCAAAGAAGCATCCGATACAACATAAGTTATAAATAATAACTACCTTGTCAGCTATGGAAACACATCCAGCATGGGAAGTATGCAAGTAAACGCATTCTTGAGAACACAGACCAAATATGTTATGCAGGACAATCACAACAACAATAACAACAACAACATCCTAGTAGAAATCTCATTGAGATGTGGAATTTGGGAAGATCCAAAAGTGCACAGCCTTACCCCTAATTAGTGGAGAGGTTGTTTCCATGCAGCACAATCATAGTAAACAATATTTAGCTTTAACTTGATGTCGCTTGCATAATACCATCACAGCAAACAAATACTGAACTCCAAACATGGGCTAATCCAAGTAAAGTACTTCTAAGGAACACAGAAATAGAAAGAAAAAAGTTTCATGTCAATATAGAAATAACTTATGGACAAAGGATTAAAGATGGCTCAGGATTGACAGTATTTCTAAATTGTCTGATTTTGGTACAGCATGCAGGGCCCCAAAATGATAGTGATGGACTTTGGTCAAGCACATCTTAATGATGCATTTTTATGATCCGCAACAATTTGATAATTTACAAACAGAAGCAAAAGGGATATCACAACATTCATCATTTATCATAATCACCTTTGAGTTTTAAGGTATTTGAGTCCGAATTGAAATACAGAACAAGTAAGAAATGCCAAACAAGAATTTCATGTCTTTGCTGAGGCCTTCATTGTGTCTTCTAAGAACAACTGAAAGTAGACATCAATGAAGAATATTCTATGGCAAAAGCAAAAGGAAGCTGACCTATACAAAGTGATGCTCCAAGAAGAGATAGGCTCCAGTGGTGAAACTTCCAACGTGGACGCCAACTGGGAGCATCCAGAAGATCTAAAAGGAAGCAAGACAAATTTACACCCGCATAGCACAGAAGGTAAAACATCGTTGTAGTGGGAGAGATAAGATCCAGATTTCCAATAATGACACATCCAATACAGATAAATGCAGTAAAAAATGTTGCAAAGTGAGGCTCCTGCCCCTCTGCAACCTTAAAATAGTTAAGAATGGGCAAAATATCATCATTGGCTATTGCTGCAAGCAGGCGTGGGGCACCTGTCAGACTTTGAAGAGCTGCACCTAAGGTTGAAAGAATTATGCCAACATAGATGATTGCAGGAAAAGGCCAAGCAACTGTAGCTGTTAGTAACCTGCATAGAAATACAGCTCAGTCACATGTAAGATTGAAGTTCAGAACTAACAACCTCAGCCAGTGAAGTTGGTACACGCTTGTCTCAAAGAAATCAACAATAACCTTAAGCCCTTATAAGATACAAAAGTTAACATAGATATTAAGAAATATTAGTCCACTAAAATAAGGAAATAATTATAGTTGGACATATCTGAGGTTTACAGGGGAGAAAGAAGAGGAAGTGAGAAAACAAAAAAGACAATGATTAATATCTCAAACAATTTCCAATGTAAAAGATGTCATACATTTCTACTACAATCATAAAAGGCAAATACCTATCTGTCAAAAGCCTCTGCCTAGTCGCAACTGCTCCAAAAAAGAACACGGAACAAAAGTATAGTGCAGTTGTTACAACTGTTGCAGCTAATGTTCCAATTGGAATTGATCGTTGAGTATCTTTAAGAGAGGCTGATCTATTAGAGCCTGCCATTATTCCTGTTACAGCAGGGAAAAAGAGACCGACCAATGCACTGAAATCAACAAAAGACAGAAAGTTAAAAGCAGAATAGAGAAATAACATTAAAAACAAATGGAAGTTTCATTTGGTCAAGCAACCCGAACAAAAAAGGTATTATTTTCCACAATTGATACAAAATGAGCATGATGCAGTAAATTCCATTTACTGTCAGTCAGCAGGTCAATTGATTACGAAGGAGATTCTACAGTGTACATAATAAACACCTATTTTGATACATAGTGTACCTACAAATAATTGACAGAACACTAAAATAGTCCTGTAAGAAGGCAGCTAATTGCAAAAGAATAGAACAGCTACCCAATTCATGTATGCACTTCAACAAGTAACAAATACAGACAACACAGGATTCTTGTCAATGCTTACTTGAAATTCCAGTAATTCTTTCCTTCAGAATCAGGTATTCCAGCGTCATTTGTAAACTGATAGTCTGAACTCCAATTGTCTTTAAAGCTTCCCAAACTCAAGCCCGTAAATCCAGCTGCAACAACAAGAGAAACAAAAAATAATCAGAACATGAAAAAAGAATCAAAGACTGTAAGACACTACTATTTCAAGGATTGGACTCCAGTTCCGGGTTTTAATGAACCACCAAAGTGACAATACACAAAAAACCAAAGAAGAACAACCAAACAACAATGCATGTATGAACCACTCCTGAATAAACCAAACAAAAATGCAACAGAAAACCCATCCTAATCAGAAAGTCATGTCAAATACCAGTATCCATGATTAGATGTCTATTTTTAAATTGCTCAGGTAAGTGGACAAAGCAGTAATAACTGATATGCTCTCCTCAGAATGTACGTGCAATAAAGTTTGCATGAAAATGAATTCTAGTCCAACAGAAATCATCCATCAGGAGATGTTTTCCAGAAAATACAAGCAGTTCAAAGTGAAATACTTACATGCAGGTTTGTCCTTCCCTGCTACAAAAATCCCCAGAAATATGCAGCAGAGCGAGAATAGAACTGGTATGAGGAAAGCAGGTGCAACCCTGTTGATCATTTTCACGCCACCAAATACAATGAAGCATAAAATAATTGTCACAACAATGCCATAAATTTGCAGATCATGTGAAGTAGGACTTTGTATGGGCTCTGGAGTCGCTGTATTATTGACCCTTGTGATAGTCTCTGAATTGAAAAGTATGGCAATGAGCAAACAAATCAGTCCCAACTTCATGAAGTTGCTTGCAAACAAATCAGTCCCAACTTCATGAAGTTAGTTGCATACAATCTTTATGAGTCCAGAAAATTCCCATCATTACCTTTAAATATTGCAGCAGCAGGCACAGCTTTTAAGAAGGTTTCAACAGCACCCAGCACATAACTGAAAAAAAAAAGAAGAAAAAGCAATGAAGGAACAATTTTAAGATAAATACTTGTGCAGAAGTGGCTCATAAAGGTGAAAATGCTTCAGCTTTTTCATCATGATCATGAACCTTGACATGTCAGAGAGGCAGCTTAAGAAGATTTGATTACAACTACTTACAGAGCTCCAGCAACTGCATTCCCAAGGAAAAAACATAATCCTATACTAACTCCAACTTCTGGGCCAAGAGCACGACCAATGAGGTAATATGGGCCCCCACCCTAAACAAAAATAAACACAAGTAAATTGCTGAAGCGACAAATCTAGCAATTAGATAGTTAAGCAGATTTCCAATGTGCTGTAAGACCACATAAAGCAGCAGACACCCATTTAGAACTGCATACGTAAACATAGTCATTGTCCAGTCACAAAAGACAGTGAACACTTGAAATTTTCTCGTAGCAAAAACATTTTTTTTCTCAATGATTCAAGCATGTCATGTTTACCTTCATTGCACCATTAGTTGCAATTGCACTAAGCGAAATTCCAGTTAGGAAAGTACACAAACCACAAAATGCTACCAGCAATAATGATTCACCTATTCCTGCCATCCCAACAATCCTGCAGGTTTGAGAAAGACATTAGAACAATCAACCCAGGTAAAGACATGAAATCAAGGATGAGATACTACTCCCAGGTAGCAAATAGTCAAAATATATAACGAAGATCATCAATCTCCAACGGATAGCTGAAACTTATAGGCAGTAATTCCCAACTAAGTACATATTCAATGAGATTTCCAAAATCCAACTCACAAAGAAACTT
Source organism: Erythroxylum guanchezii (assembly GCA_025629825.1). Lineage (NCBI taxonomy): Eukaryota > Viridiplantae > Streptophyta > Magnoliopsida > Malpighiales > Erythroxylaceae > Erythroxylum > Erythroxylum guanchezii. The sequence continues at coordinate 29,738,148 of JAOTAX010000003.1, read as the reverse complement.
GAGATGACAAAGAACAAGCATACTAAGATAGCTGATTCAAAAAATCAAAATGAAAAGGATCAGATTATTGAACTGCTTTCGGCTGGACTGAAACCTTATTTTACAAAACAACTAAACCATTAAAAAATGGAAAACAAGAAGCAAAATAGTAAGAATTCATGAATGTTGCACAATCACATCCTAAAACAAAAGGAATATGTGCAGAAAAGGAAAACCAAAATCATTTATTTGACATTTACCAAGAGAATCGGATATAGTAGATAATTCCCAGTATGCTTTGGATGCATGGCACGAAAACACCCATCATGGTCCCCAACTTAACATCATTACCCTGCATGTAACACATAAAAACAAGAGAATTCATCATGGAGCTGGTGGTTAATACCTATATTCAAGAAATAAATCCATAAAAAATTACAAATGTGCTACAAGAAAAGGTAGCCTTGATTTTGAGAAAAGTTGAACACTATGTATCACACTCCAGAATAAAGTGAACATTGTTTAAGTCATGCATGAGAAAAGGATAATTTTGACGCAACCAATGTAATACACTATATTGCATTTTTCAATTACTTATCGTTGAACATGGAATGTGAAAATAAATGTCAGCAATAATCCTATAGGGCTTCATACTGGAATGACCATTCCATGAAGAAGAATTCCAACACTATGAAGTTAAACATAAGAAAAATTAGTTTATTTAACAGTATTCAGATACCAAGCATCTTAACCTAGCAATTTGTTGGGGTGAATTACACATACGAAGTTAGATATTCACAAAGAATCTGGCAATCAAGCATATCCTGCCAATCTATTTGAAATGGAACGCGAAATTTATACTGCTAAAATGAACCTCACGTGATCAGCATTACCAGACATATTGCAGCCACTGCAGACTTGCAACAGAACTTTCTATATCCAGAGAAGCCATCAGGAAAAGGTGGTGGCAAGAGAAAAAAGTTAGCTTACCCTCGGACGCTCGTACATTAAGGAACCATCATCACCATCCCTAGGACTAGAAGGTGCTGCAACTTCCTCCTCTGTCATACTGAAACAGGAAGTAGAAAATAGAAGTAATTCAAGACATCTTAGAAGAAAATTTAAAGCAGGTGCAAATTACAGGAAAGTCAAATTTAACTCTCAAGCAGTAATGCCACATGGATATAATATAGGTTACGAAATGAAGATACACCAAGTGAGATAAATCGACAAGAAGTAGCGATGCAAATTGCTAGATTACTGAATAATAGATGACACTTTCAAAGACCAATCAACTTGCATCGTATAGATAGTATAGAAGAATAAGACTAACTGAATTTGAATTCAAATATATAAGCCAAAATGACATCTCCATTCTATCATTAAAATACTCATCATCATTCAGTAGTTCCTATATGAGAAAAATTTATATTGTATTTTTATATACTACCTATCGTATGCCACTCAGGAAACAAAAAACTGTTTATTTATAAAATGATAGGATTTGAAGAACCATGGATGAAATTCAACAAAAGTCTCAAGTTATATCGGGCACAAATTTGTTGCCCACACCACTCTACTCAGTTTCTCAAATAACTAACAAGATATGAAACCACCATCATCAAAGTTTAGCTCCAGTCAATGGAGCAATAAATAAAGAACATAAATAAGTAAAATAGCGTACCTCCTAAGGCCCAGAATGCTAACAAGAGAGTCAAAACCAAACAATTCCAATTTGTGTTCTTTCACTGGGACATTTGCTTCTCCGTTTGCAGGAGCTTCCACTTGGCTAGCACCAGGAGTCATGTCCACTTGGGGGCCTACTTTAGTCTTCCTACCCATGTATATTGATGAATTGGAAATGAAAAATAAAGATTAAATGAGAAATACGTAGAAATATGCAGAAGCATGTGGTTGCCTTTTTAATTACAAGTGTTGTGTGTCTATTCATTCTTCTATTCTCCAAAATCAGAACATAAACATCAAACTTGAACACGAAACACCTACTTATGCTAATGATGTTACTGCCAAAAAAAAAAAAAAAAAATCAACTCACTCAATCGCAGATAAGCAAATGCCAATGCAGAACTCAAAAAAAAGCAAAGAACTAGTCAAATTCCCTCCAATTTTTCATTACAACTAAATGGATAACAGAAGAAACTGACAGACCTTTCATAAACTTAAAAACTTATTAAACATATAGGGAAACGGTTACTCAGATTCACAAGTAATACCTCAGCTTACAAATTTTTTTTACTAACCATCCCAATCCAAACCATCTCGTATCAGAATACAGATTCCAAATAAACCAAACGTAATCCTTACAATTATAAAATAACACTACACTTCATGACATTCTAAACAAAATCCCTTCCAAACTGATACTATACATACATACACAAACACATATGCATACTATTCAATAACACATATAGAGAAAAAGAGAAGTCAATCACATGAAGTTAGATTGCTGAGTGGGGAGAGAAGCAGAAGAGGACGATCCAGGATCGATGGAGGACATCTCGAGCACCGCCCGATCACTGTCCACTACCGGCCGGTACTTGCGACCGGTGGTAGGCGGGTGAAATCCGTCGTCAACATCTCCATTGTTCATTCTCTTCCAAGATCTTATGGAAACTGCCTCAGCAAAACCAAGCACTAACAGATCGAAACGCCAATACCAAAGCGATCTCGGAGAGAGGGAGAGAAATGTGTGTTTAAAGAAGAACGAAGATGGGAAACTGGGACGGGTTATGGTTGCATACACGTGCGTGTAACAACGCTTGTTGGCGATGGTGGATGGTCGGCCGTTGGATTTGAAGAAAAGAGGAAAATCATACGACCGTGATTGAAATTTAACGAGAAAATGAAAAAAAGGAACGTGAGTAGATCTGGAACTTGACGCCTTCGAGAACTTTGGGGGTTTAAGACACAGGAGGCCTTCAATTTCGCAGTGCTCCTGTCCTGTGATTCTGGATATACGGAATACGGTATCTTCTTTGGAGCATTTTAGTGTATGATTAGTTGAATATCATTTATGTTTTCTTACCATAAATTATTTATAATAATTATTGAAAATTACTTTTCATGTCAAACTCTTAGGCTATCTGTAATTTGACATGAGGTTTTTAATGTGATGTAATAGTTTATAATGAATATAATGTGAATGAATGTATTATTAAAAACTTGTTATTTGAGAAAAATAAAAAAGGTTATAATGTAATATAATTAAATGTTGTTTGAAAAAATGATTTATAATGTAATATAGTGAAATATTGTTTATCATTCTACCTTCTATTCTAAACTTTTTAAATCAAAAGTTACCTATTTTTAATATAATAAGATATAATGTGAAACTCTCCCATTTTATCATATTTCATTTCATTCTATTATAAATCATCCTCTCAAACGATAGAATAATATTACATTTCATTATATTCTATTAATAATCACCCAACCAAATGCATCCTTAGGGTCTATTTGATTGAGAGTTTTATAATAAAATGGAATGGAACGTAACACAATTCCATCGTTTGGAATAAGGTTTTATATAGAATGGAATGAAATGAGATAGAAGCGGAGGGCTTTATATTATGTTCCATTCCATCATAAACAATGAAAATGAGAAATCTTCGATCCGGGAGGTTTAGAATAGAACGTAAATTAATAAATATATACTACCTAATATACCTTCAATAATTTTTCACAATACCAATTATTTCTTACCCTACTCTAATAACAACCAATACAACACAATAATATTTTTATATAATTAACAATAAATTGTATATAATTAATAATGAAATTATTAAAATTTTTATTAATAAAAAATAGAATATATATATATATATAACTTATTTTTTTAATTGTTTGTTATAATGCCGTAAAATGTCTTTAGTAAGTCACAAATATATTTTTATATAAATAAAAATATAAATAAATTATTTTTAAATATAAATCAAATAAAATAGAATCACATTTAATATAATAAATTTTATTAAATAATTAATAATTATATTTTTATATAATAACTAATAAATTGTATATAATTAATAATAAAATAATAAAATTTTTATAAATGAAAATATAAAATATACAAAAAAATTATTGTTCAAGTCACAACCGTGACTTTAATTATTTGTCACGGTTGTGAACAAGTCACAACTTTGATATGTTGTTTTTCGTAAGTCACAGGTTTTTGTTGTTTTAAAACTATAACATTCGAGTGTTTTTGCATTTTCGGTTCTAGATTGTGTGGGAATGTTATATAAGAGTATAATAGTCATTCATTATACATTATATTTTATTTTATTTCATCCATTTTTCAAGCAACATTTTATTACATTACATTACGAACCCTTCCATCCCTCTTAAATATCTTTTCATTACATTACATTTCATTTCATCATAAATTATTACATTTTATTCCATTTTATTCTATTTCATTTTATTAATTAACATCCAACTAAATAGATTCTTAGAAAGTGCTTGGTTTACTTGAGGAAATAATAATAAAATTTATAATAAATATAGTAAAAAATGGAAGTCATATTTGTTTTCTTACTTTATTAAAGTACGCAGGATTGTTTCAAAAGGGAATATGGAAATACTTTCCATCCAATAATAATATATTACTAATTATCTTTTTTCATTTCTTATTCATTCATTTATTCTCGTACCAACTAACTAAGTGCTTCTTTAATCTTTATTTGGCAATAGATAAAAACAGGAAAATAAGAATAGGAAGAAAAAAATAAAAAGATAAAATATTACTTACACGTATTTAATATGTGAGCATTAATATTAATTAAATGAATAATTATAATAATATTTATTATCAAATATTAAGAGTTATATTAAAAATTTCTTATGTATATTTCATTATTAAATGACTTATTTGTAAATAATTAATTAGAATATTTTATATTTTATAAGTATTTAATTTAAATTATTTTCAATAATAACTTTTAAATAATTAGAATATTTTGATAATAAAATTTAAAGAACTACAAAAACTTATTTTATTTTATATTAATGATATAAAATAAGATAGTTATAAAAAATTAAATATAAAAGACTATAATATATAATTTTATAATAATATTCCAATAATATTTCAATAAGTACTTATCTAATTCTAACTTATACTAACACTTTATTATAAAATAAAAATTCATGATTTTTAATTTATCTAAATCTTTTCATTCTCTATTTTATTCATTACTAATAATCAAATGCACTGTCATTCCGACGTGTTTTAAGATAAGATGCAAATACTTTTCTTCTTATCTTAATATGAATATGTTCTTAGTTTCTAAACTTGACAACGTATGGTCTGTTTTCAACGTGGAAATTTGTATTTTTGTCTAAATGTCAAACATTTCCAACGTCGAAACTGTCAAAACATTTCTGTCTTCTTAATTGGAAATGTCTTGGGATTCAACAATATCACGATTGTCAATTTTCTTTGGGCGTCCTGTCCGATTATTATTCATTTTATGGCTTGTAAAACTATAACTCAATGAAATAGGACTGAAAATAAAACTTAAATTTTGTTAAATTATAACTAATGAATAAAAAACTCAACCAATTCAGCTAATTTATCTGTAAAAATTTTGAATTATTTAATTTTTCAATTCAATTTTTAACTTTTCAGCTAAATTTATTTGAACAACTTTTATTGTTAAAAACGGATCAATTTATTAATTAATCAACCAATTTTCTTAAATTAATAAGTTCTTATAAATCAAATAAATCAATTAATTTTCACTTAACAATTTTGACAATTTTTTTTGATCATATTTCAAATTCTTTAATTTTCTTTAATATTTAATTCATCTTATGATGATCTAATTCTAGTTAAAATTTAAATATCTCGTTTTATCGATTTAATTCTCATACTTACTTTTAAAACATTGATTATAATCAAATAAAGTAGTAACTTGATAAGAGGGAATTCGGTAGAGAGGAGGAAGAGGAGAGAAGGAAAGACTAAGAGAGGTTTTGAAGTTTTTTAATGCGTGTCCTTTATTAAGAACGTTTAAGGCTATTAAATAGCCTTACAAAAACATAACAACTATATTGAAAATAGGAAACAATAACCTACTAAAAATAGGAAACAATAACCTATTACTAGTCTACCACTAATTTCCTACCTTTAGTGGCCTTATTAAATGAAAAGACAATTAACTAACTATTAAGAAGTTGTGCCAACGTGGGACACGTAACAATCCTCCCCCTTTAAGAATCCTTGTCCGCAAGAATGAAATATGGGTATGACTTGCGTAATCGCCACTTATTTTCCCAAGTAGCATCTTGAATTGAAGACCCCTTCCATTTAATTAAGACTTCAGACTTCGGACGATATTTGCCTTTGTATATGACTTGACAATCAAGCATGGCTTTAGGTTGTGGAAAGATTATAGAATCATCCGTAACTAGGGGAAGGGCAGTAGTAATTGGAGGGTCGTGCAATCCCAAATGCTTCCGTAAGAGGCTAACATGAAATACGTCATGAATTTGAGAACCAGGGGGTAAAGCTAATTTATATGCCATTGGTCCTACCTGTTGAATAATCTGATAAGGACCAAAATAATATGGAGTAAGCTTCATCGATGCACGAAATGCTACAAAATTCTGCCGATACGGTTGGAGCTTAAGATAAACATAGTCTCCTATTGCAAAAGACACATCTCGTAGTTTTTGATCAACTTGATACTTCATTCTATTATGAGCTCGTGATAGATTATGACGTAACTCACGTAAAATGGAATCACGATCTTGTAAGTACTCATCAACTGCTTGGACAAGACAAGTGCCTGGAACATAAGTCAGCAAACTCGGTGGTGGAATACCATATGCCGCCTCAAAAGGAGTCATTTTTGTGGTGGAATGGATCGATGTATTATACCTAAACTCTGCCCAAGGAATCCATTTGAACCACTTTCGTGGCTGGTCACCTGCAAAACATCTTAGGCCCTGTTTGGTTGGATGTTAATTAATGGAATGGAACGGAACGGAACGGTTTATAATGGAATGGAATGTAATATAATGAAAAGTTGTTTGGAAGGGATGGAACGGTTCATAATATAATGTAGTGAAATGTTGTTTGGAAGATGCATGGAATAGAATGAAATGTATAATAAATGACTATTATACCCCTTAAATTAAATGACTATTATAAATGATGGCGATTCTTCTTCTCCTTCCGAGCCTCTGCAAAATTTTCTTCTTCTTTCTTTTCTTTTTAATCAAGTTCTCTAACTCATCTCAACCACATTTTCGACTTCCATGTAACCTAACACATTCCAAAACAGATCAAAAACAAGGAATTAACACTAAATCACTACAAGAAATACATGCAGAAACTGGAATTTGCCTGTATGAGAATTTGATTTTTGATGTTTAAGTTTAAACCTTGGATTTTTTATTTGATTTGTGTTAATAAGCTGAAATTAAGCTAGAAGAATTGGATTAAGTGTTTTATGTGTTAATTGAAGAAGATAGAAGTAAGAAAAATCTGGAAAAAATTACAGTAGAGAGACGAAGTATATGTGAAGTTTCGGATTTTTGATGCTTGAAGAGTAAATTTGAATTTGACTTGTTTAGAGATTGTATTGGATATAGAAATGCAAAATAGATGATTTAGGAGTGAGTAAATCTAGAAATAATGAAAGAAAGAAGGAGAGAAGAAGAAGAGATGTTCGCGACTTTTATCAGGAGCAAAACAACGTCATTTTGCTCCTAAACCAGAGTCGTGATCTTCATCAGCGAAGTCATGATCGTGCTTTAGCACGATCGCGATTTGCGGCTTTATCATAAGCAAAACAACGTCGTCTTGCTGATTTAATACGTTCTGCTTCAGGAGCGACGTCATTTTGGTCCTGAACCAACACGATTGCGATTTGTGATGCACGATCGTGATTTGCGACTTTATCAAAAGCAAAACGACGCCATTACTTAATACGTTTTGCTTCAAGAGCACAATGTCGTCGTTTGGTTTATAATTAATTCCTTCTTTCTCCTCTAAAAACGTGATCATGCATGAGCACGACCGCGATTCTTCTTCCTCTTCCGACACTCTGCAACTTCTTCTTCTTTCCTTTCTTTTAAACCAACTTCTCTAACTCATATTAACACCATTTTCGACTTCCACTAAACTCAAATCATTCAAAAACAAATCCAAAATCCATTACTTCTCATCGACACCAAAACCAGAAAAATCATTCTCTCCTCTTCTTCATATTTGCATTTTCTCCACTACTGCATTTTTTCTTTCATTTTTTTTGCATATTGATTTTTTGCATTCTGCTTGTTTTCTTCCTCTAACTTTCATTTTCGACTCTTATTTCAACTCAACACATTATTAAACAAATTCAAAACCATAATTAACACCAAATATCCAAAAACATCATATATTCACTCTTACTATTGCAGACTTTGTTGAAACAAGTAAGTGATTTTTAATTATGTTTTACTGTGTAAATGAATATATGCATGTGAGGTTTAGAGTTTAGTTTCGGTGATGATAAAGTGAATGAGTAGAAAAAATGGAAAAAAATGCATCAGTTGAAAGTTGAAAGAGAAAACAAAAAGCAGAAACTGGAATTTGCAAGTATAAGAATCGGATTTTGATGTTTAAATGTAAACCTTGGATGTTTGATTTGTTTTGTGTTGTTGAGCTAAAATGAAGCTAGAAGAATGAGTTTAAGTGTCATTTGTGTTACGTGAAGAAGATTGAAGAGAAGAAAAAAATTTAGATAATTACAGTAGAGAGAGAGGCAGTGAAGTTTTGGATTTGTTATGGTTGAAGGATAAACTTGAATTTGATTTGTTTAGAAATTGTATTGGAGTTAGAAATGTAGTATAGATGATTTAGAAGTGAGTAATTTGGAAAAGAATGAAAAAAAGGAAGGAGAAGAAGAAAATATACAGTGAAGAAGAGAAGGAAGCGCGATTTGTGTATAGTATAATAAATGAGTTTGGGTAGGGTTAGAAGAAATAATTGGTAAGATGGCGGTAATCCTTCGATAAAGTCCATTGACACATCTGTCCACATATGAGCAGGGATTGGCAATGGTTGAAGTAACCCAGCTGGTTTCATACAATCAACTTTGTACCATTGACAGATAGCGCATTGTTGTAAAAACTTCTTGACTGCTTGACGCATGTTAGGCCACAAGAAGCTACCCTTGATAAGAGATAGTGTCACCCAAAATGTCCTCCGATGGGCGGTGAGTGATAGTCTTCAATTATTTGTTGAATTAAGGTTGAAGTAGGACTCAAGTACACTTGTCATCTTTGAACCATACTCCATCTCACTGTACTAATGGATTGAGAAATTGTGTTTGAGAGAGATTCTGATAAAAAGAATCTTGCTTCACCTCTTCCTAACACACCGGCCACCAATCTACAAGAAGTATGGAAATAGATAGAAATTGAAATTCAACCACACTAGATAAGGAATCGACCGCTTGGTTTTCAGAGCCTCTCTTATACTCTATTTTATAATCATATTCAAGGATCTTAAAAAGCCATCAAGCTTGTGTTGGAGTAGAAATCTATTGCTCGAGCAAATACTTAAGACTCCTCCGGTCGATACGGATGATAAATGATTTACTGAGCGAATAAGGTCGCCATTTTTAGATAGCTTTAACAATGACCAACATCTCCTTCTTGTAAGTAGACATCAATAAAGCTGATCCTTTCAGAGCTTCATTGAAATAAGCTACCGGTCTATCCTTTTGAGCAAGGACTACTCCAATTCCAATCTCGCTTGCATCACATTCGATCACAAATTGCTAAGAGAAATTCGAGAGGCATAGGACTGGTGAAGATGAGAGTGCTTCTTTTAATTGTTTAAAGGCTAGTTCAGCTGATTCATTCCATTTAGATCCCTCATTAGGTAGGAGTCGTGTCAATGGGGCAGTTATGTTGGATCGCGTACGGTTCGAGTATTCATAATACACTGCGAAAAAGACCATAAAACAGCATGAAGTATAATCGAAAATACCAAGGATATACGAAAACGCCTCTTTGCCGTGGATAGGTTTCTTCTTTTTCAGATTCCAAGACACTGCAAAAGGGAATGCCCTCTACCGGTATCCACACGAGTATGCACGATCCGGGCTGCGACTGTGGTGTGCTAGCACGTCCTGAAACTTTTTCCGAACACCGCACGATTATCCTCTCGAATGGTGGCTAGGGTTTTGTACGACAATGGTGTCTTCTACTAATGAGACCTAAGCTTCTTTATTTATAGAGAAAACCCAATCCCATTGAAGCCCAATAAGTTTCTGCCCATTATATCTCATATAATAAAAGCCCGACAACTTAATTCAATCTAGCC
>JAOTAX010000003.1:29712786-29725628 GCA_025629825.1 Erythroxylum guanchezii | reverse complement strand
TCGAAGAATCGCATTTGTGCTTCCGCTTTGATTTGATCCGATTTATTTTCGGTTGAATTCGATTTTGCTTATGATTAATAATCCGATTCTTTCCGATTTCGTTTTCTGTTTTTGTCGGTTTTTCGGTTGGGATCCGGTCTCTCCGGATCGGGTCCCAACAAGTACTGAATGATTTCTTATGCACATCTAGTGGCCAAATTGTTATTTGATGGTATTCTGAGTTAAGATCAGGCTTGGTGAAAATTATAGCTCCATATAGTTGATTCAAGAGGTTATCGACATTTAGAATGAGAAACTAATCACACACTATGGCTTTGTTGAGTGTTCCATAATCCACACAAAACTGCCAACTCCCGTCTTTTCTCTCACTAGCAACAATAGGTTGGAAAAGGTACTTTTGCTGGGTCTAATAATCCCAATTAGAGCATCTCTACCACCAACTTTTCAATCTTGTTTTTCCAAATATGTCGGTACTTATAAAGCCTCATATTAACTAGTTATGTCCTTTCTTTAGCGCTATTGTATAATCATAGCCACAACTTGGTAGCAACTTAGTAGGGATCCTAAACACATCTTTGAATTTTGATATCAATTGTCATAACTCAATTATCTCAACTTGTCTCTCCACCAATTTGGTTGCTACAATATGACACAACTCCACCAACATTCCCTCCTCCTATTGGATTGTTTTTACCATAATTTTCATCGAAACTATAGCCTTGCTCAAACTTGGATCCCCTTGCAAGACCATTTATTTCCCCCTAATATCATATGTTATAGTTAACCTTTTCCAATCATTTTGTATGAATCCCAAAGAGGATAGCCATTTAAGTCCGAGAATCAAATTATAGCTGCTTAATGCATCTTAAGTACCACCCCTTTACAAACCCCCTTCCCTTTTGAACATTTTCCTAAACCCACAACCACCTCATAGTTGGGTATTTTAAATAATAAAAATATGAAGTTGTGGTTGGACTGCACAATCAATTAGCATCATTACCTCTATATGCCTTCCACTTTGCCTCGAAGTTCCATGGTTTGGGGTTTCATCAAACCCATCACTGAATTACGTAATAGCTCCACTCCCTCAATCCTTACTTCACTCTCTAACATCTCTTTGAAGATCTCACTCTCCAATTTCATTCCATCTCCTTCATTGACCAACAACACATAAAGTTCTTTTTTTTAACAGTAATAACTGAAATGTCATTTCTCATTACAACAGTAGCTCAATTCTTTTTCTCACCTAGGTTAAGCTTCTGAAGCAGAGAGGCGTTTGAATTGTGTAGTATCAACAACATTAGGGTTGAGATTTGGGTTGGATATGGGGTTTGTAAGCTACTTGGTAGATGGGTTTTGAGTTTTGAGAGTGAGCATTGGACTTGGATAATTTTGGTTTGGAGGGGTGTTATTGGGTGTAAGTTGACTAAGGGTTTTAAAGGGTGTCCATCGGATGTTGTCATTGTCAACTTTGGCTGGTGGCCACTGGGCGCTTCACAGTCGCCTCGGCTTACGCGCTTCTCGAAGGGCACTCTGCGGACGATCATAATCGCCTCTGGGACCTAATCTGGAAATGGGCTGGCCCCAAACGGATTCGGGCCTTCCGCTGGTTGTTGGCCAAAGGAGCTTTGCTGACCAATAAACAACTTGTGCTTCGTCATATTGCCGCGGATGCCGGGTGCAACTACTGTGGCCAAGAAGAGTCTACCCTTCACGTCCTCCGTGATTGTCCTCATGCCCAAGCCATCTGGACACGCTTTCCCCAGGCCACCAGAGACCCGGATTTCTTCCTTCAGGGGGATTGGGACTGGCTCCTCTCCAACCTCACGCAGCACCAGCCCGTGTTTTAGTTCCCCTAGTCGTCCATATTTGGCGTCAGCTGCTGGTTCCTATGGTACTGGCGGAATCAAAGTGTTTTTAAACCTTCCACCGCATGGCCGGACGCGGGCGATAGAGTTATCTTGGAATACTTAGCTTGGATGGAAAGGGCTCACGTAGTGGAAAGTTGTGTTTATTCCACTCTAGGCTTACCTTTGGGCAGCCTCGTGGGGTGGAGCAAGCCGCCGATGGGATGGGTGAAACTAAACACTGACGGGGCCGTCAAACACGGTGACCAACTCTGCGCTGCTGGGGGCCTTCTTCGGGATTGCCAGGGCCGGTGGTGTGGGGGTTTTACCCAGCTTCTCCCGCGAGGGTCACCTCTCTCTACCGAACTATGGGGAGTCCATTCAGGCCTTCACCTTACCTGGGACCTGGGCTACCGTCAAGTTATTGTTGAAGGGGACTCCCTTGAAGTTATTAATATTCTTTCCTCTTCCGATCCTGTGTTAACTGTTGATTCCTTGTTGGTGACAGGTACCCGACGTCTACTCCATCGAGCTTGGGAGGTCCAGATCCACCACGTCCATCGGGAGGGGAATCAATGCGCGGATCAACTCGCATCCCTCGCCACCCTCGCCGCTCCAGGGTTCCAAAAAGAAAATGGTTTCTCTCTTTTTTCAATCCTTAACCATACTTGGGCTTCTACCTCAACAAATTCCCGCAATCTCCTACTTCTCCTCCTTCGTCAACCGATTAATGGCAAAATACTACTTCGCCCTGAAGATCCACGCATCAGGGCCTTCCCCATCAAAAAGGGCAACTGCAACTTCTGAGGATGCTTAACTCGGTCCATCACCTCTTCTAAAACTAGAGGATTTCAGCGATTGTATTCGTCGTTGGGGTCACTTTGGATCTGGCACAATTGGATTATACTTGATTGGCTCCCAAAGAGTGACTCTTCATGAGCATGCGAAAGCTTTCTTCCATCCTCTGTAATTACCTTGCCATGTCAACTTTATAGAATCAAACAATATATTCCTAGTACAAACCACAACACACTTTAAACAAGACCACACAAAATAGAAGTAATTGTTAAAATCAGTCGAAGTCCACTTCTTCATCCTGATTGAATCTCCTAGACATGCTCCTATTCCTCCTCCCATAAACATATTTAACTAGAAGCTTATCAAATTTCTCGCGGACAAGGTTATCAAAGAGGGAGGTAGTAATATTACGAAAGAAAGATGAGGAGACAGTGTGTAAATTAGTGCTGAGAAATGACTTCGCTTAGTGAGCTGATGAAGACAAGGAATGCGGAAGAGACGTGGTCGAAAAGGTCAGAAAAGTTGAAGAAAGGGCGCACCTGTCATGATTATAAGGTGGAGCCACAACGACATGATGATAATACAATGATTGAGCTGGAATTCCCATATTGGAACTGCTAAAATAGTTGTAGAGAAATCCTTGTAATGTAATTAACCAAAGATTACATTATGAAAGAGAGAGTTGTTTGTAATGTTGCAAGAACTATAAGATTACATTGTTCCTTCTCTCAATTACAAAGGCTTAAAGACCAATAAAGAACAAGGGTACAGGTAGCAAGGACATGGAAGTTCTAGTTTCTGAACTACAAATTACAACCAGTAAAAACTGGAACATAAGAAGATTGAAAAACAAAGACAATGAACAATTTAACGAAAAAGGGCTCTTAAGTCTTAACCATCAGAAGATAAGATTTTCTTGTGCTTTCCATGCTTTTGCTTGTCCTTTACCTTCTCAAGCTTGCCACTGCTGTTATTCTGATTGCTAACAGACCCCTCTTGAGCACTACACATCTGGGACTTCATTTTAAATCCCAACTTCTTTGAAACATTTCCCCAAGTGCTATAACTTTTGGTACGGCCGCCCAACTTTTCAATCTCCTGCCTCATGCTGGAGCACTCCTTCTCAAGCTCAGACACCCGCATCCTCATGTTATCCATTCCCACCTTCAGAACCTGATTCTCTCTAACCGCTGTCGTCCATCCTCCTTCTGTAGACCCAGCAAAGCCACTTCTCAATTGTCTTGACCCGTCAAGATTGTCAGACACCAGAAAGCAACCTGCAATGGAAGTCCGAAGCTGAAGCTGCTCAAAGAAGAGAACCTGGACTATTATTCTTAGGGGCAGCCTCTCATTTTGTGCAGCATGGGTGCAGGCTTCTAAGGAGAGCTTCTGGCAGTCCATCAACCTGCATAGCTGTTCTCTGTCGGACTCTGCCAGCCATGGGTGTGACTGCATTAAAAGAGACATTTTACAATCAATGCTTGAATTGGTGATGAATACGACCTCATTTCTTGTCTCCCTCTTGTTTCATTCGTCTAGATGTTTGTCCTATGATTAGATAATATTATTCATATATAGATATTGTCTAGGACTTATTAGTTCCCAACTTAAATGAAAGAATTAACCAATTCCAAAGTTGCAACAGGCATGACTTACCTGTTGTTAGATATCTAAAAAGAGAGAGAGAGAGAGAGACTGTTGATACCTTCAAATAAATGTCTATTGCGCGGTAAAGACCATCATCCAAGGGCCTAGCATATTCAGGAACGGTAGCAGCAAGATCCTGGAATTTAGGGAGCTTCAAATTGACATCAGGGGCAACCTCTGCCAGGTAGCCATCAATCAGCTTGGCAACTATAGTGATGGGTGTCAATGAAGGTGATCCAATCAACTGGCCATCATCAGCTGAGCATGGAGACGCCCCACCAGTAACCTGATCCATGGCAAGGAAATGTTCAAGAATCCGCTGCACACAATCAACATTATATAGTGTTTCCATAGAATAAGAGAAACTGGGCATCAAAAGATCTTCTAATGTTGCTTGATCAAGCTGCATCCCAATTCTTTTCTCTAGGTTGTATATACAGGAGGGGTTGGCTTTTAAGATCATGGCTGTCCTAAGTAAACCAAACAGGAATTTTGTAGAGACTAGACCCTTCTGCATTGGAAGTAGCTGATCAACCTCCTCCAGTAAAACTTTCTGGTCTTCTTCTGAGGGAGGAGCCACCAAAGCCACTGGCATCAAACGGGAGCTAGACTCATTCACTGCTTGACGCCGATTCAGCCCTGGCAGGTACCTTTTAGCGTAGAAGGATAGGGATCCAGCAATAATCTCTTGTCTGATGCCACGCGATTCCATGACAGAAATCAATCTCTTATAGAGAGGTAAGCTCAAAGTTGTTACATCTTCATACCACCAATCTGAGCTTGAAGCTTTTGGTCTAGCCCCTGTGCTTATCCCATTCCACAAGACACTACCACCTGGGCTCTGCATTGGACCATGCTCCATTATAGGCCATCCAAATAGATTTGGATCAGTACATGCTTTTGTTGCAAGAGATTCAATGCACTTCTTTGTAATATGAAGTTCTTCGGCATACTGTAGAATATCGTCACATGTTTGCAGTGCCTTCAAAGCATCTTTCCAATTACGAAGGACCACTTGATTTAAAAAGTTCTCTGTCTGTGTAATTAGATTGTCTTCTCCATATTCCTCAGTCATTTCAAGAGTCTCAGCAGCACAACGAAGATACACGGCGTTTGCAGCAGTGAGTTCTAGTTTAACACCGTAGCAAAACTTGGCCACAAGTTCAAATGTTTTAGCTCCACCAGGAATGTCGAGCATACTTATGACACATTTTTCATTGCCTTCTTGTGATGCTTCTGCAATCAGCCTTTCCATTACCCCGCTTCTTGAGAGTAAAGGGAACTGCAATAGATTATACACTTGTGGTGAGAACTTTTTGATGATATTCTTATTTTTACTTCTATATTGTGTTTTTGAAACAGCCAAGATAATGCAGAGTTCTTTACCAAAAAAACACATTACTCTCATTTCATGCCAAACTTTGAAGTAATAGCTGAAGTCAACACTTCATATGCTACATTCATATTTACGTGGATGGATCGTTTTGCATGGGTCCTGCTCTTGTTGGATAAGGATGTGAGATGTAGCTACAGGTTGGGAAAGCAACAAATGTGAATGCTTGTAAATCTCCCATCTACTTTGAGACTAACATCTACATGCGCAGAATCTAGGCTTATAACCAATGGGTAATACTCCATGCCCATCGTCACAATCTTTATAATTCATATTATAAGTGAAGAAATACATCTTTTCTGTAACTGAAGTGCAATATTTACAAAATATTAACTAACTCACTGTAAGAGTTGACAAATGGAGAAAGATGCAATAATAAATTGTTACGAGAAGAGTTACCTTGTGAAGATGGAAGGACATTTCCCCAACTTCAACAACAATGTCACTAGGAAGCCCATTCGTGCAGAACCTACATTAGTTGCATGTAAATGAAACTTGGATTAGGATAAGACAGAATTATCCACATGCAACGTGAAGCAGTAGCACTAGTATTCTACAAAAGGATTTTCCACAACCCCCTCTTTTACAGGATATCATGGTCACTTAAAGCAGCAACCTAAATGGTGTTAGAGAAGTAGATCCATTTTAGGGACATCATCTCGTAAGCTCAAATGTCAGAACAGAATCTATCATCTTCAGTCAGCCCAAATGCATCCTACAAAATATAACTAAAAGACACAATGATCACAGTTTGAGAATCGACAAACTGGAATGTGTCCACCCCTGTGATCAAGTTAATTAGAATTTAGGCTAGTAGCATCTAAATGCTCTTCTCGTTCCTGCTTTCAGCCCGACGTTTAATATCAACATTACATGTATAACTTAATGTACATCCCGATAAGGGAACCTGTAATATAAGACCATATTGCCATTTCTACGATGTTGGCTTGATATAAAACATCAAGTGAACTGTTTATTACCGTTAACAAAATTTTCAAAATTGGAACTGATAAAGAGACTCCGGAACTGATTATTAAGTGGAAAGTAATGCTATTTCAACATCCAACAGCAGACTCAAGACCATTCACATCACTTCACTCTGTGTGTTAAGTAGTTATGATCATTAGTGGAAACGAAGTCAATATAAGCATCTTTTTGCCGGTTGTTAAACTATATATCCCTGACTCCATCGTGATTAACTTGTTATTTCAATAAATTTGCATATTTTGACTGGTTGAATCTGCAAAGCAGATTAAAAAGTACATTTTAATTCAAAATCTGGACAGTTGTCCTCACCACACTTTTTATTTGGGCAAGTGATCGGTTAATAAACAAAACAACGAATGCCTACTGAACACAGCAAAGCCGTAGAATAAGGGTAAGTACGGCTTTGCTGTCAAAACAAAATGTGGTCCTATGTTCAGATTCCCATTGTAGTACGAAAGATTTTGGAACATAAAACATAAATCAAAAGACTTCATATTGCCTCTGTTTTTCAAATGAGAGACTACGTTTTGGAGTTGAAGGAACTCTCAAATTGTGGGAAATGTAGACATCAACTTCGAAAAGAAAGCAACGAAACGAATAAGAAACGCAAAGTCGACTTGGTAAAATAATATGAAGGGGAAAAAGAAGACATTTAGAGAACAACAACTAAAAGAGATAAGTATTGCATACCAGGCCTGCCCTTGCTTCTGAAATGCATCAGTTTTGGATCCCAGCTTCATACAAGCCATTCCCAGAACCAAAGTAAACGAGACGAACTCCCAACTTAAAACTTATTATATCACACTAAGGCTAGGAGAAATTACGGTCAGTTAAGAGCAGCCAAAAACGGAATTATAGCAAATCTTAATCACCAGGCTTAAGAAGAATCAAAATGCACCTCCTTGTCTAATTTTCCTGCTTGAACTAAGCAGGAAACTCCAAAGGCACTGAATCTTTCGCCGATTATTGGAAACCCATCAAACAACACCCTACAACCACTCCAATAAGGGCTAACCCACTCCAGAAGACACACCCAAGTCCTTGCTTCGAACCACAAAATTCCCTTAACAAGATACCAATTAAAAAAGACACCAATTTTAGGTCAACCCTACAATTTTCTATAGCAACATAAAAAAGAAATTTACTGTATTTTCCAGGCTTAAACCTCCAATAAGATTCCCAAAAAAATGAAATCTTTGAGAGAAACAGTAGGTAAGAACCAGAACCACTAATACCCATTAAAGAAAAGCAATCACGGAGTCATTGTATCTACTTCTATAATCTATATGACCATAAGAAATCACGTCTCTGAAGCCAAGATACACAGTGCCAACAAAGCTTTGAAAATCACAACAAGGGAAGGGTATTAATGACAGCGCAAGAAACAGAAACTGCCATCTTCTCATATCTCTCCTTTAACACGCACACATGCATACATGTGGGACCATTTGGCTTGAAACACACTCATTACAAGGGTAGAACTTGGTCTAAGGGAATCTTGAGAACAATAAACCCTGTTATTTAAACAGAATGTGGATGTTAAGAAACAGTACTTTGCTAGCGAATAAGATGATGAGTATACAAAGTTTTTGTTTTTGTTTTTGTATTTACTAAGGTATTTGGTTGAAGTTTAAATGAGTGAGAACTGATCTTTTGAGTTACAGCTTTCTGCTTTGTCCAGCTTGCCATGTGCTTTCGTGCATGCGTTACTCCCCTCCCTGTCACACAATTATTAGATTAGAAACGTTATTTTTGCATACATCAATTTGACAATGAAGACTAAAAACATAAAAGTCTACTGAATAGCAGAAAAACGAAGATAACTGGGATTTACAAGAACATTAATAAAGGATAATGAGACAAGGCTGGAAGCCAGGAGCTTGTCCACTAACGTCTCTCTTTCTTTTTCTTTTGCTTTTCAGTATCATAAGGTACTTGACAAACTTAACGTCGTAGTTCAAAGGATTGGCCCGCTAATATTATCTAATTTACTAAGAGGTGCCGGTTTGGTCCCCTATTATTTTGGGGTGGAATTCTTTGCAATCCTTTTGAAAAGGCAATTATTAGATGGGTAAATCAGGATGTTGGTGTCTCATAAAGGTTCCAACTTGCATATGCAATGCTGTTTTTCTTCCTCGTTTTTGGAACAAAATAACTGCATTTATAATATTTAATAACCTTTTTGCTATGACTTGTTGATTGCTTTCTATGGGAAGTGTATGGTAAGAAGCAGTAAAGATCAAGGACACAGTTAAGAACTTGAATAGTGCCTACAGATCAGGAACAAATTATGGGTTTTAATCAGGGTAAATGTTGTAAGAACCGAGAAGGAATATTAAAATGGCAAGAGTCGAAGAGAAGGATTATTTTAGGTTTGACTTAAAATCGACCAGTTTTAAAGCAGCTGATTCTGGGGATTTAGCGGAGCATAACATGTTACAATTTTGGGTTAAATTGAGTTGGACAGACCCTTTTAGTCCGATTCTAACAACCAAGGGGTCGAGGTTGTTTTTCAGAAGCAAATCTCAAATAGCAAATCCATCTATGTGAACTCAAACATATTCAACGAGTGTGCTCAGATTTCAAAGATGTGGAGTTGTAGGAATCCATTAATATGGAAAGCATTGAAAAGTTGAAACCCCAAAAGGGTTTTGCCATTAATAAGATGATTATTCTTAACAACTTGGTGAATAGGGATTTTTTAAATTTTGTTTTGCTCCTGGGTTCATTATAAATGCAGAAACCATCAAACAGCTAATGGTTCCATCTATGCAAAGAAAGAAGCTGAGGAATGTTTTTGAATTTGACATCTACCAAACCCTCCAGACTAAAGATGTGGACGAAAAACGTGGCAAGTCCAAAACCAGAAGTGAATTATCGTCATTTTTCATACGGGTAGCTGTCAATTTCTGGCTGATGCATGCCCGATAAGACGTGAACTTGTTCTCTTGCGCATGCAGGCAATGAGGAAAGAATATATCAACAAGAATCTTTTCAAATCCAGAAGTCTCAAACTGTGCCGCTTGTGGAGTTTAATACCCTGTCGTAGTTGGGACTCATGTGACCTTCTACTCCTAATAAAGAAGCACCAAGTTGTTTAATCTTTAGAGATAAGTTACTGGGGAATGATCACCAAAGGTTATTTCCAATTTACGGGGTATTTCTAAATCAACACAGCTTGGCCTGCCAATTCTGAGCACACCAGCATTGCACTTTTCACTTTGAAAGATGAGCCAAACTCCTGCTAGACAAAACGCAATGAAACAGTGTCTGTCAGTGATAACAAAATGATATCTGAAATGAAACAAATAAAAACATGCAAGTGCTGTGGCCTGGCTTCGGACCCAAGGATCAGAAAGAACGAACGAAAAAGAAATAACAGAAGCGTGAGAGAGATCCCAAACCTTTGCTTGCCTTCGAGGGAACGATTTTCGACTCCCTATAAACGACCTTGGAAGAAGGGCCGTCACCTTTTCCTTTTTATAAATTACATGCATGAGTCATTAATTGCATTTTTTTATATATAAAACTAATCCAGTTTTCTCTTTATCGATTCCCAATTCATCACTTCAGAATTTTTACTAAAACAAGTTTGGGGAGACATTGGTGTAGTTTATAAGCAAAATATATCCTTGATGGAAGGTCTAGCTTTGTATGATAACCGTTATCTTTCATTACCAAGAGTAAACGTGACTTGGAAAATTCACAAACCAACTTACTAGTTGCACAAAACTTCTTACTTTGCGGAAGTCTACGCCGGATCATAATATACATGTCTTTTCTTTTGTATTTTTATTTTTGTAAAGAGCCTGTATTTATTACTTAAACCTGTTTTAAGTTAAGATATATGTTAGATATCTTATTATTTAATTTTAGACATTATTTGATAATTGAATCTAAGTTGAGGCGTTGTCGTTTTTTTCCTGAGAAAAATTGATAAGCTTTATGTAGCTTGGTAGCTGTAATTTTTTTGAAGTAATCTTGAATCATTTTGTAGCTGATTTTGTGGGATATGATTCTGATTTGGTGCTGCAAATTTTTGTCAACGTTTCACAACCTTATTGTCAGTTTTTATCATGGATTATATTTTTTTTCTGCAGCTGCACATTCTTTTATGTTTTTGAATAATCATTAAGGGGTGTGTTGTGTTGTTGATTGCATTGATTTTGGTAGCTGCAATTCTCCATCTTTGCACAACAACAGAGGGTTGTGTGATTATGGATTACATGATTTTTTTAACAACTAGGTATTCTTCAATTTTTCACCAATAATTAAGGGTTGTCTTACATAACTTGTGAGCTAATTTCTTTTATAGTTTTTGGAGCATCATTTTGGTGTGGCTATTGATTGTCGATGGAGTGTTGATTGTGTGACTGTCTTTTGTGATTTGTACCTATTGATTGTCGATGGAGTGTTGATTGTGTGATTGTCTTTTGTGATTTGTGGTGTACGAAAATTCCATATGCTTTCGTGATTTTAGTAGCTGATATTCTTGATCGTTTAGGGAATTTTTGTTGGGTTGATTGGGAGTTGATCTGGTGTGTTTCTGGTGGTCGTCGATAGTGGTGGTGTTGTGCATAAAATTCTAGCAGCTGTCGTGAATTTTGCAGCTTCGTTGTTTGCAATGTTTTGGTAAAGAAATGTTTATTTTATTGGTGATTTTTTTAGATTGGGGAGATGTGTATTCTATCTATTGTGAGAGAATTTTTAGGTTGCCAAACGGTAGTAGTTTTTGTGTGAAAAACTTCCAGCAGTCTTGGTATTTTTGTAGCTTCATAGTTTGTAACATTTTCAGTAGAAAGACGTTTGTTTTATTGGTGACTTTTCAACTGTTGTGCGTGAGATATTCTAGTGATGATATTGGAGATTCACGGCATATTCTTTTGATGGACAACTTCTCATTTTTTCATTGATGAAGTTACACTGTTAGGAAAGTTGTTTTCTTTCTCAAGTATCTTTGTTTATGTTCGTTGTTATTTCAATCACTTGAGTTATTTTATTTTCATCATTTATTATCAAATACTGTTGAGAAAATCTTTTGTTGAGATTAGTACAAGGCAGTCATACCATTGAGTGTGATTTACTTTCACAGGTAGTGAGGACAAAGAATAGTGTCAAGGGCTTTGTAATGTCTTGAATAAAACTATTGTTGTATCACATGTGAAAGTAATTATGTTGGTTAAGAGCTCCTGCATTACCAAATCTCTAATGTTGATTTGTTTATTTTGCAATTGATTTTTCTATTTTCGTTGTGCTAAAAGATTTTATAGTTAAAAAATAGCAACTTTATTGATTATTCCAAAGCTCACCCTTTTAAGAAAAATCATAAATATTTTGTGAAATTCAGTAAACCATATGCGTACATTGGTAACTAAGTAAAACTATAACTAATTATTTTTTATGTAATTGGCTTATGAAAATTTTATTTTTTGAGCAACGTAATATTACTTTTACATGTACAAAAAAGAATCTTAATTCTACAATGTGCGTTGAAGAATTAATTAAGTTATAGTGGCCATTTCTTTTAATTCCTTTGCATTTCACATTGGTTTACTTTGTATCTTGAATAAGAGTAAGTGGATCATGACGTGACTGATTAAAGAAACCCGATTCTATTCGTGCTTTTACTACTTAGGCAGTAAATGGTATTTTATGTTAGGTTTTAGAAGTAATTGAAAATTTTAAAGAGAAAGAAAGAATCAGGCTCATTCACTAAACAGTTTGATGCTTTCTATAATAATCATAATAATAAAAGATTGTAAAACGTCCCTTAATTAGAATAGTAGAAAACCTTATAAATGACCTTGGCAAAACAAAAATTACCAACGAAACAAAAAACAAAATTTAGAAATATAATATGATATAGATATGATAAAAAGGGTCACACTATAAAATTAATGCAAAAATCCAAAGTTCAGAATTAGATTAAGAATTATTAAATAAAAATAATAATGATATCAAATAACAAAAAAAACTGACATTCTCTATAAAAATGATTCAGAAAATGAATCCTTATTATTAAAAGAAACTAAAAGTTCTAAAAATAGTGCTTGGTTTGAAGAAAATAAAGAAAAGGAAGAAATACATATTAATGTGGTTCTGCCGGATTCTGACAGAAAGGAACGTTGTCGTGTGGATCCATGAGTTGGCTGCTTTCCGTGGTTGTGATC
>JAOTAX010000003.1:29682662-29712686 GCA_025629825.1 Erythroxylum guanchezii | reverse complement strand
AAAAAAGTCCCTCAATTTTTTAAAATTTCCGGTACCGGCCGGTATTTGACCGGTATTTTGAATACCGGCCGGTACCGGCCGGTACCGACGAAATTGGCCGGTACCAACTGGTATTTGACCCCGGTACCGACTATACCCGTATCAATACCGGTTTTTGGCCGGAACGGAACGTACCGGCCGGTACGGTACGAAATTCATTACATTGGTACCGACAGAAAAACGGCATGAAACTATAGTATTGTGTACTGGTTGATACTGTAAAATACAAAATATCCAATGATTTAGATGCAAAAAAGAAATTAACCTAATTATAAATTGAAACGTAAGACATAGGCAGAAGTAGTCACACAGACGAAAAGCAATTCGGAGCTCATCTCATAGCTATCATAGTCCCCCGCAGTCGTCGCAGCCTCCCCGCAGTTGTCATAGCTTCCCCGTAGCCACCGTAGCCCCACTGGTATAGCCCACAACCCGCCCTTTCACGTTGCTAACCATCTCCTCTCCTCCACCTGCTGCCAATCATTACCCTATGGCCTTTTGTGTTGCGTTCTAAAATTCCAATGTTGAGAGCCAAGGTTACATTTTGCTATAGTGTGTATGTATATGTGTGTTTTGTGTGTGATTGATTGTGTTGTAGGCTTGTGAATTTGCTGACTTGTAGATGTGATTGTGGATGGCTTGTAACTTGTGAATTTGTGATTGTGAAACCCTAAAATGAAAGTTTAAATTTGTCTCACTCATAAAAATTATCACGGTGTTCACTTGAAAATTAGAATTGATTGTGTTTCTGACTTTTTGTGAAGATTGGAAACTAAAATTTTAAATTGCATTATAAATTTGAGTTTGAGGTTATTTATTTGTTGATTGAAATTTAGAATTGGATTATAAATTTGATGTTGTTCTTGTCTAAAATTTGAGATTGAGATATATTAAAATTTGAATGAAACATTAATATTTATTATAAATTGGGTTATATATTATAAATTAAATTTTGTAATCATCAAAATAGATTAGTTAATTTGTGGTTGAATTATATGATTAGTAGGCATACAAATTGAACTATAGATGTTGTGAGTGTATGTCTATGATTGAATTATTTAATCAACTAATCAATAATCATACAAAATAAGATATAGTTAAGAGTTTATGGTTGAATTATGTGATTACACAAATTGAATCATATATGCTTACACAAATTGAATCATAGATGCGAGTTTATAATTAAATTATGTAATAACACAAAATCAATTATAGTTGCGACTTGTAAGTTTATGATTGAATTATATAATCATACAAAATAGGTTATACTTGTGAGTTTATTTTAGAATTATATAATTACAAAAAATAGTTTATATTTGTGATCTTATGTTTGAATTATGTAATCAAACAAAATAAGTTATAATTGTGAAATTGTAGCAAACAATGTATATATTTGATCTTTAAGTTTAGAAAGAAACATGAGTTATTGAGTATTATTGAACTATTTCTTCTTCTTCTTTTTTACATAACTTTATTTTGATATGAAGTTATTCAGTTAATTTTGATATATGTCTTCATTATTTTTACAAATAAATGGAAGGAAGTTCAAGTACTCCTAATAATTCAACTAATTTAGGAAGATTCAATGATCTAACTTAGGCTCATGTTGGATTGGTTCCCAAAATGAAGAACCATATCATTTGTTCGTTTTGTAACAAGCATTTGAAAAGTGGACGAATCACCAAATTAAAGAAACGTTTAGCTAGGGTCAAAGGTGATACAGAACCTTGTAAAAAAGTGAGTCATGATGTTAAATGACAAGTGAAGACTTTGTTTGAAGAGTATCAACATGATAAAGATAGAAGGAAAACATTGAATTACGAAATTGGTAGTGGAAATTCTTTTGTTGGTGTTCAGGATGATAGTGGGAATATTAAAGGTGATATTTTTCCTACCCAATAAGAAGGGAATGTTGCACTTGATATTAGAAAGAAGAAGACAAGTTTCTAATTTTTTTCACCCGAATAACTCCTAAAGCTCAACCTTCAGTCTGTAGTGCCTTACAATCAAGAGAAACGCCTTATAGTATGGATATGACAATGGCTAGATGGTGGTATGATTCAGGCATAACATTCAATGCTTTCCAGACTTATTATTATCAGCCTATAGTAGATGTTATTGCCTTTTATGGTGTAGGATACAAAACTCCTTCAATTGATAACTACATAAGTAAACTTTTGAGTAGTTCTGTTTATGAAATTAAAAGTTTTTTGGATGAAAGAAGAATGGCTTGAGCTAATTTTGAATGTTCAATCATGTGTGGTAGTTAGACAAATAGAAAACATGAGTTTATTATTAATTTTTTGGTTTATTCTGCAAAGGGGACAATGTTTTTTAAGTCTATTGATGTATTTGACCTTATTGGTAATGTTGATACTCTATTTGAAATATTGGATGAAGTTAAACCAGAAAATATTGTTCAGTTCATCACTAATAATGATTCCGCTTATAAAGCAACTAGATGAAGTTTGCAAAACAAGTACAATTCTTTTTATGGGACTCATTATGTTGAACATGACATTGACTTAATGTTGAAAAATATAAGGGATGCTAAGTAATTTCTTATTTTGTAGTTATCTTGTCTATTGTTAAGGGTTTTTCTCTATCTCTATCTCTATTAATCTGATGTTAAATAAAAGGTATAAATGTTTTTCGCGTAAGAAGATTGTTTTTATGTTAATGGAATCTATAGGTGTTATGTTTGCCATTTTTGTTAGGATCAATTGTATTTTATTTTTTCTCCTTTCTCTACATGCTTTAGGATCCTAAGGCCCTATTAAAATGCTCTCAATAAACAATCAATCATACTCAATCCCAAGGTCTATTGAATTTTAAAAGAGACTTCCTTGAAAGTATCAAAATGATTCAGATGATTAATGACATGATTCAAATTGACATAAGATGGATGTAGAAGAGAGGAGCTGATTAACATAATTTTACATAGATAAAAGAAAATGTTAAATTGAAGTCAATCAATGCCAATATTATGAATTATGATTATTATTTATATATGAAATATGTGAAAAGTAATATTAATAAAAATAAATAAATTGTTGTTATTTTAAATTTCTATTATTATGATTTTTGGAGACATGATTGATGTAAATATTATACAGTACAATATGTTGAGGGACTATTTTTCAGTTTAAAAAATTTTGAGCCTACTTTATAAATTTTAAAATTACCCAAAACTATATTATGTATTAACAGGTACTATTACAATATTTATAACGTTAACTAAGTATTTTCTTCGTCACTATAGTTGCTCTGTGTCGTCGTTGCATCTTTTTTCGCAACTGTTTTTTTTCCTATCGCCTGCTTTTCTGGTTTCTACATAAAGATTCGAGATGCTTGAATCAATGTAGTGTGGGTGGCTTGTTAAATTTGTGGTTTCAATGCTTGATAAAGTAAATTGTTGTAGGTTAGTGGGTGGCTTATTAAATTTGTAATTTTTATTAAATATAAATTATAATCAAAATTGATTAATTATATCAGATTGTAAATTGAGTTAATTAATTATTATTAATTACTATATTACTACTTTAACATGTAAGTTTTTTTGGTTATATAATTTAGAGATAAATCAATATTTAAATTTAAATTTTATGAATTTTGACTATTTTCTCAAGAATCATATCTTAATTATATAAATTAGTGTAATTTTTTATTTATTATATCTAGACTTTCATTATTGATTTATTTAACTAGCTTTCTAAATCAATTAATATTACATTAAATTAAAAGGATTCATTTGTATTATAAAAGTTAAAAGTTTAAGGATTATTTTATATATGTGTGTGTGTTTATTTATTATGATTTATAGAGGAAAACTAAAAAAAATGATATTAATTGAAAAATAAAATTATAATATTGATACAAAGTTAGAAAGTTATGAATTTATGGTTGACTTATATAATTATACAAAATGAGTCATAATTATAAGTTTATAGTTGAATTATGTAATCACACACAATAGGTTATAGTTGTGACTTTATAATAGAATTATGTAATCATACTAAATGAATTATAATTGTGACTTTATAGTTGAATTATGCAATCATATAAATGGATTGTATTTGTGAGTTTATGTTTGAGTTATATAATCATAAAAAATAGGTTATAATTATGAGTATATAGTTGAATTATATAATCACACAAAATAAATTATAATTGTGAAAGTGCAACAATCAACGAATTTTTTAATATTTGGGCTTAAGAAACATCAGAATTAATGGATATACCTTTATAACATTTAGGTTTAAAAAAATGAGAACTTCTTGGATAGAATGCATTTAAGCCTCGATTTTTTTTATAGAATCATTTATAAAAGTTAATGAAGTTTATTTGCATTTCCATATTATAGAGAACTTGTTGCTACTCCATTTCTTATTGTTATTTTACACAACTTTTTCCACATTTTTTATGTCACTAGTAGTTGGTAATAATGATTCTTAAATTATTGACTTTGAATATAAGAAGCATGTGGATTTTTAAAGTTTAAGTTGTAGGTTTTTATAATTTAAGATGTGCTTTTGTGTTTGTTTTTGAGTTAAGTAATACACATCTTTTAAAATAATTGCTGATAATAAAGTTATTAATTTAATTTTGAGATAAGTCTTTATTTATTTTTACATATAAATGAAGAAACGTTCAAGTACTCCTGATAATTCAACCATTTTAGGAAGATTCGATGTTCTAACTTAGGCTTATGTTAAATTAGTTCTCAAAATGAAGAATCATATCATTTGTCTGTATTGTAACAAATATTTGGAAGGTAAGAAAATCACTAGAATAAAGAATCATTTAGCTAGGATCAACGGTGATGCAAAGTCTTGTAAAAAGTGAGTCATAACGTGAAATGACAAACGAAAACTTTGCCTGAATAGTATTAGCATGAGAAAGATACAAGTCAAAGGATGAACAACGAATTTGGTAGTAAAACTTCTTTTTTTAGTGGTCAAGAGATAGTGGGGATGTTGAAGGTGGTTTTCCTACCCAATAAAAAGCGAATATTGCACTTGATGTGAGAAAAAGATGATATGCGTTTAACTTTTTTATACCACAAACAACTCTTGGAGCTCAACCTTCACTTTATAGTGCCTTAAAATCTAAAGAAGCAACTCATAATGTGGACATGGAAATGGCTAGATGGTGGTACGGTTTAGGTATATCATCCAATGCTGCTCATTCTTATTATTACCAGTCTATGGTGGATGGTATTGATTCTTATAGTTGAGGATATAAAGCTCTTTCAATTAATGACTACAAAGGTAAACTTCTAAGCAGCTTTGTTTATGAAATAATAAGTTATATAGATGTAAGAAGATGACTTGGGCAACTTATGGGTATTCAATCGTGTGTGATGGTCGGACAAATAGAAGACATGAGCTTAATATCTATTTTTTTGTTTATTATGATAAAGGAAGAATATTTTTGAAGTCAATTGAAGTATGTATCTTGTTAGAAATGTTGATATTATATTTTATCATTAATGACAATGATTATGCTTATAAAGCAGTTGGAAAAAGATTACAAAGCAATATATAATTCTTTCTATTAGACTCTTTATGATGCATGTTGCATTGTTCTAGTATTGAAAAATATAGGAAATACTAGATACTTTCCTATCATCGATAAAACTATAGAGATAACAAAAAAAGTGACCAAGTTCATCTATAATCGTACATGAGTCCTGAATTTGATGAGAAATGATTTCACTAATAGTTGGAATTGTGTTTTCCTACTATTACAAGATTTGCACTATTTTCTTATCACTTCAATGTTTTTTTTAATGAAGAAGGAGCTGAGGTAAATGTTTACATACGAGAAGTGGGTCACATTTCAGTATGCTAGGTTTAATTCTAAAGTGGACGTTTTTAGAATTATACTTGAAAATTATTAATTTTTGTCCCAATATCAACTTATAATATAAGTTTGTAAGCTTTTGGTGAGAGTATTTCATCTGGCCGATAGTAATAAGAAAGCAACAATGAGTTATTTTTAAAATGCTACAAAGAGGGTGAAGGAAGCAATCAATGCTAATATGAAAAATAGGTCTTCTTCGTACAAGCTTTATCTTGCAGTTACCAATGAGAGATGAGGAAGGCAATTTTACACTTTGTTGTTTGCATTTAGGACATTTTTGAATTATAATATCTATTTTAGATCAAGTTTTATAAAGAAAGCTGAAATTAATATGAGAATATTATTAACTATTACAATAATTGTTGCCTATGAGATTATGTAAGATCTCTTAAACTCACAAATAAAGGTTTATAAAGATATTTCTGAAGATTTTGAGATGCTCATTACTATTCGTTAAAGAGACAAATTTAATCCAATTATATTTTTTTTTACTTTTCAAACTTGTACGGAATTAATCATCACTTTATTTTGTTTATAAGATTACTTTTTTGTTTTATAGTTTTTTAGTGGGACCAATTCCAAAGTGGTGTTTTAGAATTGAAAAGTTTTACAATTCAAATTTTAAATTAATGTGTGAGTGCAATAGAAAGTTAAACGAATTGGAGCACATTTAAATTCATCAACTCCAAAAAAAGGAATGTATCGAAATACAAAAGATTGATTAACTTGTTATTTGTTCGATACAAATTAAGGCTTCAAAAAATATATGTTGTTATCATTATTGAGTTAACTATATTTTCTTATAATTTCTAAATAATTTAATTTAATTTGTTTATTTTAACTATTAATAGAACAAGTAGTTCTATATATCCAATTAACCTTAACCATATTAATATTTTAGTAGATTGAGTTTCTAAGGAACCAAATTTGATAGATGAAAATGAATTAGAAGATAATCTTAGATAAGAAAGAATTAACAATATCATTTGATGCAAAGAATTTGAATGATTGTGAGGCTTCTCTCAATAATGAAAATTTTGAGCCAAATAAGAATTGAGACTAATACAATTTGAGCGGGTATTCGATTGAATAAAGTTAAAAGTTTTTTTTTTATTTCTTGTCTGCTTTTAATCTCACTTATATTTGATACATATATTAAATTTTGTATAAGCAATATAATATAAAACTTTCAATTGTAACTATTTTGTTTCAAGTTTTGCTTCTACTTGGTTATGTTCTTCGGCACAAACTCTTGTTATAATACTTAAAGAGTCACAAAATTTTATTATTTTTTCTGTTTGATATTTTGATGTAATAATTTTTTATTATATGAAATAATTATAACATTTTGAGTACTTTGCATTATCCTTAATTTTATATATGATTGATGATTAAACAATCATTTTCTTATATTAATTATATTTATTGCTTATATCTGAAATATATAAAAAGTAATATTAACAAAAATAAAAAGACTGTCGTGACTAGATGCGACTTTATAAAAATTATTTTCAGGTAATTAGTATGATGAGAATATATTATCATTCTTATCAATTTTTAAATTTTTTTAAAAAAGTTCATTATAGTGCTAACGTTATTGTTAAAGGAAGGATGATTTTTTAATACCGTGAATAACTCTGATCTTAGTATACCGTATTTTGTAAACCTTAAATATAAATTCAAACTAATACAGCAAAACTTCAAGGTCCGTTTAAGATGTTTTAGTTATCTAATAATGCTACAAGAAACAGATATGCTACTCCAACCTACTACTGTTACCTGTCAAACCTCAGCGGCCCTTTGGGAATAAAGGCCGAGCTTAGGATGATGCGATGAAGTTTAAAACAACCCTTTACAGCAACAAAGATATTGTGTAGACCTGATTTATTTGGGCTAGCTTGCTTTACCACTATCATTGAGCTGGGTTCAATTGAAAACTAAAAAAATCCAACTACAAGTAATATAGAAATTTCTAAATTTATAGTACCAAATAGAATTTTTTATTTTAATATTTAATATTTAATTTTTTATTTTAATAAAATAAATAATTATTAATAATTTGATAATAAATTTTTTATATGATATTAAAATAAATTTATTTGATTAAAAATAATTCATCTTTAAGTTTTATCTAATATTTAAATATTATTTAAAAATATAACTATGTTGATATTAATGATCAAACAAATCTTTTTATTTATTTTACAGAAAACAGAAAGTATAAACTAAAAACCTAAAAAAATGGAATTAAAAATTTCTACTAAAAATTTCTAACTTTATATGATTTGAAAATTGACACTGCAAAAATTGAAGGGTGTGCAATGACACAAAATTTTATGTTCCCAACTTCGGTGTGTCCAGTGCAATCCCAGTTTTCCAATTTTTGTAGGCTCTATTTATTAAATGGATAAATTTTTATTGAAAAGAGTTGGAACAGAGTAATGAGAACACATGATCTAATCCTGTGTACAGTTTTGAACATTAATTATTTGCCTTTTTCTCGTATGAAAACAATAATTGACATTTGTGCAGTTTGCTCCATAATATACAATAACTGTATTAAAAGATTGTAAAATTATTGGACAATCACATACCTTCTCTCCAATTGGGACATTGGCCTTTTCTAATATTGCTAAAGGACTTATATACAATTGTTAATTTTAATATATATTAAATAAGTTATTAAATAATTTACTAAGTAACATAGATATCATTTTTAATATATTTATGCTTCCAATGAATAACATATTAAAGTATTTAATATAGAAGAATAGTTTATTAAAATTCTTATCTTTAACCTTTATAAAATATCTAGTGGTAACTCTAACTAATTTTGAAAAAAAAAAAGATAGTTACAAATGTCTTCAAACTATATAAAATTAACTGTTTATGATTTTCATAATTCTTCCATATCATAAACCCTAAATGTTATAAAAGTGCTCTAAAGACAATCACTTTTAGCACTTCTTGTACAAATTATTTGATGATTAATAAAGACATTTTTTATCATTTTTATATTCAGACATTTATGGATTTGATGTTAATTTAAAATTGATTTATTGAAGTCCTTGATATAAAATATAACATGGAGGAAATCATGATGAGATCATGATAATGCGATTCCTATCATATGTAATTATTTTAATATCTAAACTTTCCCTAGTCATAGAATTCATGGGATGGGATATCATTAATTCGGGTAGATTAACAAATGTTATACTCCTTGATTGGATCAAGCAGTAGATCTCATAAGCTGTAGACATGAGTTGTTTATAGTTAACATGTGGATGCTTACTAAGGGTCGTAAGTACATTGAATTGACCTACTATGAGACAATCATATGGATATGTTATTTTAGTGTCAATGATAGTCTCATTATAGCAATGATGCAAGTATCCTTTAACTTGAGGCGCTCAAGGATATTTCGGATACTGATCTTGTGCTTTGACTCCATTCATAGGTGCTTTTTAGGGGTTACTTATAGGGTGGTGATTGGGTACAACTTGAGATATTCGGAAGTAATTGAGTAGACAATAAAGGATTTTCCACTCCTGATAGAAGGGGATGATACCTACAGCCTCTTGTCGGGGTCATTATTCGGGAGTCTCTGGCCATAACAGATATGTGTCATAAAGAGAGTTTTCAATGATACATAGAGCAATGAGATCCTCAGGACAAGATCTAATATCACTTAAACTAAATGTGATGTAGTTAGTCTAGTGGGAGTTGACACTTTGATCGTACTCTGAACCAAGTGGGGTATAGATGGTGAAAGGACAAATTGAATGGCAACATTGCGTATGGAAGGGTTTGTAGCCAAACCACTGACTTTTCGGTCAATTGAGGGTGATGACGTGTTGCTAGATACCACTCTTGACTTATTTGAATTAACTGTTAATTCAAGTGGCCAACATAACCGGGAACCTAATGGGTTACACACATAGGAGATTCGAAGGATGAGTAAAATGGTCTTGAATGGTGATTCAAGATATGAGAGAGTATTTCGGGACTGTATCGCATTGTAATCATGGTAGAAAACGTTGCATGGAATGGATTAGAAACAAGTGTTGTTGGTTGCTAATTTGGTCATTAACTTCCCAAAACTTCCATTAATATATGTTATTCATGGTTATTAACTTCTCATAACTTCCATTAATGCATGCTATTCATAACCACTAACTTCCTATTAATGATGGGGGTTATGGGAGACCAAAGAGGGTAGAAATAATCATCATTTTCGTGCATCTTGTGTAAGACACAAGAAAAAGAAAGGTTCTTTCTCATACACACACTCTTTTTCTCTCTAACTCTCACAAGAGTTCGTGTCTTTGCTAGCACAAAGAAAGAACTCTAGCCATCTCCTAGTAAGGTTTCATCCTTTTATCTTCGTGTGGACTTTCATTAGAGATGGTCTACGTTGATCATTGTAGTTTAAGACAACCCAACGTGAAGAAAATTAAAGAACGAAGGAGATCGTCGGAAAGGTATGTAAACATATTACATTTCATGTTTTTGTTTTCATATCTATATGCATGAGTAGATCTGATTTTTGAGGTTTCGTTTTATTTTTTGCTACGTATATTTGATATATATTATGTATGAGATGCATGATTGGAACCTTACAAATACTTCAGCATATATAAAGACACACATTATAATTTAAGTTAACATAATTTTTAAAAAAGGATAATAAATTAATTAATAATAAAAGTTACAAAAATACATTTCAAGTTAATCGTAATACATTAAAATTACTTAACAAAATCAACTTGCTCCTAAATCAACATCTAGAAACAATGTAACCAAACTAAGACACTAAGGATAAGAAGAAATAGAAGTAACTAACAATTGTTTAGTAATGTAAGTCGATGTCTCATGTATAAGTTGTTGCATAGACTTAGACTTTCGTTTACCTGGGAATTCTCGCAAGTTATTTCCTTACAGATAAGACAGATGGTAATATTGAAAGAGATTTAGCATTTGGGAAACTCCACTTTGCATTTTCAATTTAAGCCAATAAACCAATTAACTAAAAAAATGAAGTTTCCAGAGAAAGTGCTGGAAACAAGAAGAAGAGAGAGAGAGAAAAAATGACAGAAGGAAGAGAAAGAGAATAGAGAGAAGCTCTCATGTATTGAATATGAAAAATTAGGAACCATACATTTACAATCACCCAATAACCATTTTATTTATCGGGAAAAAATGAATTGATTAATCAAGTAGTTAAACTACTTAGGCTATACACGTGGCTTCGATATACTTCATCACTCCCCCTCAAGCTGAGGAAGGAAAGGATTCTTCATTCCTAACTTATCCAAGAGACTGAGTTGTTGCTCATATCTAAGTGGCTTTGTAAGTATGTCTGCTAGCTAAAGGTAGGAAGGCGCATAATAGGTTTGTACTTCATAAGCTAGAATCGAGACAATCAACCTTAACGTGGTTTACAGGATTTGATGCAATGTGCATAGCTACCATGTTGTCACAATAAAGAGTAACAGGTGTAAGGTGATATACATTTAAGTCTGCCAAAAGCTGAAGGAGCCAAGTGATTTCACAACATGCAGTAGCCATGGAGCGATACTCAGTTTTTACTGATAAGTGTGCAACCACTGTCTGTTTCTTGGCTTTCCATAAGACAAGTGAATGGCCCAACATTGCACAATAACCAGAAATAGATCAACGAGTGGTTAGGCAACCTGCCCAATCTGAATCACAATAAACTTTGAGCTCAAGAGGAGAGGTATTGCTAAAAAAATGCCATGAACAGGGGCACCTTTTAAGTATCTAACTAAATGCATTGCAGTTTGAAAATGGACTGTGGTTGGATTACTTATGAACTGGCTCAAAACATGAACACTATAGTTGATATCAGATTGAGTGATGGTGAGATATATGAGTCTACCTACCAATCTTCTGTAAGAGTTAGGATTATCCAAGAGTTCACCATCAGTAGGCTTGTGTTTAGTGTGCTAATCCATAGGTAGCTTAAGTGGCTTACATCCTCACAATCCTATTTCTTAGACAAAATCCAGGACATATTTTCTTTGTGTTAGACAAATGCCAGTTGAGTTTTGAATGATCTCAATACTCAATAAAAACTTGAGGGAACCCAAGTCTTTGATAGAGAACCTGAATTGTATAAAGGATTTAAGAACTTGAATCTTTTATACAATTGTCCCTGTAATAATCATATCATTTACATAAACTAACAACACTATCAAGTCATCTCCTTTTGATTTAATGAATAAAGTGTAGTTAGTTTTAGATTGAACAAATTCATCATCGATAAGAGCTACTAATAGCTTTGTGAACCACTATCTAGGTGCCTGTTTCAACCCATACAATGACTTCTTGAGCTTACAGGCTACTTTAGCATTAGATCCAATCCACTAGTGATAATGCTTCCCTTTACTCAAAACTCGCTATAGCCTTTAGGAATAGCCATATAAACATCTTCCAACAAGTCTCCATACAAAAAGGCACTTGAAACATCCATTTGACATACTTGCCAGTGCTTGATATTAGCAACTGCCAGCAAGGTCCTAATAGTAGGCATTTTTGCTACTAGTGCAAAGGTATCTGCATAGTCTACCCATACTCTTGAGCAAACCCTTTGGCAACTAATCTATCTTTAAACTTATCTAAGGTACCATCAGAGTTATATTTAACTCTAAAGATCCATTTAGAGCCAATAACATGCTTTCCAATATGTAGAGCAACAACTTCCTATGTTTGGTTCTTCTCTAAGGCTGGCAACTCATTATCAATAGCTTGTTTCCATTCAAAAATTTGAACTACTTCTTTAAAAGTATTTGCCTTAATGAATTTTTTAAGGGCTAAGGCAAACTTCATATTAGAATCTGGCAAAGAGGTGTAGCTGATAAAATTAGTGATAGGTTATAAATAAGAAAAAGAAGAAGTAACATAGTCTGATAACTAAGCAAGTTGTTTTCGAGTTTTTGTAGATTTTCTAGGTTGTAGTGGGTTTGGTGAATGTGTTTCTTGGGGAATAGTAGGTTGACATGTAGGTAAGTTTTATTGCTTTTCATCAAAATCAAAATAGGAGTCACAGTGAGAATGAAAAAGAGGTGTAAAAGGATTTGGAGTAAAAGAACAAGAAAGATGGTGATATGGGAAGAAATGTTTATTGAAGAATAGAGATTTAGATAAGATCAATATTATGGGATGAGATTATTAGAAATAGAAATCCCTATAATCAAGGGATTTCTATTATAGACTCCTAGTTATAACTTGGTTAAGATTAATACCTATTGTCCTGTTGGTAAGTTGTATATATGTATCCGTGTATATTAAATAAAAGATATGTTTTCTTGGAAATCTTAATATGGTATTAGAGCCCTAAGATTTTTTGGAAGTATTCTTTGTTTTTTTTCTCGGTGCAGCCTTCATTGCTGCTCATTCTTGTTAGATTTCTCAATCTCCATAACTATTATTTTACCCAATATTTCCCTTATTTCACCATGGAAAATTCTAGAACTTCTCAAACCACCATTTCCAGCTCGAATGAATCTGTCTTTGTCCAGAAAATTAGGGAACTACAAAATGTTCATGTCTCCAACAGACTCAATGGCAAGAATTACCTCAAGTGTTATATCTTTGTTCGCACCTATCTTAAAGGGAAAGGGCAGCTTGATCACATGCTAAAATTAGGACCTGCAACAGGGAATTCAATAATAGAAACATGGGAAGAAGAGGACTCCATGATCATGTCATGGTTGAGGGACTCTATGGAACCTTTAATCAGTGATACGTGCATGTTTTTAACCATTGCAAAGGAGATTTGGGACTGTGTTCAACGTATGTATTCAAAGGCATGCAATGCTACTCAAATCTATGAAATTAAGGTCAAAGCCTATGCCACCAAGCAAGGAGACAAATCAATCACAGATATGTTAACACTCTGCAAACTCTATGGCAAGAACTTAACCATTATCAGGTCATTGAGATGAAAAGTCCTGAAGATGTTTTTTTTATGAAAAAATTTCATTAAAAAAGAGTGTATTTATGATTTTTGGGCTAGATTAAACCCTGAATTTGATCAAGTCAAGGTTCAAATTCTTAGAACGGAGTTCATACCCTCGTTAGAAAGGTTATTTACCTGATTAGAGCAGAGGAGAGCAGAAGAAACGTGATGCTTGAGCCCCAGAAGATGGATGGGTCAGCAATGGTGATAAAGGCAGATAAACAAGACAAAGAAAGGAGTAATCAAGCCTAGCCTAAGCAATTTGGAAAGGGCAACTTGTGGAAGGAAAATAAGGATAATCTATGGTGCATTTATTGCAAAAACTGGAACATATAAGGAGACCTACTAGAAATTGAATAGGAAGCCACCAAGTGTGAATGGGGAAATTAAGGAGGTCAACCATAACCACGGGCACATTCGGCTGAGCAGAAGGAAGATGAAGAAAATCTTACAGTAAGGATTCTAGTAGCAGAGAGTCTTAGTAATAAAGAGATTGAGAAATTAAGAGGTTTGTTGAGTTCCTTTGGACAACCAAAAGGTACATGTTCCTTTGCTCTCTTAGGTAAACCTACATTCTCTTTGTATACGGACACCTCAGAAATTAAGTATTACAGTAGCTCTTAGATTATAGGCTTTGATGCCACAGACCACATGACCCTTATATCATAGTTTTCCCATACATACAATCCTAGTCCAAGTAATAGGAAAGCCATAGTTGCTAATGGAGAATTAGCCACTATTGTCGGTTATGGAGACATAAAATTGAGCCCTACACTCACTCTAAAAAATACCTTACATGTACCAAAATTATCAGCCAATCTAATCTCTATCCAAAGGCTTACAAATGACCTTAATTGTGTTTCCATTTTTTCTCCTTCTTGTTGTGTTTTTTAGGACCAGGATAAGGGGAAGAGGATTGGACTTGCTAAGGAATGGAATGGTCTCTATCACCTTGAACCATATCAAAAAGCTAAGATAAATACACCTTCATTCTTCCTTAGTTCTTCGAATAAAGATTCCATTTGTTTGCATCATCTTCATCTAGGTCATCCATCATTTGGAGTTCTAAAAACTGTGTTTCCCCACTTGTTTTAAGGATTAGATATCTCTAACTTTCGTTATGAAATTTGTAAATTGGCAAAACATACTCGTGTATCTTTTCCTATTAATAATAAAAGAGCTTCTCATCCTTTTCATGTGATTCATAATGGCATATGTGGTCCATCCAATATACCCAATATTTCTAGAGCTCATTGGTTTATCTTTTTAATTGATGATTATACTCAGGTTACATGGCTATTTCTCCTTAAACAAAAATATGATGTATGAACTGTATTCCAATTTTTCATTCAATGATTCAAAACCAATTTGGGGTAAAGATAAAGAGTTTTAAAACAAACAAAGCGAAGACTATTTTAACTAAGTCTTATCTCCTTACTTCCAATCACATGGTATTATTTACAATTTAACTTGTGTTAATACACCTCAACAAAATGGAGTGATCGAAAGAAAAAATGGACACTTACTTAATACCACTCGAGCCTTACTTTTTCAAAGAAATGTTCCTAAATCTTATTGGGGTGAAGCAGTTCTTAATACCACCTATATAGTCAATAGACTACCCTCACGTGTTTTAGACAATAAGAGTCCTGTCGAGCTCCTAAACTTTTTCTACCCTCATTTCAGAACTTCCAGTGGACTCACTCCTAGGGTATTTGGGTGTACAACTTTTGTTCATCTCCATAGCCAAAACCAGGGGAAGCTTGATCCTAGAGTTATTAAGAGTGTGTTTCTAGGATACTCATTAACTCAAAAGGGATATAAGTGCTACAATCTATCTATAAAAAGGTCTTATATCTCAGCCAATGTCACTTTCTTTGAGTGCAACTTCTTCTTCTCAAATTCCTATCTTCAGGGGGAGAATAGCATAATGGAAGATAGTTTTTATAGTTCCTTCGAACCAATAAATACCCTAGACCACACTCATACTCTAACTCCTGTCCACTTAGCTCAACCAAATTCTATTAGCATCACAGAACCCGAGCCAAAACCCCCTATAAGTTTCCAAGTTCTCCTCAAGTATACTCAAGGAGAAAAGACATTCCAACATTGAAGCAAACTCAAGACATTCCACCGAAGCAAGCTCAAGACATTCCAGCACTGAAGCAAGTTCACGAATCAAATCCTAGTCCTAGAAATGAGATCACTGTGAGTCCTCAACCATTCTCAAATAACCAAACAGGTAAACATTCCACTAATCTAAGTGACGATTTAGACCTTACTATTGTTGTTAGAAAAGGAACTAGAGAATGCACTCATCGATCACTCTATCCACTTTCCCACTATATCTCCTTCAAACACCTCTCACCTACCTATAAAAAGTTTATTGTGAGTTTAAGTACAATTGCTATTCCTAACATTGTTTCTGAGGCCTTATCAAAAAAGGAATGGAGAGATGCTATGAGAGAAGAAATGAATGCTATGGAGAAGAATCATTCTTAAGAGGTTGTTGATAAATCGAGAGGCAAGAACATTGTTGACTATAAGTGGATCTACACACTAAAATACAATGTTGATGGCTCCTTAGAGAGATACAAAGCTAGGTTAGTAGCTAAAGGATATACTCAGACCTATGGCGTGGATTATCAGGAGACATTTGCCCCAGTTGCAAAGATGAACACAATAAGGATCTTGTTGTCTTTAATAGCTCATTTTGACTGGCAGCTTCTTCAGTATGAGAACGCTTTTCTTCATGGAGATCTGAATGAAGAAATATGCATGAATGTTCCACCCAGATTTACAGAAGACATAGGTAACAAGGTGTGTAAATTGAGAAAGGCTCTCTACGGACTAAAACAATCTCCAAGAACTTGGTTTGACAGGTTTGCAAAAGTAATGAAATAATTATGATATAAGCAGAGTCAAAGGGATCATACTCTTTTAATGAAACACTCAAAAACAGGAGGAGAGACTATTATTTTGGTCTACGCGGATGACATTATAATGACGGGAAATGATGAAAAAGAGAAGCTTGAATTAAAGCAGAAACTATTAAAGGAATTTGAGATAAAAGTACAAAGAAAACTAAAGTATTTCCTTGGTATTGAAGTGGCATACTCAAAGCAAGGAATATTCATCTCTCAACAAAAATATGTTGCAGATTTATTAATGAAAACTGGGAAAATTGGGTATAAATGATGTCTACTCCAATGGATTCAAATTACAAACTTGGAGAAGCAAAGGAAGAACTGGAACTGGACAAGAACATGTATCAGCGACTACTAGGCAAGCTAATATATTTAGTACATACTAGTCAGATATAACATATTCGGTGGGTGTAATTAGTCAATTTATGCACGACCCAAGAGAATCTCATCTTCAAGCTGTCCACCGAGTCCTGCATTACTTGAAAGGCAGTCTAGGCAAAGGAATATTGTTTAAAAGGGGCCATACACTATCGTTAGAAATCTACACGGATGCAGACCATACAGGATCTCCAGTTGACA
Organism: Erythroxylum guanchezii; assembly: GCA_025629825.1. Taxonomy (NCBI): domain Eukaryota; kingdom Viridiplantae; phylum Streptophyta; class Magnoliopsida; order Malpighiales; family Erythroxylaceae; genus Erythroxylum; species Erythroxylum guanchezii. Next base: position 29,695,292 of record JAOTAX010000003.1, on the reverse strand, counting down.
GAAGATCAACAACGGGCTACTGCGTGTTTCTTGGAGGCAATCTAGTTACATGGAGAGTAAAAAACAAAATGTAATGGCTCGATCATTAGCAGAATCTGAATTTAGGGCTATTGCATAGGGACTATGTGAACTATTATGGTTGAAGATCATTCGTGATGATTTAAAAAGCAAATGGGAAGGCCCTAAGAAGCTCTATTGTTACAACAAGTATGCAATTAGCTTAACACATTATCCTGTACAATATGACAGGACAAAACATATCGAAATTGATAGACATTTCATCAAAGAAAAGTTGGAAAAAGGGCTGTGTGTATGTCTTATGTTCCTTCGGATCATCAACTAACAGATGTTCTAACCAAAAGGCTAAATGCTTCAAGATTTCATGATCTTATATGCAAGTTAGGAATGGAAGACATCTATTCCTCAGCTTGAGGGGGAGTGCCGAAGAATAGAGATTTAGATAAGATCAATCTTATGAGATAAGATTATTAGAAATAAAAATCCCTATAAACAAGGGATTTCTGCCATAGATTTCTATATATAGTTTAGTTAGGGATGTCATAAATTACCCGGCCCATGGTCAACGGGTTTGGCCCTGTCAAATCAGCCTAAGGGTCAACTGGGTTTGGCCCGAGCCACTTTGTGCCAGGCCACTGGTTAAGGTAGTCTGGTCGGATCGGGTTGGGGCCTGAGGCAAGTAACCCAGTCCGTGGCCCGTGGCCAGTCCAAAGTAACCAAACAAAATGACATTGTTTTGTGTATGTTTAAAATAACTTCCACGGGAAAAATGACATCGTTTTGCTTTAAGAGCAAAATGATGTCGTTTAAGTTATAAAATATAAGCAAAAATGATGCCGTTTTGTTAAAAGCAAAAACAACGTCGTTTTTGTCGTTTTGCTTCTCATTAAATGAAAAGCAACCAACAGTCCCTTCCTTCCCTGACTTCTCACGCAGCTACTGCTTTTGTCACTCACACGACACATGCCGCACTCCTTTGGTTTTTCACTCCTCTATTCTTCATCCATTCTTCTTCTTCGTGTCATATTCTTCCTTCGTTCTTCTTCTTCTTCATGTCATATGTCTTTTATCGTCGGCTGTGTGAACTGTGAAGTCACTAGTGATCAAAACAACCAACGATCCACCGTACTTAATAAGGTAATCTCTCATTCTCTCTTCTCAAATTTGTTTTTTTATTAATAGTAAATTGTTTTGAGAATTGATTTGGCTAATTTGAGAACTTTGTATGTTAATATTGGGAATATTGGATAATGCATGTATAGTATTTAATAAAATGCTGCACTCTTGATTGTTAGTCGTTTTGCTTCTTTATTAGATCATATGGTAGTAGACATTGGATGTGATGACAGTGAGAGAGCGAAAGAAGATTGCATATTGCTTGTTGGTGTGTGACTGGAGTTGTGATATGATTTGCGGTATATTCGCGTATGTGAAAGAAGACTTTAAGTGGTGATGTAAGGAGAATATGTGGGTTAATTATTCTATGTAATGCACAAGATGTGCAGCTGGAAACTTAAAAGATATGCAGATGGGAACAAAGACAGAATCGTGGTTGAAAAAGAAAGATTCAGGTTTGCAGAGTTGTTCCATTCCATCTTCTCTGTCAACTACAATTGTTAAATGGGCACCCTGAATTACCTTTCTAGAAACTTCTATCCTTTAGCTTTCTTAGCAACCTTTCTCTTATACCCACTAGCTCATTTAACAGCATTTTGTTCACATTTTTTTTAACTTTACGACCTATTGAATCTTTTTTTTTTTAAATCTCTTCCAGTAATTCTAGACATGTGATTTCATAGACACATGTCTAGAATTAGAAGTTTGATGATGAGTGGCCAACAATCACTTAGTAGACCCACTCTCTCTTGTATGTAGTTTCCTATACTTGCTATAGGGAGCACGTCTATTGTAATGATGTTACATTAATGTAAATGTCTTTGGTTTTTATTATTGATTTCTTGCTCTGGCATAGAAGTGTTGAGAGTATATAAAAGCTAAAGTGGATTAGTGCAAGGATGTTTTTCAAAGATGAAGGATATTTATGGAGAGAGAGACATGCCACTGGTTGGAACTAGTAACTTGAAAATTCAAGAAAACCAGGAGGAATTTCAGGAGGGGTATGTGAGCAAAACAAATAAAAGTTGTGCATGAATGTTGGGCATGAGTTTTTTTTTTTTGGTTTCAAATAAGCAGCATAGCTTTGTCACTCGCACATCTTCATGTGACACCTTAGCTTGAGAAAGTGTAAGTTTGCCTTGAGTTTCAGCAGTCCCAATCCATTCCTCCAAAATTTGCTTTAATAAATGGGGAATATGTAATAATTCAATTTTTAGTTTCAATAGAATTCCTGTGGTTTCCAGTGGTTCATGTTGTGGTAATCCCAGAGCTTTAGCACAAGAACTTGGAGAAGTTTGTTTGATGTGTGTAAATGATCAACCTAACTTACTTGGACATTCTAGCATATTTAAAGTTAACAAAGTCCTGAATTTCGATACTTATTATGGTTCAGGACGATATTTAGCATGATGATTAATTTACACATTTTAATATTTTTTAAATTGTCTTAAAGAACAAATTGGAATTGGAAAGTGAATATTGGATTCAATAAATGTGAATAGGACATATGGATTCCATATATTGATTGTGTTTCTAATAGATAGGAACTTTGAATTTGGAGAAATAACTAGGTTGATTCTTTGATTTTCTTGAACATTTTGTTTTATATGGAATATTTATAATGTAGGCAAAGTTTTTTGACTAAAAATACGTCATTTCTTAATACATTCTTATCTCTAACCTTAAGTATTTATATGTTCTAATCCAGTATTGGAGGTAGAAGTGGAAACTTCTATTCCGACACCAATTGACAATAGAAGTTCAATTAGAACTCAAGTTACTCAATATAAAAGTGAAGTTTGAAATCATTTTAAGAAGACTATATCGATCAACGGAATTGAAAAAGTAGAGTGTAATTATTGTCAAAAGTTGTATTCGAGTGGTTCAAAAGGTGGAACGTCTCATTTAAAGAGATATATGGAATCATGTACTAGAAGGAATATGGTTTTAGGGGGTCAAAATGAAAGGAAAGAATTGTTAGGGAGGCATGGATTCATGCATCACATGCATAACAAGGCAGCAAAAGTGTTGGAATCTAAATTAGAATCTTAGATGCATGTATACATAGATTATAAGAACATGAAATTTCAGCACTTGTACCTTTGATAATGCTCCACCTTTCTTTAATCTTCTCTCTTGTTTAGATTGTAGCAAACACCAAATACCTTCCTTGATCACTCAAGAACACGCAAGGATGAAGAAGAAGCAGTATGTAAGGGTGGTTAGAGTACCAAACTAAATGAGTTCAAGTAGATGCTCAGATGGAGAGATATATCAAGATTATATTGCATGCAATTAGATTCATGCAACAATTGCATAAAATGCATGAACAAGACTCAAAACCACTTCTCTCTAACTCCAGAACCCTTTTGAACCCCTTATCCTCTCACTTAAGTGTGTATTAACTTGTTAGTCCATATGTACATAAGTGAAGAACTCACTTATGTATCATCTGTCAAGCCTTCGGTCATGATCGTGCCCTACTTCATTGATAAACATGTACACTTTTTTTCATCTGATCTTTGATACATATGACCCTTAGATTTCCAGTTATTTTGGGTACTTGAATTAACTCTTAATCGGAGCAAATCATAGATGATTTTATGTCACTTGAATTAACTCTTAATTCAAGCAAATCATGAAGGGTTTCATGATGCCAATTTATTAGAATATAAGTGGATTAACACACGAACTCTTCGATTAGTTAATTATCTGACTTACAAACCTTTCCATAGACAATTACCGAATAATTCGTACCTTCACTATTCTATACCCTACTTGATTTGGAGTATGGGCTATGTGTCAACTCCCTCTAGACTGACTACGTCACATCTAGTCCAAGTGATGTTAATTCTTGTCCTAAGATCTCATTACTCCATATGTCATTGAAGACTCTCTTCATGACGCATAACTGCTCTGGTTAGAGACTCTTGAGTAATGACCTCGACAAGAGGTTGTGGATATCATCTCCTTCTATCAGGAGTGGTGAATCTTTTATTGGCCATCCAATTACTTTCGAATACTAATAGCTATACCCAATCACCACCCTAAGAGCGACCTCGTCTTTGAGGTAACAAGGAATGATGTCGAAGCACATGATCAGTATCCAAGATATCCTTGAGTACCTTAAGTCTAAGGATATTTGCACCATTGCTATGAGGAGATTAATCATTGACATTTGATAAATCATCCATATGATAATCTCATAGCGGGTCATCCGATGTACTTACTCCTTTGAGTAAGCATTCATATGTTAACTCTAAATATCTCATGCTTACAGTTTGTGAGATCTACTGCTTAATCAAATCAAAGAGTATAACATGTGCTAGTCTATCCGAAATAATAATGTCCTGTCTTATTAATCCTATGACTAGGGATTATTTAGATACTAACGTAATTGCACATGATAGGAATCTCATTATCATGATCTCATTATGATTTCCTTTATGCTATGCTTTGTATCATGGACTTCATTAATTCAATTTAAATTCAACATCAATTCATATATAAACTAAATTAATCAAAAATTGCCTTTCTCTTTATTAATTAAAGTAAAGTTTGTATAAAAGTGCTAAAGGTGATTGCCTTTGGAGCACTATTCTAACAAGAATGAAATGACCGTAACAATTTTTGACAACCATAGATCAAGGATTTTGATGGCTTATATGATTATTAAAGATGAACAATTATTGTCTATGGTTGACAGAAAAAGATTCAAGATATTTCTTAATTCACTCTAACCGACTTTCAAGGTTCCAAGTTGAAGTATATTAAGGAATGATATTTTCAAAATTTATGAGGACAAGAAGAGAGAAACATTACGAGCATTGTCGAGTGTTCAAGGATGAATTGCCATAACAACAGACATATGAACAACCGATAACCAAAAGAAGGGTTACATGGTGGTGACGGCACATTATATTAATAATGATTGGAATTTATGCAATAGGCTTTTGAGGTAATTTATATGCTTTAATATCGTTATCATTTACTTTTTCATTATTTTATGAATTTATGATTCATGTTGGTATGCTTTTCATGATAGGTTCATTTATGTGCTGGCACCGCATATAAGTGAAAAATTGGCAAACGTGTTGAAAGACTGTTTGATGAATTTGAACATCGACAATAAAGTATCTTCCATCACAGTCAATAATTGTAGCACAAATAATGCTATGATTAAGAAGTTGAAGGGTAAGATGCTGGTTGGGAGCTTATTGGTTGGAGGTAAGTTATTTCATATGCGTTGTTTTGCACATATTCTTAACTTGATTGTGAAGGATGAATTGGAGATGATAAAGGAAGCAATAGAGTGTATTCAGAATAGTGTTTTATATTTAAACTTTTGAAGATGGTGCATAAATTTTATGCATTCTAAATTCAAAGAAGCTAGTTTTCGATTGTTCTAGTAGATGGAACTCAACCTTTAAGATGTTGAAATCAACAATCCTATATGCTCAGCTATTTATTAGACTAGCCGAAAGGGATTCTCCGTGTACCTACGTACCATTAGAAGATCAATGGGACTTGGCTAAAGAACTTTGTATGAAGTTGAAATTATTCAATAATTGGACTGAATTGTTCTCAGGAGCAAAATATCTAACTTCGTACTGTATCTTTAGCATTGTGTCCAACATAAAACATGTTTTTATCATTGCGGATATTTGACTCCAAAGTAGTTATTCGGATAATGGAGGAGCAGATGGCAGAGGACTTTAATTCTTATTGGTCTAAGGTTAGAGATATTGTTGTAGTATTATATGTGTTGGATCCAAGATACAAGATGGATGGGGTTGAATATATTTATAATGCATTGTATAATGGTGAAGCTTAAGAGCGTCTACATAACATGAAACAATTATGGTATCAATTGTTTAATGATTATGAAGTCAGAATGCAACAAACTCATGATTGACATCTTAGTAATATTGTAGGCAGTTCAACTCCGACTTCAGTTTCAAGTTCGACCTTTTCTTCTGACTCATTATTGACAGATTCTCTTTCCAATTTTTTGAAAGAGAAAAGGGCTAGGATTTTGTACAATACGATGGAGTTATACTCCTCATCGTGATCGACTTCATTATCGCACTGTGGAAGCCCTTATATGTAAAGTTGGTTAAATAATGAAGATATTGATGGTAAATTCTTGTCTTTTTAATATATTTATTTTATCTATATTTATATTATCTTACCTACTATTGTGATTTTTATTTTCCTATAGCCACAGGTATTAATACGGAGGGGACTAGTGAAATTAATCGACCAATTGAAGGTTATTTTGATCAAATATATGAAGATGAACATATTCTTAATTTTCATTTTATGTAATATTATAGTACTAAACATTCTTTTTATTTTAATATTATATTATTAAACATAATGTTTGTACATAAAGATGATTTCCAAATTCTTGACGATCCTACCAACAAGTACAATTAGTCAATTAGATGCCCTTTCAGTCTCCACTTTCTAGTCTATCTGGGATGATATTATCTTACTTTTGTAAATTGTATCATTTCTTGTCAAATGATTTAGATAATCATTCGTATATAGCAAAATTTTCTATAGTTAATGAATTTGGTTTTATCAATTCTCTCTTATAATTATTAACACATTATTTAAGTAAAATTAAAATTCGTAATTAATTGAATTGAAATTCTTAACTATAACTATTAACTTAATGAATTTTCCTACAAATTTATAATCAATTGAATTAAAATTCCTAATTAATCATACCAATAAGTACATCTCAAGATTTTAATTTTAAAATGTATTCCTCATTAATGATATGCAAATGTATGTAGCTCCCTTCAATCTAAACCTGACTTTTAACACAATTTGTGTTAATATTTAGCTTATTATACCTAAAATATCACTTAAAACATTAAGAAGTTAGTGATGTTATGCTTTCATTTAATGACTTTTAGTTTTATTCAAATGAAATATTAAGTGGTTTAAATAAAAACATATAAATATTTTGTAATTTAATATTTGATAAATTAATAACTTTATTATATCATAATTACATGTTGTTATAACTTAAAGTTGTGACATAATATATATAATAAAAAGAAAAAAAGGTGAAAATTTTATAAATTTTAAGAAATATGGTATGCTTATAACACTTTAATGATGAAAAGGATTTAAAATAAAACCTATATCAAGGTTTCAAACAAGGAATTACTCTTAATAAACTTTTAATTAGAGTGACCTAGGAATAAATCTTCTACTATTAGAATTTAGAAAGGATAAAAAAATTATGAATATAAATTTAGATTAATTAGAATATATTGATTTTAGAAAAAAGTAAAAGAATCATTTTCAAAAGTAATAAAAATAATAATTTATAAAAACATATCAAAAGTATTTATAAAATGTATTCTAGTTTTAATAAAATAATAGTTATTTTCAAGATAGTATACTATACGTATTTGTTTTTATAACTCAAGTACTTATATATTCTATTGGAATTGATACATTAAGATTAATAAAGTGATTAATTCATCTTAAGATTAATATAAATACATATGTGCATAACGTTTATATTGTGTAAATATGAAAAATAAAATAAAAAGTTTAAATGCATGAAGAGTAATCATGATATTAATTAATTTCTTTTAATATGTGTAATAAAAATATAAAATTTTACAATGATTATTTGATAATAGATATAATATGAAAAGACAATAATATTTATACAAGTAAAAAAAATCAACAATAATTAAAAGTATAACAACTACATCAATTAAGGGTTTTGTACATAATTTATAAAAACATTAAAAGTTTGAAAATATTATATTATAAACTTAATAAACGTATTTTTTAAATCATATTAAAAAGAAATATAATAATTTTTTTTGAGGGAAAATATAACATTTTTTTAAACACGTAAAAATAATATTTGAAATAAATTCATTGTATTTAGATAATAACTTTTTTACTATAAATGGTTATGCTACAATTTATAATTTATGAATTTTAAAAAATATAACTATAACCTTTTCGGGTTGCCCGGGTCGGGTCACGGATCGGTTGACTTCGGCCCGTCCATGTCCCATGGGCGATTCTTGGCCTGCTTGGGCCGTGCCATAGCCCAAATCATTCTGGCCTACCCAAATATATTTTGGCCCGAAATGTATTTTGGCCTGGCCGAGAACCCGAGCCCAGTCTGACTCATTGACATTCTTAAGTTTAGTTAAGATTAGTACCTATTTTTTTTGCTGGTAAGTTGTATATATATGTATCCATGTATATTAAATAAAAGATAATTTTTAATAGAAATCGTAACAATGTTCATAGAATCTAACATATCTACTTATAAGAAACTTCTTAGTAAACAAATTGTATACTTGATAGCCTTTTTGCCCAACAAAATAACCAACAAAGACGCAAGCTTTTGCCCTAACATCAAACTTGGATATGAGTTGTGAAATATTGCCCAACATAGACAACCAAATACTTTCAAATGATCATAACTGGGAGCCTTATTATACAATACCTCATATGGACTTTTGAAATTTAGTGCAGACAATGGAGTCTTATTAATGAGATATGTTGTTGTTAGTATGCATTCTCACCAGAAGTGAGTTGGCAAATTTTCTTGAAACCTGAGAGCCCTTGTAACCTCCAAAATATGCCTATGTTTCCGTTTTTACAACCCCATTTTGCTGAGGAGTGAAAGGACAAGATGTTTGATGAGAAATTCCCTGGCTTCTGTAATAATCTTTAGCTTCAGTACTTATAAATTCACCACCATTGTCAACTCTTAAAACCTTTACAGATGTTTGAAACTGATTCTGCACCATTCTAACAAACTCCTTGATAAGCTACAAACTTTGGGATTTATGTTGCATAAGAAATGTCCATGTAGCCTTGCTATAATCATCAACAAGTGTTAGAAAGTACCTATAGCCAGTGACAGTAATTGAACTATAGAGACCCCAGACATCACAATGTAAAAGCTTAAACGCTTTGTTAGTTTTATTAATACTAAAGGCTAACTTTGTTTGTTTAGCTACATGATATATAGTGTAAGAGCCAAAATCACAATTAGCCAAAATGGAGCTCATTTATGGTACATGCTTAAGTACATGATAAGGAGAATAACCTAGTCTCAAGTGCCACACCTTGAAACCATCAAAGGTAGGTGGCTTATTAGGTAAGAAAGCAGGTAGTAGTAGCACTGTTGGATTGATAGTTAGTTGATACAGTCCATTAGTTAGCTTACCAATCCCAATATTCTTTCTGGTTGGTAGATCCTGAATGCAGCAGGAACCATGTTGAAACATCATAAACTAATTTAGATCTTCAGTTAATTTACTAATAGACACCAGATTAAACTTAAAGGAAGACACTCACAACACATTCTTCAATTGAAGATCATCGGCCAATACAACCTTACTAGTAGCTAAGATCTTAGCAACTTTGCCATCAAGTAAGGTAACAGATAACTTGCCATTAGTGGGAACAGGATCACTTAGCAGTGAATAATCATGAGTAACATAATGAATAGCACCATTGTTTAAAATCCAGGTTTTAACTTTAAGATTCACAGTAAAGCAAGATACATGACCTGTAAAGCTTACTTTTGATGTGTCTCTAACTTGATGAGTAGGGGAGATATATTGGTTTAATAATGTAAACAATTAATCTTTTAACATTTGCAGATCAGGTTTCTCAGTTGATCCAACGTCTGTTATGATAACATTAGCTCTGGAATTAAACTTCATTGACTCCTTCCTCTTTTCTTTCTTTCTTGGCATATACTTACTCCACTTTTCTCAGGACTCTCTTTGGTTTTAGAATGCCAAGCTAGATAGCCATAAGTTTCCCATCATTTATCACTAGGATGTGAGTTTTCACAGTGTTCACATGGTGAGAAGTTCCTTTTAGAATTGTACTTGCCCTGAGTAGCAAGAAGAGTGGCTGAGTCTAGACCTATGTCTTCAATACCATAATCACCAAATTCTCTTTGAGATTCTTCCTGCATTAAAGGAGAATATCCCTTGGATAGACTAGGAAAAGTATTCATCATAAGAATATTGCCTATGATATTATTATAAGAATCATTAAGGCCTATTAGGAACTTCATAAGTTTGTCTTATTGATCTGAATCTTCAAGATTCTTGTTAATACCACAGGAGCATTGATCATATATGCATTTAATCTGAGCTTTAACACAGCTCATCATTTGCCAGACTCTTTAGCTTGTTATAGTATTCAGTAATAAAAGAATTTAATTTTCTACAATTAATAACTCAGAGGTAACATTGAAAAGCTTAGGACCATTGGTCTATATGTATCTCTCCTCAAGATCCTGCCACATGCTCTCAGCCAGATCAAAATCAATAATAGTCTTGTGGATTTCCTTTAAAACTGCTCTAAGAAGCCATGTGCAGACCATATCATTATAGCGATCCCACTGATTTACATTATCATTATCACGAGCTACGGTTCCTTTCACAAAAGCCAATTTGTTCTTTGTTGAAAGGGCTTTCAGCATTGAACGCTGTCAGTCTATGAAATTGCTTCCATCAAACACAATAGGAATTAGAGGTTGGCTTGGATTATCAGATGGATGAAGAAATAGAGGACTATCAAGATTGCGATTTTCCATTGTTGTGATTTTAAAGATCAGAAATGAAGAACAAAGAATAGAGATTATGTATTTAAAAAACTCATGATAGAAAGAAGATTAGAAATGAAGAATAGAGTAAGAATCTTGAGTAATTAAGAAGAAATTTTGAGAGATTAAAAAGAATTAGAGCCAAACAAAAAACTCTGATACCATGATAAAATGAAGTTTCTAGAGAAAGTGTTGGAAACAAGAAGAAGAGAGAGAAAAGAAAAAATGACAGAAGGAAGAGAAAGAGAAGAGAGAGAAGCTCTGGTGTATTGAATCTGAAAAATTAGGTACCATATATTTACAATCACCTAATAAACATTTTATTTATCATAAAAAAATGAAATGACTAATCAAGTAGCTAAACTACTTAAGCTATACACGTGGCTCCTATATACTTCATTGTTAACAAGTGAGAGAGGTTGTACATCTTTAGAATAGTTCTCTAAATTGGTGTTACGAACTCATACTAAAAGAACAAATGACTAATAGTTTCAAGTATTTAATGATAAAAAGCATAAATGATAAAGATAGATATTGAAACATGGATTATGTCTTGAGGGAGTAGCTTACCATTGATACCATTGATAGCCTACCATATAATAAAGGATAGATTGTAGATTGTAGATGGTAGAATGTGTCATTTGTAGAAGATAGATTATTGTTTCGCTTTCTGATTGTGCTCATTAGTTATTCCTAATTTTTAAACTTTGTTTTGTTTTGAGACAAGAAATTAGTACCTAATTTGAGAATGTAGAGCTTAAATAAAACACAAAAGATGATTACCAAGGATTTGTGACTTAATTCTAAGTAACAATTTATACATATCTTTATTAAAAGCAATTATTGGTAAAAACTTTTGACTTCAAAACTCATTCACCACTTCCACTTCTTATGTTGAAGCACATCGAATTAATTAATACTTATGTGAGTAGAAGTGTTATGCAAGCACTTAATTTAAATGGTCTCAGACTCAATTCAATTTTTAGTTTAAATGGGCACAAACATGTCAAACAAGAAAAATCATACCTTAGAAATAAAACTAGATAAAGGAAACTGGAACCCAACCAAATTATGGATATGGATGCCACATACATACACACTTAACTGTAGGTGTTTGCTATAGTTAGGAGTAAGGAAAATGTTATGTATGGCCTTCAAGCTGTTGCTTTGTACACTACGATCTACCTTATATGGTAGAGTAAAAACAAGTTTGTGTTTAGGCATACCTAAGTTCAAGTAGATAAATCTATTTTTAGGACATTCCAAACTCTTAAATATAGATGGAAGGGTGTTAACATATAATAAAATAGGAACACTATAGAGACAGGCCATAATTTCTTGTTGTTTTAATTCTTTTTTCCTTTTTTATAGGAGGTTTGGTAGATGGTACGCCCTCTGTATGAACGTAATTCTTGAGGTTGGTACGTATTTATTCACCTTCTGTAAAAGCAAAAGTCTTCTAGTAATTTTTCTTTACTTATTCAAGACTTTCATTTACTTCTTCATCCAAATTTTTTTCTTTATTGGAGTAATTTTAAATGTTCATTATCCTCTTTTTGTTTTTAAGAGTTTTTAGCTTTTATTTTTCATGAAAATTTCTTTATATAAGCTAGATATATTTATTTGAGAGTTATTAAGTTATATCTAAAGTATTTGTAAATTATAACAAGAAGAAGCAGGTTGTAAGTTTTGACAATGATTTTCAAAGGATTGCTTTAATTTTATAGGATAGTCATTTTGCAATTTAGGATCTTGAATATGGTTTATAACTTCTAAAAAAAACTTGTTAATACATTATGGTCGGGTCGTCCGTATTAGGCCTGGACTCAGTCACCATGACCCGTGGGCCGATCGGTCCATTCGTTAAAGAT